>JAPYKT020000014.1:0-600000 GCA_028749325.2 Caryopteris x clandonensis
AGGATGTAGCTCTAAGGTCGTTCACATTTGCCGAGCTTTCAGAAGCCACAAATGATTTCAAGGAAGAGCTAGGTAAAGGAGCATCCGGCACTGTTTACAAAGGGATATTACAGAACACCACAAAAACATTGGTGGCAGTGAAGAGGCTAGAGAAGGACGTTGCAGAAGGGGAGAGAGAATTCCAAACAGAGATGAAGACAATCGGGAAGACATATCATCGTATCCTAGTCCGGCTCCTAGGTTACTGTCTCGACGGGCCTAATAAGCTGTTGGTGTTGGAATATATGAGCAATGGTTCCGTAGCAGACATTCTCTTTAAGCCCGAAAATCGGCCCACCTGGGAGGAAAGAATGAAGCTAGGAAAAGATATAGCAAGAGGGATTCTGTATCTGCACGAAGAGTGCGAGACACAGATCATCCACTGTGATATAAAGCCTCAAAACATACTAATGGATGAAAACTGGTGTGCAAAGATATCAGATTTCGGATTAGCGAAACTGCTGAAACAAGATCAGACAAATACTTATACTGGGATCATAGGAACAAAGGGTTATGTTGCACCGGAATGGCATCAGAAACAGGCCGTGACGGTGAAAGCAGATGTTTACAGCTTCGGAATAGTGTTGCTGGAGATCATATGCTGTAGAAAGAGTGTGGATTGGAATGTTCCTGAGGATGAGGCAATTCTTGAGGAATGGGTTTATGATTGTTACGATTCGGGAGAGATTGGAAAACTTGTGATAGATGAAGGGGTGGATGTAAGAAAAGTGGAGAGGATGGTTAAGATAGGGATATGGTGCATCCAATACGAGGCGTCGCTCCGGCCGACTATGAAGAAAGTTCAGCTGATGCTGGAGGGGACTGTGGACATCCCCATACCTCCAAGTCCTACTTCGTTTTTAAGCTATGTGTAGTTTCAATCTGTTGTTTCTTTCTTGACATGCTATTTGGTGAAGCACCAACGTTGTGCATTGTAATAAAATGTTGCTTGTAGTGAAGGAGTCGGAAATGCCTTTATTCACCATTGTAATAAAAAAATCATAAAATCTTCTTTCAATTCTAAATAATCATTAGAATGGGATGAAATATCAATCTGTGAATTTGGGTGGCATTCATACAAAATGGGCCGAATACTATTATTATTATTATTATTATTATTATTATTATTGGAGAAACTATTTCGAGCAAACTGATTGTTTAGTTTGAGTGGTGGATAGTTCAGACCTCAGAAGGCTGGATGATTGCAGATACGAGTTGGATAATCTTCTCTTATACAACATTCTCTCATTTCGGAATTAATTCAATGGTTAAGAATCGGTTATGCAGATATGTAACTGTCATAGTGCACTTTTGCAGCATTAGATATAAATTGTATTTCTCCCGTGATTTATAATAAAATAACATAATAAGTTATTATAAATATAATAATGTATACTTTTTAAAAATAAAATACAAAATTATTTAAAATACATTTTTAATAAAACTTGTTTAAAATAAAAATATCTCACAATATAAAAATATTAAAATATACCATAATTAATCTATGAAAATATATTATATATATATATATTAATATTATATTTTTATATATACAATATAGATATTGAATTAGAGATCATGAAAAGATAATTAATTTGATATATTTTTCATAAAATTGAAGTTGAGATGAAAAAATTATAAGTTTTAAAAATTTAATTAAAAAAAAGAATTTTTTTGATTGATTACTTAACTTTTTAAATATAGAAAGGTATTTTGAACGGAAAAATTTTACTCTCTATTTTTTCTACTGTCTATTTTCTGATGAGGTTCTATTATTATTATTATTATTATTATTATTGTTATATATATATATATATATATATATATATATATATATATATGGGGCAACAAATATTATGGGCTGGTTGTTCCATGTGTTTTAGTTTAGGAAAAAGGTACATCCATGACCCTAAACTATTGCTTTCGGTACAACCAGGACCCTAAACTATTTTTTGATTCAATTAGGCCCTCGAACTATGGGAAAAGGTACATCAATGACCCTAAACTATTGCTCTCGGTACAACCAGGACCCTAAACTATTTTTTGGTTCAAATAGGCCCTCGAACTATTATTTAGAGAACATCTAAGCCCTCCTGTTAAAAAAGCTAACGGATTCATACGGAAGATAATTAAACAAATTTACTTGGGTTGACTAATTTGACTAATTCTAATTAAATGACCCTAATCCCCTACTTTAATTCATAATTAGTGGAATTTTATTTTTTAAATTAAGTAAATTAATTCATAATTAAATGAGAAGACTAAAATTAAGCAAATTAATTTATAATTAAAGAAACTTTATTTATTAAATTTCATAAATTAAGCAAATTAATATTTAAATAATATATTACAAGGAAGATAAAAATATGGAGATTGTCTATATCGTGCGACTTCTCAGGTTACAAGTAATTAGGGTAATCACAGGAAATTTATCAATTTCATGTGTGTGGTGCATTTTGTGATATAATTAACGGATTATTACAATTGTTATTTATCTGCAAGTATTTTTAATATGTTTACTTGAAATTTAAAATAATTTTTTGTGGCTAGGTAATCACAGGTAGTTTATGAATTTGATGTATGTGGTGCATACAATACATTATGATAATATCTGGTTTAATTTAAATTAATTATGGTTCATTCAATAAATATACATTCATCACCCTATAAAGATGTAAAATTTTGAATTAATTTTTAAATGCTTCTAATTTGTAGTCCTCAATTTAATTTCGGAATGAAAATAATTTAAAATTGATTTTTTTTATATTTTAAAAAATTACATAAATAAAATAGAATTATCTTGATGTTGATTAAATTAGCTTTTTGAAAAAAGTGGTAAAATAAATTTAAAAGCTACATGTTAACAACACTTAAAAGAATGTGACAGTTAAAATGAAAACATATTATTTTTTAAAAAAGGCAGAGGATGTGTGAGAACCAAAAAAAAAAAAAAAAAAACATAGTAACACTTGGTAGCATAAAATAATATCCTTCTTTTATATATAGATAGTTTAGGGTCATGGATATACTTTTTTCCATAGTTCGAGAGTCTATTTGAACAAAAAAATAGTTTATGATCCTGGTTGTATTGAGAGCAATAGTTTAGAGTCATCTATCCTTTTTCCTTTTAGTTTATGAATATTTTATGCTGTGCTTTTCGAGACACAAATGATTACTTCATTGTTTAATGTTTTAACAGAAGTGGGACTCTAAATGTTTCCGTGTAACTTTCTTCTGGCACTTATTTTTGTTGCCATCAATTTGTTGAATCTGGTGTCTTATTTTTTATTTCAGTTGCACTATTCACTGGACAATCACTTTCATTTTTGGTTTGCTACAAAAAGTTCTGCGTTAATAGTAGCACACAGAAATGGCATATTTTGTACTTCTATCCAATTTGTTATCTTTATTGGGGTTTTCTTATTTTAATGCAGAGACTATCAGGAGCTTCATTGTTAATTCTTGCAAATAAACAGGACATCCAAGGTTTGCTAAACTGATCGTTTATTTCCGATTATATTTTTTGAAAGAATATTCCTTTCGCAACATCGTCTCATCTTTAGTCTCTCGTGCAATAGATGTAAGTTAATGGAGTGGCTAAATATACTCCACTCCTCCTATGTCATTCTTGTACTAATATTTTCTTTAACAAACTGTGCTCACATGTTCTTATGTTCTTAAAATTAAATACTTTTAGGAAGGATCCGACTGCAATTCAGAACAACTGCAATATAAAATTCTTTTTTCTTTTCTAAGATTCTACTCGAGGAAGATTACATCGTCTTCTTCTTTCAGGTTCTCAACTTGGACGCCATGGATAAAAGTCAGACATTGGAAAATTGTGGGATGTAGTGCGTATACTGGGGGAAGGGCTGCTTGATGGATTTGACTGGTTGGTTCAAGACATTGCCTCGAGGTACTTATATCAAAATTGAGGTAAGAGTAAATTTGATTGTTTTCTTTTTATTTTTATTCATTACCAAATTTATTATAATGAATAAAAAATTACTTCTTATATTATTTTTGAAAAAATTGTAAAATTAGTTCTCTAACTTGTCAGCGGTTTTAAAATAAGTCTTTTATCTTTTTAATTGCTCGAATTTAGTCCTCTTTTAATCAAAATTCAAAAAAATTATCCGATAATTACACTTTTACACCACATAATCACATCACAGTAGGAATTCACATTTTTCTTGCTAATATGAGGCCTTTATGGTCAATCTTGATAAGTCTGATATTCATATTGTTTATTATGAAAGACATGTACATTTTACTTATTATGTCACAAAAATGATAATCCCTATTTAACACGGTAATTTGTGGTGTATATGCAAATATCCAACCAGAATTTTAAATTTTGGCTAAAATAATATAAAAATTTAAGAAATTAAATAGAAAAATAACCAAAATTGAGTAAATTGAAAAACTAATTTTGCAACCATCCATAAGTTACATGACTATTTTTGTAATTTTTCTTATTATTTTTACATATAGTATTTTGTGGTGACACAAAATAATGGCGCCCCAAAAATAATGGTAAGATATGGAGCACTCGACATACTTATTGATTGGAATTTCACCTATATATGAATGCAAATTGTGATCATCTAAATTTGAAGCTTTCGTTAATAACATTATTTTTAATAAATTTATGATCATGATTTTATACTTACATAATACGATAAAATTTCTAAGAGTTTACGTGAAGATTTCTTGATTTAATTTATATGCTTTTCTTATGTGCAACTAAACTAAAATTTTATGTAAATTATATGGTTTTATGTGAGTAAATTGAATTAGAGCATGGTTACATGACTTAAATTGATATGAACCAGTGATTGTTAATGAAATATAATTTTATGAACAACACATGATTTATTGTGCAATTTTATGATTTATGAGATTTTCTATGATTTTATTTGGGACTAATTCAATTTAAACACGATTAAATGCTTTATAATATGACACACAATATTTAATATTATTATTATTTAAATGGGTTGATTAAAAGCAAAATAATTAACTATAGTCCAATTATGAGGCCTAGAATTTTAATACGTCATATATATGGTTTTTAATTATATAATGAATTAGTTAATGTACTACTATTAATGATGCATCACGTATGGGATTAATGCACATTTATTATTTCCCACGTTAATAACCAAAAACATATACTATGAATTTTTATAATTTATATGCTTCTAATAAATTATTTCATACTAATGAGGTAATTTCATACAATAATTGTAAGAGTTACTTTCCGCATAAAATGGTAAAACGTATCACCTTATTTAAGCAGAAATATAAAAGTAAAAATAATTTTTACTAATTGGTAAATTAAAAAGAAAACAATCAAATTTACTCTTAACTCAATTTATTTGATATATTTATTTTACGTCCAACTCTATTTTCTTTTTATAGTTAAAATAATAGAAAATTATATAAAATGAAGTTATAATCTCCCCTTAATTGTTATGGTGACGTGATGTTTTTTACATACTGCTGCACTGACATAACTTTAACTAATTCAACCAATTATATCATTCTAATTTGTCTGAATTTTTTCAATTAAAGATTAAAGAATTAATTATATAACAACTTAAAATATTCGTGATCATCTTACCAAATTTAAAGCGGATGAAGCCATTTTGTTATCATTCATTACATAACTATTTTCAAATTTTTTTCCTAAAAATGGCCATGTTTTTTATTATTTGAAAAATAGGTACTAAGAATTCTTTTCCATTATTGTTCATGTGGGTCGGGAGGATGGAAGACTTGTACCTTTACTTTGGAGTATCATGGATTTCCATTATTGTGGAAAATTCGTAGAGACCAGACGTATAAATTGGGAGGCTGCCCCCGCACGGCTTTGAACTCTTTCTTTCTTTCTTTCTTTTTTTGTTTTGTTTGGCAACTGACATATGCCTGCACTTTTTGAGGGTTTTAAAGTTATCTTTGGTCAAGGTTAGGGTCTTCGTGAAATGATTGACCGTAGATTATGAAATTGTGTACAACTAAATGTACAGACGAAAAACTATATTTGTTTTGAGTTGTGATGAAATAGATTATGGAATTGTGTACAACTAAATATACAGATAAAAACTATGTTTTTTTTGAGGTGTGATGAAATAAATTGGTACTATAAATATCAATTAGTGAGTTTAGTGAATTTTTTATTTGTATTATTATATTATGAGAAGGAGAAATTTGTAGATTTAAAAAATAATATTTTATTTGTATATTTGATAAATAGATATTAGAATAAAGATTAAAAAATGATTAATGAGATATATTTATTATTATAAAAAATAGATTTGAAATAAAAAAGTGATAACTTATTAAAATATTGGAAGGAAAAAATATATTGAATGATTTTCTTAAGAATGATGAGAGTGAATGGAGTAAAATAAAGATGTAGAGTAGGTGGGGGACAATCCACAATTTATAAACAAACACGAGTATGTTGTGATTTAACGACACTTGATTATACACAACTCAGTTCAAACATACTTATAATACGTTATATTATATATGTTTGGTGAATGGTATAAATTAATGATTCAATTTCAAAATATTCAAATAAATAAATAAGTAAAGAAACTTGAATATCTTCCCAAAAGATGATTTCTTTTGCAGCGTTGTAGATATTTGATCATTGTATAATATAAATATTTGTAAATTCAAAAAAAAAAAAAAAAAGAGAAAAAGAAAATTCCAGCTATATTTTAAATTAGAAAATTCTAATTTTGAGGTACTATAATCATCCCCAAAGTTTGTTCATTTCTATGTTTTAACAAATACACCCCTCAATATGTGCAATATATATATATATATATATTATTTTTTTTTCTTCCTTTGTCAAGGATGATATTAGCAAGTTCAGAAAATGATTTTTTTAATAAAAAAATTAAGTGATTAGGATAAACCTCAGGAACAATTTTTTTTATAACTATCAATTTTATTTATTAAAAAAGAAAAAGAAAGAAAAAGTCGGGTTCGGACCAAGTCTTATTTTATAAGTTTAGTACAACATTAGTTGGAAGTTGACTTTGAATTTTCTGGCAACTGAGAGAGTGGACATTGGATGTAATTGTAGGGCAAAAATGCCATATTATTGCACTATTCAAGAAAAATTTAAAAAATATAGTAAAAAATTTTTTTTTTAAAAGTATGCAAAGTCGCCCCTATGAGGGGCGACATTCAATTAAAATATTTTTTTAATTTTTTTTTAATGTCGCCCCTGGCAGGGGCAACTGTCTTTTTTTTTTTTAATTGCTGGAGCCTTCACTCGGTCGGGCACTCGGTCGTGCGCCTTACTAGGCCGGCCGAGTGGTGATTCTTACTCGGCCGAGACACTCGGCCCCCGTATTACTCGGCCGACCAAGTACTGCCATCCACTCGGTCACGGCACTCGGTCGAGCACTTCATTCGGCTGGCCGAGTGCGAACGTGGATTTTGATTTTTAACATCCACTTCAATTTTTCTCATTTTTGTATTCTTCTCGTTTTCTCATTCGTCCTCCTGCTTTTGTACATTTTCTTATTTTTTTTCTCGTGTTATAGTTAGATAATTTATTTAGTTTGGTAAAAATTCGATGAAATTGTTAAGTGAGATTGTTATAATATCTTGAAATGTATTGATTAATTGAATTTCCAACAAATAACTATAATTTTGTTTTATAAGTTAAAATTATGTTTAATAAAGAAATAATGAATAAACAACAAAAAACAAATAACATGAATAAACAATAGTTCTCAAAATCATGAATGAACAACAAAAAACAACAAAGTCGGTAAGTTTGAAATCAAAGCAATACATTCTAAAAAATTAGTCGGCGCCGGCTCACTGAGGGGGTCGGTAAGGTGTGTTCGATGGGCCGAATGGTTGATACGGTGGATATTCCCTTTCCTGAAAATGGCCTTGTTGCACATGCCACTCTTATTGTTGCCTTTGCATGTCAAGTAAAATTTGAGAGTTGTAAGCTTCACGATGGATATACTCTTTCATGTCGGCAACATCCCCTTCTATGTTGGCAAGACGTGCATCCAAGGCGGTTCTCCAATCCGACCAATCATTCCACCCCCCTTGATACTGGGGTGGATACTGTGGATGCTGTGAAGGTCCGGCCTGATCGTCCGAGGGCATTTGTGCTTCACCCATCATTTCATCGGCCTGTGCATGATCCACATCAAGTTCCATTGGCTCTGATCGGGCATCCGTAGTCCTTCTCCTCCTCTTCCTTCGTTCCTCCTCATTCCTCAATTCATTCTCGCTCTCTTCAATAGCTTCCGTATGAGCCGAGCCATTCAATAGAAGATTATGGCCCTTCCCTCCAGCAATATTAGTCAGGCGAGAGTTGGGCAGTGCAAACCTCTTCTTGTCTGATAAAATCAGATACAATCGTCTGGTGCCGGGATGTAATTGGCACATCTTCATGTTGCACAGCATTTCCAGGTTTATAGTTGTCTCGCCTGGTGTCTCTTCCATCTCTTCCAATTCACCCCGAAGTGGCGAGCAAATGGAGTGATCAAACCTCCAATGTGGATAGCAACTTGTTTTTTGGATCGAACGAATTGCCTTAATAGCATTGGTGCCACATTGAATTTCTTCCCTTTCACCAAGCACCACAGCACAAACAACTCATCCACACAGACCGCTCCAGGCTCAGGTTTTGCTAAAACTGTATTGGCGATGAACCTGTGAAAATATCGAAGGACCGGGCTTCGAATACTAGATGCTTTTGACAGACTAACTTGGTACTCCGATGGGTGAGCTCAATCAGACTCTGTAATGTCCTTCCAAAAAGTCACAACATTGAACTCCGGAAAATTGACCCTCTCATTGGGCAGATTTGAGTACCTCTTCTTGGGAAATCCAAAAATCCCATTGAGGTCTTCGGCCGAAAGATAGCTAGCCTCGTTCCCCACATGAAATATCAGGGATTCGGGCACCGTGTCATTGTATTCAACCTGAAGCTGGGAGAAGAATTCAAGAACGAGAGGCTCATACGTCTTCTCGTGCATGCCAAAGAACTTAGTCCACCCGATAGCCTTGCACATTTTTTTTAAATCTTCGTAGATGCCCATTTCTTGCATGCACTCAACATCGGCCCATCGAGTGGCTCGCCTTCTTTTCTGTTGTACCTCAAACCACCTATGACTTTCTGTCTCCCAATTAGCAAAGTTTATGCCGTAGGCATCCGGCATGGTCGCTAAAATTCTTTCGTACTCAGCTTGTTGTTCTTCAATGGAGTGTTCGCTCCATTGGAAAGTAGAATTCACAACATCCATGCTATGCTCCATTGTGGGTACCTAGATGATAATGAATTAGTATTACATCCAATCCATGTGAACAAAAAATCAAGAGTCATATGATACAATTTTCATCTTAAGCAATTTCATAATTCAACATTGAAATTCATGGGGTATTAAGATCATTTCATCATGGTCTCACACTAAATCAAGCCACATTCCCAATTTCTATGATGCATACCAATTGTTCGATAAAAAATTTCAATGAAAACTAACCAAAAATCTATATTCTTTCATGCCATAATACTCCAAATTAGTCTCTCATGAACATAATCAAACAACAACCTCAATGTAACATGAAAACATATCTATATAGAACAAAAAATCATGCACCTCAAGTGTTCGATAAAAAACTTCAATGAAAAATTGCAAGAAAACATATCAAGTTTCATGTCAAAATACTCCTAATAAGGCTCTCATCAACATATGTAATGAACAAAAGCAATGGTTAATGAAAATATACCTTTAGATTCAAAAAACGAAAGTTAATGTTTTTGGTTTAATCCTTCAAATTTCCACCACCTTATAGGAAGATTGGAGCAATTTGTTGTTTGAAATAATGGGTACAATGATTTTGATGGAGAAATTGATGGCTTTGAATGAAAATTTTTGGATTGAAGATGAGAGATTGGAAGAGGCTAGGGTTTGGGTGTGTTTGTGTGTGAAAAGAATGAGGAAAAGAGGGGTTATAAAATGTTTCCGTGCTCTCGCACTCGGTCTGGCACTCGGTCGCGCGCCTTACTCAGCCGCCCGAGTGCGGTAGAAATACTCGATCTCCTGCACTCGGTCCGCGCAGATACTCGGCTACTCGATCTCCTGCACTCGGTCCGCGCAGATACTCGGCCGCCCGAGTGCGAAGGAAATCCGAAATGCTTCGCACTCGGGCATCACGTTGTGTTACTCGGGCATCTTGCGGTACTCGGCCGATCGAGTGCGAACAAAATCCTGAACCCTTCGCACTCAGTCGACCCCGGTCGGGTACCGGTCGGGGTTCGTACTCGGTCAGCCGAGTACGAACCAAAATCCTTTTTTTTGTGTGCTGATTTTCTTAATAATAAAAACAACAATAATAATTATTATAATTATAATTATAATAATAACAATAGTAAAGATTGTACGTCTAATTACATCGTAGGTAAAATTAAGTAATAATTGTACGTTTAATTACATAGATAACAAATTAATAATCAAAATGTGATCCTGTAAAACAACGACGCCTTATTTTTTTCCTTTTGCCCCTACCTCGATCTTCTTCTGGCACAGGTTCGCTATCCGAATCATTATCATCTGTCGTAATATTCAAACTAAAAGATGGACGACCTGATGATGATGATGATGATGATGCAGTCCTCGAAGTCACATGATCATGTACTATATTCGCTGTCGTGCTAGAATGGGGATATGAGATCGATGATGTATTGAACTGTGGCCGAAAATTTCCATAAGTGCATGATGCTGGAGGCGGAGATGTATAACGGCCAGATTCTAAGAGAGAAGTGAACGACTGACCGTGTGCCGTAAAATCCCAATCTGGGGTGGCGGCGTAATAACTGTCACTTTGCATGTCGATACCAGTAGAAAGGGGTGGTTCTGGGCTATATTGTGATGTATGTTGCGGTTCAGGCTCATAATGTGACTGTAGACGTTGGAATGATGGGCGACGATCATGAAAGTGAGCTCTAGCTTGGATCATAGTATCTAAAATTTTTTGGAAGATCAAAGGAGTCCGCAAGCATTTCATGTGATGATGCATTGAAGAACGGGATATTCGGATGCATGGAGTATCTCTGAGCACTTGATGGAAATGATGGTTGTTGATTGGATGGTGATCTCTCTTGATTTGGGGAATACATAGTTTGAATATCACCAATATCCACCTCATCTTCATCTGATTCACTAGACAACTCGTCTTCATCGGGTTCAGAGTCTTCTAGTTCATTCACACCAAAAGTGTCAATCAATGGATCATCTGTTTGATCCTCGGTCTGAGCATTTTCTCTTTCACTTGGAATACCCTCATTATTGGACCTTGAGGTTCCAACTGTATGCTCTTGCCTGACGAGTGCCGGATTATTAATGTCATCCCCTCTTAAATAAGAAGCATATTGAAAATACTCATTGCTTGGCATAATATCTGGAAGAACATTATCTTGCAGTTTCTCTGGATCAATATGAAATTCTACATATTGATTATCCGCATCCGGTGCAAAGAAAAACCATAGATTATCATCGTTGTTGATTGGTATACGATGATATATGTTGTTTGCATGTAGTGAAGCGGATATGTTCAATTTGTATTCATTGCTATCAATCCTTGTCAATTGAAAGAATTTTGATACCAAGCTGGAATATCCAATGTCGCGAGGTACCCTAGTTGCACAAACAGGTAGAACATCGCTACAATCCCCAATATAAACAACAATACCGACGTTGTTTGAAGACCCCATATCTTAAATAATAAAGATGTGTTAATGATCTTAAAATAGGGAATTAATTACTTTTTTGCAAAGTTTAATAAAACTAATTTAAACTAATACATTAGAAAAATTCAAACCTGAAATTGAAATGAATCAATATGTCAACGCAACGGCAACAATTTGAGGGTTACGATAAATGCACAACAACAACAACAATTTCAACAGTCCCTACATCAAATAATGTATAACAGAAAAATATTAACGACAAATTTATAACAATATATATAGCAACAACCATACACCGACCGACATACACATATCCAAAACACGGCACACAACCATACACACGCACCCATCACACACTAAAATGCAAGCCACACACAACACACAAACACACACAGCAACACACACACAAGCATACACCACAACATACATCACACGCACCACAACACACATCACAACACACATTTCATACCCACATTTCATACCCACATTCCATACATACATTCAATACATACATTTCATACATACACCACACCAACAACATACAATACAAGCAATGGAGAAAAAACCACTATCTACACACACACAACACAAAGCAACACACACACACCATACACACACCAAAATACCACAAAAAAAATCACATACACACCCACACAACAGTACACACACACACCACCCAAACACATAAAAATTAAGATAAAAATTACCTTTGAGAAATGGAGAAAACCGAAACGTGAATATTGAAGAAAAATTGAAAGGAAATTGAAGGATAATTGAAAGGAGAAGTGAAGAAGAAGTGAAAAAAGTGATGAGGAAGAGAGAAATGTGTGGTGTGGGTGGGTGGTAATAGATATGATAGAGAGAGAAAATTTGAAGTGGATGTTAAAAATCAGAATCCGCGTTTGCACTCGGCCAGCCGAGTGAAGTGCTCGACCGAGTGCCGTGACCGAGTGGATGACAGTACTCGGTCGGCCGAGTAATACGGGGGCCGAGTGTCTCGGCCGAGTAAGAATGACCACTCGGCCGGCCGAGTAAGGCGCGCGACCGAGTGCCCGACCGAGTGAAGACTCCAGTAATTAAAAAAAACTAAAAAAAAAATGGAGAAGTCGCCCCTTCCAGGAGCAACATTAAAAAAAAAATAAAAAATTTTTTTAAATTGAATGTCGCCCCTCGCAGGGGCGACTTTACTTAGTTTTAAAATTTTTTTTTTACTATATTTTTAATATTTTTTTTGAATAGTGCAATAATATGTCATTTTTGCCTAATTGTAGTACACTCATTACAGCCATTGATCCATGACTTGAATAGACATGAGTGAAGTCTCACAATCTCCGTCAACAGTGTTCCATGACTTGAATAGACATGAGTGAAGTCTCACTCAACAATGTTCCCTACCATACACATTCCTCGACCAATATTATGGGTTAAATATTAAATTGAATTGAAGATGATAATCTGCAAAACAACAAATTTGAAGGGAGAAAATGTAAATTAGGAGTGTAATAGCTTAAATCCTGTAATATTAATTTAATATATATAATAACAATCATATTGTATATAATTAAAAAATACTTATTAACAATATAAATTAGAAATTTAACTGACAAAAATTTTAAAATTCAAAATTTTCGGACCAGACGAAAAGAAAAAATCCTCAACGTAATGCTTACGGTGAAATGAAATGTGAAATAATTTTTTTGTATATAATTAGGCTTTTCGACAACGATATAGATAAGTGACAATCCGTTTTTCCCACAAAAGGTTTTAAAATTTGAAGAGTAATGTTAATATCATATCTTTCCTTCCATGCCTACCTTCCTCTTCTATCTCCTCTTCTCTTCTGCAGTTAATGCAGTAGCTGCTCAACAAAGCCGCTCAAATATCACCTTAGGCTCTTCCCTTACACCCACCGCCGCCAACTCATTCTGGCCGTCCCCTTCCGGCCTGTATGCCTTCGGATTCATCCCCCAAAATATCGACGGCTATGCCCTCGGCGTCTTTCTTGCCGGTGTACCCAACAAGACTGTGGTCTGGACTGCAAATTGGGACAATCCCACAGTTCCCAAGGACTCGGTTTTACTGTTGACTCGGGATGGGAGGCTAATCTTGCAGCAGAGGGGCTCCCAAGGCAGCACAGACGTTGTCACTCCTTCGGATCCTATTGGGTCTGCAAAAATGCTTGATAATGGCAACTTCGTGCTCTATAATTCCGCTTCGAGTATTATTTGGCAGAGCTTTGATAACCCTACAAACACCCTTCTGCCGGGTCAGCGCCTTCAACCAGGGCACGAGCTTTTCTGCAGCGCTTCAGAAACAGATAATGGCAAAGGGATTTTCAGGCTGAAGATGCAAACTGATGGGAACCTTGTTCAGTATCCTGTGAACACCCCAGACTCATCGCCGTATGGTTATTATGTATCAGACACAGCGGGAGATGGGGGCAATGTTTCTCTAAACCTCGATAATGATGGCCGTCTTTATCTGTTGAACGGGAGTTCCTTTTTAAAGAATATAACCAATGGAGGATACCCTACAGAAAGAAGGATCCATCTAATGAGACTTGATGTCGGAGGAATAGTCCGATTATATTCTCAGTCTTTGGATCCTCAAGGAAACTGGAGTGTTTTATGGTCATCCACAAATGATAAGTGTGCTCCAAAAGGTTTGTGTGGGTTCAATGCATATTGTACTCAGATGGATGATGCTCCTGAATGTAGATGTCTTCCTGGTTTTGAATTTGTTCAGACAGGCAACTGGTCTGCGGGCTGTGTAAGACACTCCGGAGGAGGAAGTTGTCGGGAAAAGGATGGCGGAGTTAATTACGATATTAGATCTGTGGAGAATACGATATGGGAAGATAACTCCTACGATGACTTTAATACAATAACTAGAGAAGATTGCAAACAAGCCTGTCTAGATGACTGTAATTGTGAAGCAGCCTTTTTCGATAATGGGCGTTGCAAAAAGCAGAGACTTCCGCTGAGGTATGGAAGAAGGTCACTGATTGGTGATTCATACGTCGCTCTTGTTAGGGTGAGCTCTGCTGCATCTGATTCAGAAGGAGGTTTAGGCAAACCATTTATCAAGAAAGAGGCCCGTTTGGACATCCTTATTATAGGCATTTCTCTTATGGTTCTGGGTATCTTCGCCGTGTCTATTTCTGCAATTTATGTTCACAGGGAAAGAAGGAATTACAAGAAGATCACCAACCATGGAGAAGCTAACTTAATCGAGGATGTAGCTCTAAGGTCGTTCACATTTGCCGAGCTTTCAGAAGCCACAAATGATTTCCAGGAAGCGCTAGGTAAAGGAGCATCCGGAACTGTTTACAAAGGGATATTACAGAACACCCCAAAAACATTGGTGGCAGTGAAGAGGCTGGAGAAGGACGTTGCAGAAGGGGAGAGAGAATTCCAAACAGAGATGAAGACAATCGGGAAGACATATCATCGTAACCTAGTCCGGCTCCTAGGTTACTGTCTCGACGGGCCTAATAAGCTGTTGGTGTTGGAATATATGAGCAATGGTTCCCTAGCAGACATTCTCTTCAAGCCCGAAAATCGGCCCACGTGGGAGGAAAGAATGAAGCTAGCAAAAGATATAGCAAGAGGGATTCTGTATCTGCACGAAGAGTGCGAGACACAGATCATCCACTGTGATATAAAGCCTCAAAACATACTAATGGATGAAAACTGGTGTGCAAAGATATCAGATTTCGGATTAGCGAAACTGCTGAAACAAGATCAGACAAATACTTATACTGGGATCAGAGGAACAAAGGGTTATGTTGCACCGGAATGGCATCAGAAACAGGCCGTGACGGTGAAAGCAGATGTTTACAGCTTCGGAATAGTGTTGCTGGAGATCATATGCTGTAGAAAGAGTGTGGATTGGAGTGTTCCTGAGGATGAGGCAATTCTTGAGGAATGGGTTTATGATTGTTACGATTCGGGAGAGATTGGAAAACTTGTGATAGATGAAGGGGTGGATGTAAGAAAAGTGGAGAGGATGGTTAAGATAGGGATATGGTGCATCCAATACGAGCCGTCGCTCCGGCCGACGATGAAGAAAGTTCAGCTGATGCTGGAGGGGACTGTGGACATCCCAATACCTCCAAGTCCTACTTCGTTTTTAAGCTATGTGTAGTTTCATTCTGTTGTTTCTTTCTTGAAAGGCTCTTTGGTGAAGCACCAACGTTGTGCATTGTAATAGGTTTTTTACGTATGTACTAATATATAATATGCTTTTTACTTATTTATATACTTCTAATAAATTATTTGGAAGCACTATAAATTTATTTATATATAAAAATATTCTTATAACAATTTAAAGTATTCAGAACTTTTAGAAGAAGAAGAATATAAAATTGAACATTTTGTGAAGAGTTTGAAATATAATTGTTTCTTACATTTAAAATCAATTAAATAACGACAACATAAATTTTAAACTACTTAACTATCCTTAAAACTTAATTTAATAAGAATATTATATTTCATATAAAAATGGATAAAACAAGATATTTTGTATAACTTATCATAAAGAACAAAAAATATAAAACCATTTCACCTTTATTATTTTGCAACGGAAAGATGTACCTTCATAAATTCTATCATTTAAAATGGCTTTTTTTTTTTTTAAAGTATAAATCAGAATGATTCTGCCCAAAATTTAATATTTATTTATTAGCTTAATCATGCTTAAGGACATATAGTAATAAGGTAAATTTCTACAATAATTGTAAGAGTTACTGGTCTATCTCATTCCTAATAACTTCTATTAATTGCTCTATGAGCAATAAATTTACATTATTAAATGCGGTTTATAGATCACCGCTCTAAATAATATTGTGATGTCTTACACTTTTTTTTTTTGTAATAATAACATATTATTAGAAGGACATTGAAGATTAATTTGTAGTAAAATTAGTTTTGATAAAAATAATGTGAACTTTATCAACGTTTAAACATTAATTTTTTTACCTTAACAAATTATTTGAAACTCAAAATTACCCTAAAATCACAATGGCATATTAGTTTTTCTCTTTTTAACAATTATCTTATTTTATTTAACATTTTTTATAATTTGATAGTATAATATTTGTTCGAGGCTATTTATTGTAAAAATATGAAAGTTAAAGATAAACGTGTCAAAAACATGAAAAACACAATATTGCATAGTACATATTACATATTGAACTATTAAAATAATTTTGAATAATTTTCTGTTTATATACTTGTCATATACCACTGTAAAGTTCTTTGAATCAATTCTAATGTGAAGTTAATTTTGTTCTAAAGTAAAAAATAAAAGTAGAGAAGTTATAGAATTGAAGTATGTGGTTTCTTTGGAAAGAATTTGACCACATATAAAGGTACTATTACCCTTTAAAATTAAATAAGTGAAACTTAAATATAATTTAAATTTATTTTATTATTTTTAAAATTTATCAAATATTAAATTATATTTAAACTTGTTTGATATTTATCGAATCAAATTCAAATAGTTTTTTTAGAAATAATCGCTAACTTAAATATAGAACAACTTAATTTGATGCAGTTAGCTAGAAATTGTTTAGATGGTTTGGGCTGTGGCGCCGAGAAAGACAAGGGCTTTGGAGATTCTATTGGGAGTAGGAGGAAGCCATTTTTATGTGAAATTATAGATGGAAAATAGACTAGTTTGCATTTTTTCAGTTAAAAGTTTTAGTTAAGGTACAAGTAGAAGGTCCTGCTGGAAAAAAAAATGTAAAAATGGTCCTATAACTATTGAGTTGTAGTAAAAAGTTGTCCCATTCATTTTAAAATTGACGAAAATGGTTCGAATTTTTTTATTTTGTAATATGCTGACTAAATATGGAACTTATGCATATGTGCCAAACAAAAAAGGAAAAAGGTCAAATTTATCACCTTATTTTTGCAGAAAATAAAATTTTAATTTATTTTTAATAATTGATAAATTAAGAAAAAACAAAAAACAAAACCCCTCATTCTCCAATAGTTTGGATCTCTCTTTTCCTCTCTCCAAATAAGAAACCGCGTGGTATTGAAATGTTCACCCAAAGAAATTCATCTCTCTCTCTCTCTCTCTCTATATATATATATATATATATATATATATATATTTTGTATATCGCATTTATCTACTTATTTAAATTCATCCAAACAACCTTCATTGGTTGATTTAAGGTTTAGTCTAGAAGTTTATAGTTTGGCTTCTTATCGAGAATTAAAATTTTTGATGGGGATAGATGATTTTTGTTGGGGATTAGAGTTCTCAAGGTAGGAAAATGACAAAATTTATTTATTTGATATTTCTGTTTTACGTTAATTTTTTTTATATATAGTTAAAATAAAAAGGAAATGTATTAAATGAGATTACAATTTCATGCTTAACGTAATGTTTTTGTTACACATTATCATATTGACATGATTTTGACTAATTCAACTCATTATATCATATTATAGTTCGTTTGAATCTTTTTATTAAGAATTAAAGAACTAATTATATAAACTTGAAATATACAGAACCATTTTGTCAAATTTAGATGGATCAAACCATTTTGCTATCATTCATTACACAATTATTTTTACATTTTTTCCTAAAAATGCCCATGTTTTTTATTATTTAGAAAATAGGTACAAAGAATCCTTTTCCATTATTGTTCATGTGAGTCGGGAGGATGGAAGACTTTGTACATTTACTTCGAAGTTTCAAAGATGAAAATTCGGAGAGACCAAGATAAATTAATTGGGAGGCTGTCCCACACGGGTTTGAATCTTTGATTTTGCAATTTACCTATGTTTGCACTCAACTTTTTTAGGGTCAAGGGTGTCTTTAAAATGGATTAGAGGGTTCTGTAAGATAATTAGCTTTCAGCTGTGTACAATTAAATGTATAATAAAAAAAATATTTATTTTGAGGTATGATATGATAAATTATTATTGTAGATATCAAATTAATGAGTTTAAATGTGTAATGAAGTTTTGTTTATATTATTATATCGTGAGAAATTAAAATTTGTAAATTTAAAAAAATAATATTTTATTTGTATATTTGATAAAAAGATGTTAAAAGAAAATTTTCAAAAGAGGATTAATGTGATATATTCATAATAAAAAATGAATTTAAAATAAAAATGTATAAGTAATTAAAATTTTGCAAGAAAAAAATATTAAATAATTTTTGTATGAATTATGAGAGTCAAGAGAGTAAAAAGAGGTGTAGAGTGTGTAGGGATAACTCACAAACCACAAGCAAACATAAAGCAGGTTGTGATACAACCTCCATGTACAACTCGATCAAACATACTTTAAATATTTTATAAAATATTATATTACAAGTTCATATGTTGTTTTAAATTTATTTGGTGGCATAGTGATGGTGTAAGTTAATGATTCGATTTTACAATATTGAAATAAATAAATAAAGAAACTTGAATATCTCCCTAAAAAGATGATTTCTTTTGCAGCGTTGTAGATATTTGATCATTGTATAATTGAGAAATAGTCAACACAAATGTTCGTAAATCCAAATAAGAGCAGCTTAATTTAAAAATAAGATTGAATATGTTGGGATAAGGAATTGAGGGTTTGTTAAAAATTGACCGGATATATATTTAAGATATAAAAGAATTGTCATCATAACCCAAATGAGTGAATATTCTTATTCTAACCATAAAGCCTCCATCAACATATGCGTATACGCTGCTCTTGATGTCAAAGTTCTTTATTTATTTTTTATTTTTTTCTAAATGGTTTCATTTTCTAGTTATATATATAATTTTTAATTTTATGTTTGAGGGGCATGCAGCTCAACTTTTTAAGTTAGAGTAAAACAACAAATGACTCATCCAAAATTCAAACTGAAACTGTTGTCCAAATGCAAAAAAAAAAAAAAAAAAAAAGAAGAAGAAGAAGAAGGAGAAAAGGAAAAAAGGAAAAAAGAAAGAAAAGGAAAAAGAAAAAGCCATCTATATTTTAAATTAGAAATACTAATTTTGAGGTATTATAATTAGATATTGGCACGGTTTCATCGGTTTCGATTTTGATTTCAGAACCGTTAGTTTTGGAATTGTGAGGGGAGGAATCAAAACCAAACCTGCATATAGCATGTTCAGGAACCACGATTTCAGTTCTTGACTTTTTTTCCTTCAAATTTTACACTTAAAATCGCGATTCAGAATCAAAATCGATGATTTTTAACCAGAATTAAAATTAAGACGAATGGTTTTGGAACCAAATTTAGAATGAAATCATCCCAAAGTTTGTTCAGTTGTTTGTTTTAACAAACTCACCCATCAATAATTGCAATATATATTTAAATAAAGAAAAAGAAGAAAAAAAGTCAAGGATGATATTAGTAAGTTCCGAAAATAGTTTGGCTTTTTTTTTTTTTTTAATTAAGTGACTAGGATAAATCATAGGAATAATTTTTACAACTATCAATAATATTTATTAAAAAAAAGTCGCATTCATACCAAGTATTTTTTTATAAGTTTAGTATGACATTAGTTGGAAGTTATTTCTTTAGTTAACTTTGAATTTTCTGGCAATAGAGTCACAACACAATAGCCCTATCGTATCACCGTCGAAGAAGTGCCTCAACGTGCCGCAGTGTCCCCGAGAGGGCTTAGTTGATCCATAATTTATGTTTCATCTTTTGTTTCCTTTTTGTTTGTTTCGAGAAATCTATCGATCAATTCCGATAAATCGGACGAGAACGCACTCAAATAGGTGAGAAGACCTCGGAGGCCCGAAAGTGGCATTTTGGTATACTGACGTCGGTCTTGTAGAGCACCAAAGGATTGGGCACCAGAGCCTGGATATGGCCTGAACAAAGAAAGCAAGTGGGCTAGCGCTCGAAATGCCTTAGGTAGTGATAACGGAACTACGGTTCGCTCCAAATGAGTCTCAGCATGGAGATCCAAGTTTAGGATTTACGCGGACCTGCCCTCGGAGCTTACCGCAATTGACTGGCCAAACCACCTCCGGGTAGCCCGCCAAGTGAATGAAGCTGGAGAACCGCCGCAGTGTTGGGATGAAACCATAGGAAGCGGAGAAAAGCATATACCCAGAGGTATAGTATGGTTAGGGGTCAGTCAGACAGGGGGCATACCTACGAAAGTTTGATAGGGAGCAAACGAAGGTTTAACGAACCGGAGTAGACATGGGCACGGTTCCAACGGCTCTTTTGAAAGTTGTGAATTAAAAAAAAAAAAAAACCGTGGAATCAAAACCAGAACGGGGTAATCGCCGGTTTCGAAACCGGAACCAAAATCGTATATATGGCGGTTCAGTTTCGATTCCGCCCTTCATGGTTCCAAAAACCACCGATTCTGAAACCAAAATCAAAATCGAGGAACCGTGCCCATGTCTAATAGAGAGTAGGCATTGTTCCATGAGTGAAGTCTCACAATCCCCGCCAACAATGTCTTATAAGAAGCTTTCAATTCCAACAACCAATACCCGCAATGTTCCTGTCTATACGCTTTCCTCTGCTACCACTTTGCATGTCAAGACTTGGCTTCCGAAAGTTTTGACGGACGTTGTATTTTGTGATTCCATACATTTTTTTCTCTGTGATTTTCGATTCAAATTTCTAACTTTTTCTAAGATTATTACTCTAAATAAAATTCCATATTTTGGGAAACACTATTTCTCTCAATTTTTGGAGGGAGCATGTATTTTCCTCCATTTTTTGGAGTTTTTAATAATTTTGATTTTATTCTTTGATTTTTACTATTTTAAAATTTTAATTACATTCTTATCCCATTATTATATAATTAATTCATTACTTTGTTTAATCAATTTATTTATAACATATTATGATTTAATTATTTTTTAGTTTATAATAGTCTTATTTTTTTGGGTTAATTTTCTTATAGCAAAAATAATAATAAATAATTAATGCTAGATATTAATTATTTGCGTTATGTATAGTTATTATGCCACTTTAATATTAATTATTCAATATTACTATGTTTGATTAATAATTTGTACTAGTAGATAAAATAAAAAAGTAAATAATTTTAATAATTAAATATGAATAAAATTGTAAAATTTGAAGTTTGTAGGATGGAAATCAAATCTGTAAAGTCTGGAGATGGAATTGAGTTGAAGATCATAAATGACAAAACTGCAAATTTAAGGGAGAAAACTATAAATTAGGGTGTCTGATTGGAGATGGTCAAAGTCTTCTAACATTAATATGATATTTACTGTAATAATCATATTCTATATGATTAAAAAAACATTGTATCAATATAAATCTTAAAGGACAAAAATTTACAATTCAATTTTTTTTTCGTTTTTCCAGGCAGACGAAAAAATCCTCTACAATCGTCAAATTCTACGGTACCAAATCTATTGAAATGTTAGATAATTTTTGTATTTTATTACTCTTTGTACAACCATATACATGAGTGAATCCTTTGTACACCATAATCGACACTCCCACGAAAGCTTTTGAATTTGAAAAGTGATGTATCTTCCTTCCATGGCTACCTTCCTCTTCTATCTCCTCTTCTCTTCTGCACTTAATGCAGCAGCTGCTCAACAAAGCCGCTCAAATATCATCACCTTAGGCTCTTCCCTTGCACCCACCACCGCCAACTCATCCTGGTCGTCCCCCTCCGGCCTCTACGCCTTCGGATTCATCCCCCAAAATATCGACGGCTATGCCCTCGGCGTCTTTCTTGCCGGTGTACCCAACAAGACTGTGGTCTGGACTGCAAATTGGGACAATCCCACAGTTCCCAAGGACTCGGTTTTACAGTTGACTCGCGATGGGAGGCTAATCTTGCAGCAGAGGGGCTCCCAAGGCAGCACAGACGTCATTCCTTCGGATCCTATTGGATCTGCATCAATGCTTGATAATGGCAACTTTGTGCTCTATAATTCCGCTTCGAGTGTTATTTGGCAGAGCTTTGATAACCCTACAAACACCCTTCTGCCGGGTCAGCGCCTTCAATCAGGGCACGAGCTTTTCTGCAGCGCTTCAGAAACAGATAATGGCAAAGGGATTTTCAGGCTGAAGATGCAAACTGATGGGAACCTTGTCCAGTATCCTGGGAACGCCCCAGACTCACCGCAGAATGCTTATTATTCATCCAACACAGCGGGGGCAGGAGGCAATGTTTCACTGAACCTCGATAATGATGGCCGTCTTTATCTGTTGAACGGGAGTTCCTTTTTAAAGAATATAACCAATGGAGGATACCCTACAGAAAGAAGGATCAATCTCATGAGACTTGATGTCGGAGGAATATTCCGATTATATACTCAGTCTTTGGATCCTCAAGGAAACTGGAGTGTTTTATGGTCACCCACAAATAATAAGTGTGCTCCAAAAGGTTTGTGTGGGTTCAATGCATATTGTACTCAGATGGATGATGCTCCTGAATGTAGATGTCTTCCTGGTTTTGATTTTGTTCAGACAGGCAACTGGTCTGCGGGCTGTGTAAGACACTCCGGAGGAGGAAGTTGTCGGGAAAAGGATGGCGGAGTTAATTACGATATTAGATCTGTGGAGAATACGATATGGGAAGATAACTCCTACGATGACTTTAATACAATAACTAGAGAAGGTTGCAAACAAGCCTGTCTAGATGACTGTAATTGTGAAGCAGCCTTTTTCAATGATGGGCGTTGCAAAAAGCAGAGACTTCCGCTGAGGTATGGAAGAAGGTCTCTGAGTGATTCAAACGTCGCTCTTGTTAGGGTGAGCACTGCTGCATCTGATTCAGAAGGAGGTTTAGGCAAACCATTTATCAAGAAAGAGGCCCGTTTGGACATCCTTATTATAGGCATTTCTCTTATGGTTCTGGGTATCTTCGCCATGTCTATTTCTGCAATTTATGTTCACAGGGAAAGAAGGGATTACAAGAAGATCACCAACCATGGAGAAGCTAACTTAATTGAGCATGTAGCTCTAAGGTCGTTCACATTTGCAGAGCTTTCAGAAGCCACAAATGATTTCAAGGAAGCGCTAGGTAAAGGAGCATCCGGCACTGTTTACAAAGGGATATTGCAGAACACCCCAAAGAAATTAGTGGCAGTGAAGAGGCTAGAGAAGGACGTTGCAGAAGGGGAGAGAGAATTCCAAACAGAGCTGAAGACAATCGGGAAGACATATCATCGTAACCTAGTTCGGCTCCTAGGATACTGTCTCGACGGGCCTAATAAGCTGTTGGTGTTGGAATATATGAGCAATGGTTCCCTAGCAGACATTCTTTTCAAGCCCGAAAATCGGCCCACCTGGGAGGAAAGAATGAAGCTAGCAAAAGACATAGCAAGAGGGATTCTGTATCTGCACGAAGAGTGCGAGACACAGATCATCCACTGCGATATAAAGCCTCAAAACATACTAATGGATGAAAACTGGTGTGCAAAGATATCAGATTTTGGATTAGCAAAACTGCTGAAACAAGATCAGTCAAATACTTATACTGGGATCAGAGGAACAAGGGGTTATGTTGCACCGGAATGGCATCAGAAACAGGCAGTAACAGTGAAAGCAGATGTTTACAGCTTCGGAATAGTGTTGCTGGAGATCATATGCTGTAGAAAGAGTGTGGATTGGAGTGTTCCTGAGGATGAGGCTATTCTTGAGGAATGGGTTTATGATTGTTACGATTCGGGAGAGATTGGAAAACTTGTGATAGATGAAGGGGTGGATGTAATAAAAGTGGAGAGGATGGTTAAGATAGGGATATGGTGCATCCAATACGAGCCGTCGCTCCGGCCGACGATGAAGAAAGTTCAGCTGATGCTGGAGGGGACTGTGGACATCCCATTACCTCCAAGTCCTACTTCCTTTTTAAGCTATGTGTAGTTTCATTCTGTTGTTTCTTTCTTGACAGGCTATATGAAGCACCAACGTTGTGCATTGTAATAAAATGTTGCTTGTTTTGCCTTTATTCATCTTCTTTTTATATGAACATGAATAAAATTCTTCAAAATAACGCAAAGAGAGTGCAGAAGCACTGGATGTAACTTCTTTAAAATATTCAGGTTTGTAAGATTAAATTAGGGTGCCAAATCTTGTTATTCTGTCGTGATCGATTGTACTTTTTTGTTATTTATTTTATTTAATATAAACATAACATTAAGTGTAATTTTAACACTAATTTAAAATTTGTGGTATCAGATTATGTTATAAAATAGTGATGCAGTTTGAGCACCAGCAGACTTATACACACTTAACAGCTCTCTAGAATAACAACAACAATAACAACAACAAAAATAATAATAATAATAATAATAATAATAATAATAATAATAATAAACACTAATTTGAAAAAGTAAAAATTTTAATTTTTCTCCCCAAATGTATTATAGTGAATATGTACTACTTTAATAAAAATTAAGTAGAATGAATACGAACCAACAGGATCACGGTTGCTGAGAAAATGAAAATACTTTATCAAATCAACACTAAATGTTATGTTTAGAGGTTGTTATTTTTATTTTTATTTTTCTTTTTATAAATAAAGAAACTAGTTTGAAGAATGGTAATATATAAAACACTACTAACAAATATAGTTAAATTATTTTGGTAATCAAGTTATTTATTATTTATTAAATGAATTTAGCATAGAAGGTTATAATAAAATCGATACCAAAATTTTCAAAATCGTAATATATTATAAACATATATCAATGACTTCAATATAGTTCAAAGTACTTCAATTGAGTTATAAGAACTTGAGTCCATGGTAGTGTTATGAATTATGATTATAGAATACTTATCAAATATATTAGTGGTATTTCAAGTTTGATAAGAGTATATTAAAAAATAATCTTTATGATTTATTAAAGTGCCTTATAAATTTATAATTGAAATACTTCTATTGTAACTTTAGATAAAAGAAAGAAAAAAAGATGTTACCAAATTTAAAAAGATAATAATCTTAGAACTTGCTTTCGTGATAAAGTAAAAGTTAATTTATTTAAAGATAAGTAATGCACAAAATACCACTTAGAAAAAATATAGTTAAATTATTTTGATAATCAAATTATCTAATATTTTTAAAATTTATGTTATATTTCTTGGTCATTTATATTAAAATATTATTATAATTAATAGTCTTAAATGATTAATCATGAAAATATAAGCATAAATTTTAAAGAGGATTAATTATATCCAAAGAAATAAGAACATACCATACTTATGGTCCAATTAGAAAATTAATAAATAAAAAATAGAATGAGGCATATCGAATGATTAATAGTGGTGGTATCAGATTGGAATTCTTATATTATATTGGTGAATTCATATTTAATGACACTAAGTTTGACTCGACTATGGCATGCGTGTAAACTAAGACTAAAAATTAAATTATTAAAAAATTAAAATGAATTCAATAAATTTTCTTCACCAACTTGTTTCTCTCTCACAGACTCACTTTTCTCCCAAAAACCCCGCAAACCCTAAAATTTTAAATATTTATCAATACATAGCAAAATAAGCATGAAAATAATTTGAAATTGATTATATTCATTCTTGATAATTTTGTTATTTTTAATGGTAATTTTCAAGATTTCGTTGACTTTTCTGTTTAGATCTAAAAATATTGTAAGTACTTGTTCAACATGATTAAGAAGAACATAGTCACAAATATTTGACCAAAAGGGTCAAACATTGTTTACATGTCCGATCTATACGGCCAAACATTATGCGCAATGTTCGATCAAAGTTGGTCAGCCAGTGCAGCACTGTTTGTCCCTTCAAGTCGAATAGGATATTAAATTAAGAATTTTAATTTTTAGTAGGAAACAAATGATGTTATGATGGTGTTGAGAACTATAACAACCCATATTTGATATATAGGTTACATGAAAAAAAAAAAATACAACACAACAAGTTTTTACACGTCAAACATGACTTTTTTTTTCTTAGACAATCTTTTTTTTGGAAATACGACACTTTGTTGAGATGAAGGTAGTACCAACATTAGTTACGGACATATATTTAATAATTATATATGTTAAACTTATATTCTCTTTCGTGTCGCACATTTGATTTCTTTTCCTTTCTTTTTTTCTTAGTATCAATGTCAAAAAATAAAATAAATGAAAATAGAATGAAAAAAATTAGAAAATACATTATCCAATCAAGAAGATCGAATAACATGTAAGTTGTTCGACCTAGAATCATGTTTCACTTTTGGCTTCAAACATTGCATGTTATGTTCAACCTCCTTGGTTAACAATATGCACTTTGTTGGAAGTACCAGCGTCGAAGAGCGTGCTTCGTCCATTTTACCATTTTGCATTTTTTTAAATTTTAAATTGATTTTAAATTAGCATCCCCTAATAATATTCTTACGAACATACACTAAATCTAAAACAATGAATTCTATAACCTAAATAATGCAATTATAACACATCCCTCTTTTTTTCTTTTTCTTTCTTTTTCTTACTATATTTTTCACATTTTGTAGTTTTTCTAAAGGTTCTTTTAATCTGTTTTATTGGCTTACCTTGTTTTTATTTAAATATAATAATAAGAGTATAATAAAATTATGTGGGTTGGATTAAAAATTTTAGAACTATTATTTATTATTTGTGGGCTATATTTAGTAAAAGGTTGTGATAAAAAAAAATGAAATACGAATAGTCACAACCTATTATGTTATTCTTATAATATTCCTTCATATATCATTTTAAGGGAAACTATGTGTCATGTTGAAGGAAATTTGTACTATATATCAATTCAAGTATTAATATAACATTTCTGAGAAGTATATCAAATTTACTCTTAAAGTTTACTTAAATTTTGGGTGAGGCGATGTTATCAATGTGTCCTAACTATAAATGTGACCAACTTAAATGCTCTATAAATATGATGTATTGATGTAAATTTTACAAAATTAATTTTATTACAATCATAAATATAGTTTTGTGGTAGGGCCCGAAGTTTGAGTTCCATTCTCCCAGTTATAACTAAAAAAATAGTGTAAGATGAAGAGGTAATAAAACTTGTTGGAGATGAAGATGTAAGAAAACCGGAAAATCTCAGATAGTAAACATGTCTGCCATTTCCCAGATAGTAAAATAAAGTTCTGAGCACCAGGTGAAATTACACACTTTAACAGCCTCCCAAATACAAAAATAATAAATAAATATGCACCTATACCCAAAAAACTGTGCATGCTATGTGAACTGAGGATTTAGCTATGAATGTACAGAAGGAGAAAAAAAAAAACCATTGAGTTCTCTCTTAAACAATCTCAATGGAAGCAACTGATTTTGTGGATGCTGATCTGATGGCACCTTCCTTGGCTGTGGAAGAACTAACGGATCCATCCCTCGTTACAGAATAAGGAATGGATCTGGTCGAACCTTCTTTTCCTGTGGAATGAATGATTAAGTCCTTCACTACCTGCCGGTATCTCCTTCTATAAGTCGGAAACTTTGACACACTTCTATTCATGCCCATCATCCTGCATGCAAACACCATCCCCCATCAATCGTAAAAGGATTTTAGAAAATTGTACATTCATCTAATTGACCGAAAGTAAAAAGTTGTACTTTTGAGAAACATAACTCTTTTTTTTTCGAAAATTAAGGAGTATATAGAGTTTTGTCTCCATAATCAGTAGTACTGATTTCATTCTTTTTCTGGTGATTCCCTATTTAGTATACATTCTTAATCATTTTAATTAATCTATATAATTTTTGGAGGGACATACCACAGGTCGGATAGAAGATCCATGTAGGGATGGAGGGAGTAGTACATATATGACATTTATTGTCAAATTAATGATTGTGAGAAATAGCAAGTGACAACATTACCTGCGGCTGATGCCCTCAATTTGTGCAGCTCGGAGAGCATCTTGAGGGACAAAACTCCCATTTTCCCAGGACTTAGCACGGTCATTATCGTTTCCAAAGAGCAGCACTTTTTCCAGGTACCGTATTTCACCTTCTTCCAGCTTTAGAACTCTGACCTGCTCTTTAAGGACCATAATAGGGTGAAAAAACCAGTCCAGTAACCTGTCTTGGGGTCTATTCAGATGGTTAACTTCAGTACCATCCAAAAGTATTAGACCATTGGATCCAGATTTAATGGAGTCAAGAAGAGTGTGCAGAAAGGAGAAACATGGCAATCCAATGCCAATAATGGCCCCATCATTTGCATGCTTTGCCTTCAACCAATCCGAGAGATCAGCTGCCGTTATCACACTTGCTTCCAATAATTCCTTTCCCCTCGATTCGCACAACTTCATTACACTTCCCCATATCTGTTGCATTCATAACACGACAATTCAAATTTACTAGTATTCTTCTAAGCACATTTTTTCGTTAAATATGATATATAAAAGCCATACCTGCACCATTTTTACTTCTTTTATAGCCTCTCTAACAGATCTTGACGCAGTTAGGCCTGGAACAAGCAGTCCAGGAGCTTCTGGAAAAACAGAACCAAATCTTTCATGTAAAGAATGATTGCGCCCAATAGAAGGTTCTGATGAGTTTGATGGCTTTTTCTTTCTGTACCGGGGCCTGGTTTGTAAGCAACGCAATTAGTCCAGTCCAACAAAAAAAAAAAAGGTTCAAAATGCTCAAATCTATTTCTTGGTCTACCATTTAAAGTACGTAAATTACAAAGTGAAAAACACTATTAATTACTTTGGGAGGATTGATCCCTCACGAAGATAGAGCCAATCATTGGTGTACTCATCAAATTCGGCGACCATAGCAATCACATAAGCAAGACCTCTCCGGAAGGACCTTTCCTGCATCCATATGAGATTGACCGGTCAAATTGACAGTAAGAGTGAAACAACTGACCAATGAAACTTTTGTGTGTGTGTGTGTGTGTGTGTGTGTGAGAGAGAGAGAGAGAGAGATTATATGTGTGTTTTTGTTTTCTAACAAGGTAGATAGTGAAGCAAACATGTTATGATAGAATGTAACCTGGTATACTACAAAAGATCCATATAGACCAATGAAAAAGCTGGTAAATATGGCCAGCAAGATGCTTCCAGCAACGACAAGTGGCCACATAAGGATTGTCAAACCAGCAATGGGGATGCAAGCTGTTTCCAGAAACGGGCCTTCCCGGCTGATCAGATCGTGTAGGAGCCTTTGCCAGCCCTTGAACAACATGTACGGACTCTTGACCACGGCGATAGCTGTGTATAGAGGAATTTCTACTATCAGGCCTACTAGGCCAACTATGATGCACGCAGGCACATGAATGAACCTGGAGGGCAGTTTCATAAAAGCATTATATCAATTCGTAACATCTCAATTCCAAGAACAGGAACTTAACAATGTAATAGGTTGCAGTCATGGTGATCTTGAATAGCTACAATTACATAATAGTAATATTTAGTCACTTGTGCGTTTTTTCGCCACAAATTAAAGCTTTATTCTTTTCTAGCAAAGAGAAATATTTTTGGACAGCCTGTAACATCAAAACCAGGCTGTTCCACCAGCCCGTAAAATCATTTGAGATGTGCTCTAGACTATGCTTTCATTAATTTTCAGGGAAGCAAGATAGCAACCTTTATGGCATTCTATCCAGGACAAGTTCATTGGGATGGTATCTGATGAAAATATTTTGAACATCAATCGAAAAGTATATTACCTAAGAGGCTGTAGCTCATTACATTCAGAATTTTCGCGCAGCTCCTTCAAATAGCTTGGGTAAGAATGATAACACATGTCAGCAAAATCACGAACCACAGTACAACTACCCTTGATAGTTCCCCATGTTCCATCCTAAATATGGCAATGCCATTAGTAGAAAAATAAAGACAAAGTATAACACAACATTAGCAGAGGCAAAAAATTAAATTTCATTATATAAAATATCAAGAAAGAGAGATTAATTATACCATACCACAATGCAATGGTAGAATTTCATGGATTCATTGCCAAGTCTGAAAGCTTCGAAAGAAGAAATCCATGGAGTGAAGAAGGCATACCCCACTCCCACAAGACAACTACCAGCAATACTTAGGGCCAACCAAAGACCAAATAAAGCAGGCAAGCCCAACAAGATTGCAACTTTAAGGGGTGCATCAAAATTATTTATTCTGTCAACAAAAATTCATCCAATAAATGAGACCAAAAATAAAAAATAATATTTAAAAAAAAAAAAACCCAGATGCAGTAATCAATAGACCAATAAATTGATTGAACTGAATTCTTGTTTAAGGTAACCCGTAGAAGAATTACTTGAAAAGAGTATACACAGTCCAGGCAACGTGTGCAGGAAAAAGGCCTAAAATCACCCCTAAGTTCCCCAAAATCAGAACCAAACCAGCAATCGGACCGATTAGAACACCTGCAAAGTTTGAATAAGAAACTCTTTAAACATAGAATCCACAATTACAATGAATGTTCAAAGAAAAAAAAGGAAAAAAAGAAAAGAAAGAAAGAAGTCCACAAGCAAGAAAATCAAGAACCAACTTTTAAGGGCACCACAGATGAGGACAGAGCAAAAAGCAAAAATCACATAGAGGGCTTTGAGCCAACCCTTCAAGCTATTACGCATGTTTAGTCGTAGAGAGTAGTAAGAAGAGTTGAAGAAGAGGAAGAAGAAGAAGAAGAAGAAGAAGAAGAAGATATTGGCGAAAAAAAGATTCTAAGAAGTTTGAAAATGAGAATAAATAATAATTCAGGAGGAAGAAGAAAGGTTCATCTGACAGAAGTATCTAAGAACAAGACAGGGAGGAAAACAGAAAAAGACGAAACTCTATGAGAACGCCAGCACAAAACAATTATAAAGAAGTCAAATTTTCGAAGGAGAATGGCGTCTGTGGGTACCTCAAGAAGCCAATAACACCTCAGCTGTCTTTCAACACTTCAATTCAACTGGGAACGTGACAATTAATTAATTGTTTTTGGTACAGACTTTCTTGAATGGTAATGTACACAAGTCAGACTCAAACCATGTTTGTGAGCTTGTTCTCTCCGTCTTCTAGATTACTTACTTGCCTTTTACTTCGTAGCTCCGAATGGCAGGCACTAAGATAATGTATTTAAATCTGGTTTTTAAGACTTTGGGTTTGGGTTCGTTATCACCATTTTAATCTGATTTGGGCTTTTAAAAGAAAAACCAAAAGGACCATTTTCTTTTCCCCCCAAAAATGACAAGAGAAGTGGACATTTACATATGAGGCCCTTCATCGTCAAACGCACTAGGTTAATTTGATATTCGTGGTCAGATCATGGGTTCACACATGAAATTTATATATAATTATTATAGATTTGTATGAAATCGAATCTAACCCATTTAGCTTATCGTGTTAAGAATTATAATTTGAATACATCTCTATTTTGCATGATGACCCCACCAATTTAATTGGACCCGAAATGTAAAAAATATTATAAAAAATATATGAAAACTTACACAAATAAATGAATTAATGATATTTGTCAATGTACTATTTTATAAATTTATAAAATAATAATCGAAATTAACAATGTATAATAGAATATAATAAAAATGTTTTCTATATATATGTGAGATTTTTTATAATATTGACATTCATGCTCTATGAAATTATATATATATATATATATATATATATATATATATATATATATATATATATATATATATATATATATATTCAAAAAATAATTGGCATACAGATTAGTGGATTGACCTAGAGGTTGATCAGATCTGATCTGTTTTTAATAGGGTAATTCAAGGAATCTGTTAAGGGTCCATTATAATATGTTATATTTGAATTCAATTCATGTTAAATTGTCAAATCGTGTCGTAAATTGTCATTTTTATTTAATATACCAACGTCCAAATTCATCATATTGGATCAAGTCAATTTCTATTCATTTTCTGCCATTTTTTAATTGATGTAAGTGTATTTTATTATATGTCAAAACTTGTCTACATTGAGTGAACCACACAACCCAAATAACAGTATTACTAATTAATTAAAATATATTATTTGTAAAATATTATTATTGATTTATTACAAAAATAATAATAGATTTTAATAAATAACTAATATTGTATATGAGATACTCCTTATTATACAAAAGACCCCAAGATAAAACTCTTATCTATTATATGTTCATTCAATTTTCCTCATTTCTTTTCATTAAAATTTCAGACTATCATTAATATAAATAATATATAATATATAATATTTATTTATTTATTATTATTATTATTAATCCCACATATTATAGATTGACTATTATGTTCTTCTTATATCTTTAACCAGGTGCCGTGCGGCTCAAGCAGGGAGCTGCGGCCTTCCCATGTTTTCTAACTAGAGCTATTTTTTTATTTTATTTTTTTGGTCAAAGTAGAATTTCTCGCTAATTTTTAAATTTAGAAAGAAATAATAATAACAATTAGTATATGCACATTGGAATATTAGCATTTGGTGATGTGTAGATTATATTTGCAGACTTTATATTAAGAAATTAATTTTAATTAACAAGATTTAATTTGACACATTAATTGATTAATACATTAACATATGTGTGCTGTCACAGCCATGTCGTGTACTAGGCCAAAGAAATTAACCACCTAAGGCCTCAAACTATAGTAAATTGTTTGGGGTCCAAATTACGATAATTATGCATTAAATTATACATAAAACTGACTGTAGAACAAAATTTTATTAAATTAATCTCTGCGTCCCTATAAATATGACCACTTTCGAATTAAATGTAAATGATAATTAATAATTGTCAATTTCTTAAATTGAGTGATAATTCTTAAAAAGAATATTTCATAATACTAGTAAATGTCCCGTGAAATACACAGATATATATATTAATTTATTTAAATATTTAATTGTATGTTCTTATCAAATTGAAGTAAAGCATAATATCAATAAATATTTTCTATTTATTTACTGAAAATTGTAACTATTTTTCATGATGGGTATTGAACCTAGTAAAATTAAGAAATATGAATTAAACTATAATTTATAAAATAATTAGAAGTTTGTTTATATATATATATATATATATATATATTTTTTTTTTTTTATGACAATAACCATTTCATACGATGCTTTTTTAGGAAAAATAAATAATATTGTAATTAATTTTTATTGTTGTCTTTTGTAATCATTAATGTTGACTGGAAAATGCATTATACGTGTACTTCTTTTTATATAGTTTCCAAGAAGACAATTTATTATTGCTAAAATGTACCTGTTTAACATATTTATCTTACTCACAGTCGGCAATATGAGCCGGTCTGATGGGCCCATTCGAACGGCCCGCAGAAAAGTAGGCCCGAAAGAAATTGAGCCTAAATGGTCCGGCCTGTTCGGGCTCGTGCCAGCTCGGGCCTGTTTGGCCCGCAGACCGGCCCGTCCACTTTATAGAAATCATTTTTATTGTATTTTTGAACAGCTGTGTTTGGAGAAACAACATGCACGATTCCATTTGAAAGGAATAATCTACTTGATGGAAAGGATCCATGCCTTTATATTGGAAAAACGTTGGCGATCCAAGCCAAGTACGGCTGTAAAAAGAAGAGTGATTCTTGATTTTCGTATCATGATATTTTTTTGAGATTGTTAGATGATTCAATAAATTAGAGTTTTTTTTTTTTTTTGGATTTCGGATATATAGTATAAAGCAGGATAGGGAGGCAATAATACATTTTTGAAATTGTATTATTTGTACTTTTGTTTTGTCAATTAGGATATTGACAATAAATGAAGAATATTTTCGTTACAAATAGTGTTGCGTGCATCTGTATTCAGACTTAGGTGTGTCTTTTGCTTCAATTTTAACTAACATTATTAATGCAGACGTGTTTTCAAGATCATAAATCGATCAAAAATTCTAAATGGCTACATATACTTTATTGTCAAAAAAAAAAAAAAAAGAACTACATGCTGAATAATTATTAAATACATTAATCAAATAATATTTTGATTCTTAAATAAGTAGGTCGAAATAAATTATTTATCATCATCATTCACTGATACTGAATAGCTTCTAATGCACTCTTAGTTTTAAAAATGACCTCTTAGTTTTACAATTGACCACTTGAAATTGTTAAAATATTTGCAACTATGTGTCATGGAGCGGGATGGGCTGGACCATGAAGTTATAGGTGCGATGAATTAGTGGCTCAGCCCAATCTGGCTTAACCATGACACTTTGCCCGCATGGGCTCGACCCGGCCAGTGCGGGCCGACCGAATTGCCACCTCTAGTCTTGTTGCCCAGTTGGTTTGGACGACTTATTGAGCAACAAGCACAGTTTCGATTTTGATTTGAAAAGTAGATTAAATTTAAAGAGAATATTCAGATATATCACTGATTCTCTTTGAATTTAGGAATTAAATCTATATTTATATCTATATAATAATTGAATATTGAAAATATTTACAAGATTGTCATTTTATCACCTAAATTTCTTTCTATTTTCATTAAGTGTACCATCCAATTAGATTTTTTTCCTTCTTTTTGTTTTTTCGTTTTAATTTTCAAATGTTTATAACTTTTTCATCTTAACTTCATTTTTTATGAAAAATATATCAAATTAATCATCTTTTCATGATTTTCAATTTGATATCCATATTGCATATATGAAAAATATTAATTTTAAATATAATTATTTTAGATTGATTTGTGTATTTTTAATATTAAGTATATTTATATATTGTGAGATATTTTTATTTCAAACAATTTTTATTAAAAATATATTTTATATAATTATTATTTTATTTTAAAAAATATATTACAATTTTTTATTATATTATTATATTACAAATCATTCAATGCATGAGAGAAATACTAGTATGGTTTAATACATTAAAATAATTCATATAATCGATAAGAGTATAGATATCCCTAGAATCCAGGAAATCACTAAAGTTTCACCATTTCTTGAATTCAATTCTTCTGTTATTTATTTTAGTCTTTTATTCGGTTCTTTTTAATCAAACCATCAATTTCAAATTTGAATATTTAGATAAAGTAAAATAATGGAATCGAGATAGAAAGTCACGATGGATACCATATCTGTTCTCACTTGAATTTTACTAAAATTAAACGTGTGCACTTGCCAGTTGTTATTAGAGTGAAATAAGAGCGAACACATTCACAAACTCAATTCAAGTAATCTAAATTTAAGTTACCTCTACCGATTCAATCACTACTTGCTACCAAGAAATGTAAAATTATAATAATTACGAATTACAATTTGTACTGTAGCAAAAATATATAGTTGTAATTTAATCTGATATGCTTAACTACATCAAAATATCTTTCATCATATCAAGAAAGGCAGTAACAGAAAAAAGATAGAGAAAGCATTACTAATATTCCATGAATAAATCAAGGTAAAAGTTGAACAATCCTTCAAACTGGATGACAATTATGTAGCTGCGCATCGCCTTCCACATAATTGTATGCATTTTTCAACAGGTAAAAAAGAGGAATGTTCCATGAAAATGAATATATGCGAGAAAAGTAAAAATTAGTTGTTGCCCTCTCCTACTTTATGTGAGGCTATGTCACCCAATGTAAATTGATTTCATATATCACTGATACAAGAAAATAAAAGATTTGCAGTATTTGAAACTAAAAATAAGATAAGTAGAAATTAGAAATTTAAGTGTGTAAAATTAAGGAATCAATATCATTGCTGCAATTTGAAGGCTATTTTGATAAGTTCAATATTGTCAAGACGTGCTTTTAATTTCTCTCTTCATATTTACTTTCTTTATTTTCTCTATCTTTCTCATACTTTGGGTACTTGTGTACTTCAAAATTTGGGCAATTTCTTGCATAGTAACCCAATTACCTACAATTGTAGTAAAGGTCGGTAGAAATGGTATTGGAGTGCTTTTCATGAACTTCTTGAATTTCTTCATGAAAAGGATCATCACATTCTTGAGGAATCTTCACCTGCAACAATCGTAAGTTGGTTATGTAAACTCTTAGTTATAGTTGTCGTCTGTGATTGTTGTGGTGGACTTGGTACAATCAATGTTGTAGCAATTGATGTTAAGTCCTCATTCTATTTTCCTTTTGTAGACGACAGCCTTAAGGTAATGCTCTTATGACTTCCAAATTCTTATCCTTCTAAGTGTATTCCTTTCCATGGATTCTAACTTATTAACAATCTCATTAAACCTCAAGTCAAAGTTTTTCCAAAGTTTATCCTGGTATACCCTTGAATAGTTCAAACTTTTGTGTTGCTATTGCAACCTGTGTTCCCCTGTGAGATCAGTTCCCTCACAATTCATTTTGAGTATATCCCAAATTTATTGTGCAGTCTTACATGTCTTCACCTTACTGAGTGTTTCTTTGTCAAAAGTGACAAATATATTTAGGGCAATGTTGTCAATATTTGATCTTTTAGTATCTTTAAAAGTTCATTCATATCTTGGTTTCTGCACTATTGGAATATGTTTTTGACATTCTTCTCGAAAAATTGTATTCATGTTCATGAAGACAGATGGTCCATTAATATGTACCACACTCAATATTTCCTCATGTACAACTGAGAGATGGATCTCCATCTTGATCCTCTAGCCATACATTTTTCTATAAAGAGAACATGAAGTTTATTAGTAGATGTTAGAAGCTATAGCAGTATGTAATAAGAGTGATTTTGAATGATCTTTGTAAGGATGTTTCAATAAAATTCTAGGTTTAGTTAAGTTATTAAAGATGGTTGGGTTTTAAATCAACTGGCTTGATATGACTTGTTGGTTCCAAGTTTCATGATTATAACTTTATTTTCCATCTTTAGTTTTGTGAATACAATAAATTTATTAATATTAAGAGTTTCTATTAGAAGTCATAAAATATAATTATGGAAAAAAGAAAATTTAATATTGATTATCTTCTATTTCTTAAAAAAAATTAAAATAAATTCATAATGTATATAAATAATTTTGAATTATATTCTATTTATTTATTATGATCTTAAGTAAACATTCCAAAATGGTTACTCGGACTTGGTCTTGAGTAACTTACACCAGCATCCATCTGTTGTGTTGTTCCAATTATAGAGTTGGCCTAGAAATCTAAATTATTAAAAACATCACCTCTTTCTCTATAGACTATAGGGGCTTCCTTTGCTGCTGCCTCTGCCTTTGTCTCTTTCGTAGTTTTGATTTTCATACCTTTTTTCTCTAAAAAAAAAATTCAAAGAGAACAAAAGGATCAAATTCAACATGAAAAGCTGATCTTACGCAACTTCAATCCACAACAACTAAGATGTTATCTTCAACCTTTTTTTTTTTCAATTGAATAAAAAATCATAGCTAATTTTATTATTTCCAAATTGAAACTTTATAAAATCAGTACTTTTGTAAATGAGATTACAAAATCAATACAAATTACATTAAAAATAAATGTTTAACGAACAAAACATCATAAATGCGAACAAAAATTATACATTACGTGAAATTGAATTTAGAAGCTCAATGTATGAAAGTCTCCTCATTGCCACTAGGCCCAAGCCTCATTGCCTGTGAGTAGGTTTTGCTAACAAATGAAACCAAAAGGTACTTGCTGAGATACTTAGGGAAAAGGGTTGGATAAGAATGAAACTAGATGTTTGATAGTAGGATTATGGAGAAACAACCCAATTCTTTTGTTAACATTTCAATACTCGACCCAATAAAAGTTTACCCATCCTTCAAAATAATAATAATAATAATAATAACAATAATAATCCTAACACATTATATAAATAAACTAAGCCCAAACTTGACAATATTCAACTCGTTAACTTGTCATCAAATTAATTCATTAGGCCAACTCCACCAACTCGCTTGAGTAGCGGTAAAATGAATTGAAGTGTTTTTTTATTTTTTTGTATTTGTATTTGTATGTTACTACTGGCGTAGAAACTTTGACCTTCGCCACTATTTTCTTTATTTAATATTTTTTTAAATTGTAATTTCAAATATAATAAAAAAAAATTATAATAAGATTTAAAATAATATACATAAAAATAATGAAAAGATATAAAATTACAAAGGAACAAAATATAAAATTATAATTATAAAAATTATAAAATTACACAACATAAGCAAACACAAAATTACTTATGAAAATACATATAATACTAAAGTACAATATAATTCTTAATAATTTGAAAGGCCACCGCAAGACCGTCCAACATCTATTTTTTTTTCATTCAAACAAATTAAATGTATTTGTATGTTGTTTTGTTCCCTCTGCTTGTATCCTATTTTGCATATTTTTTTGTTGTTTCAATCTCAAAGTATTCATGTAGTTTAGGATCAACAATAGTGTTCAAATTCATCATTAACGTTATGTCTCCTCTTTTATCAATTCCAAACATTTCTTTCATTTTGCATCTCAATCTCACGACTTTACAACTCAATTTCACAAGCTTCAACTCATGCGCATGATATTTTTTTTTTTTATCTTTTTTTTTTAGGTTAGACTTAATAACATTTTCCTAAGTGAAACATAATTATCTTCTTCTATCATCTATACAAAATAATCATCATCTTAATTTTGTCTCCTCTCCAATTTTTATTTTTTCATCTTTTTTATGAAGAATCATCATCACCAATAAGGTTTAAGTATTTTAAATCTATAGAAAATAAAGACAAAAAAAGATTATGTGAAAGAGAGGACTCTGAAATTTAAATCATCTTGCACAAATGATTTTAGAATAAGCCACATATGCTCAATTTAATTCCAACCTCAGACCTTTCATTGACCTCATAGTATCATTTGCACGCTCCAACTACATAATTTAAAAATAATGTTGAAACCAAAAGATTTTATATGACAAATGAAAAATAAAACATAAAATAACAACTTACGATTATTTATTCACTTTCACCACTTAGATTAATCAATTTAATTTGTTGCACACATCTGTTAGATTTTCTAAAATGTTTGAGAATGATTTAAGGCACCAGTACAAGGATCTTTTGCTACAATCTTGATTTTTCAGAGTTGTATTTCTCTACAATACGATTCAAAAATATATCTTTAGACTAGTTTATTCCCACAATTGGATCTAGTAGGATTTTAAGATAGACATCTACAAGGTGTCAATCTTCTGTAGAAGTGTAGTTAGTAGTGCGCAGCTTTGTCATTTGAGAGAATAGATCAAAGTTGGTGTGGTTTATCAACAACTAATGTTGAAAGCACAAATATTGTACTTTTAGCAACTCTTTTTTTCCAATTTAGACAAGTGTTTAAGGTTGAGATTTAAAGGTGGCTAGAATTAATGGTTGTTGTTGAAAGCACACAGATTGTGTTTTCTGCAACTGGTTTTCCAATTGAGACAAGTAGCGTAGGGTTCGATTTAAAGATGACAAGAGTCTAACAATTGTAGTTGAAAATGTGTGTGTTGTGTTTTTTGTAACTTTTTGTACTTTAAGACTGAGTGTAGGGTTGAGATTCAAAGTTAGTGTAGGTTATCAACGACTATTCTTTCAAGGGCATAAATTGTGTTTTCTGGAATAGAAGACAAATAATTATATAATGAGTACATACTTCAACAATTACTTCACATCAATATTTTGTATCGTCACTTCATTTAGCCATATTTTATTTAAAAAAATTATTTCCTACGTTGCTTGTCTCTAAGAAGAAAAATAAAATTTCATTCCACTCGTCTTTCTGCTGATTTTTTTCTTTTTTCTTCTAGTTCATTCGACGATGAACAACGACAATTGATAACTAGTGATTGTTACAATTTGGAGCAACAAGCTATTGTTTGACAAATATATAATAACAATCATTTGTCAACTGAACATCTTAGGTGTTGAAAAGGCTTAACACACTCATGAAAGCTTAGTTTTGGGTTGCAAGACAATTTATCATGATCATGAAGTAGAAGCCGAAACCTTTTTAGAGACAACTTTTCTGATAATCCAAGGTTTAATGAAGATCAATCTCGTCGGCGTTATCAAATGTGATGAAGTTTCTTTCTATGTATTGTTGATGGTGCAATAAATCATGATCGATTATTTGTGTAACGAAGAAGCGTAGTTGGACAACTTGGTTTGTTCACACTCCAAAAAGTAATTGTTGCATTTTGAATGCTAGCGTATGCAGTTCCAACATATGCAATTGACGAGTTTATCAAAATTGAAGAGTCTATTTTTATTGTGTCAAAAAAATTGTAGTGCTATCGTGGAGATATATGGGGGAGAATATCTAAGATTTTCTACTTGTAATGATGTTGCAATATTACTCTATATTAGTCAATCAGGTAGTTTTCCAAGAATGTTGGAAAGTTTGGATCGTATCGATTAAAAGTGGGAAAATTGTCCAATGGTATGGACAAGACCATATGATGGTCGAAGTAGATCTTTAACAATTATACTTGAAGTTGTGGCATATTATTACAATGTTCAAAATGCATTAATTGAGCATTTGTTGGTATAATATTCTAATTCAAAAATTTAATAATATAAAATGTAATTTATTGTACTATTACTAATGAAGCAAAATGCACAAAAATTGTGCAATGGCTGAAGATGGATTCAATAGGCTCTTTTATTAGCTTGTATATTACATTTAATTTATAATCTTTACTACTTTTTGGAACACTTAGTTTTTACAACTTTTATTCATGATAATTATATCAAACTTATTTATTTGAATACATTTAATAAATTAATCTCAAAATTGGTCAAATGATAAAAAAATTTATATTTGGTTCACATCAATTCAATTACAATCTTATTTGATATTAAGCAATTATTCATCACACATCTAGAGAATCAACAAAATCGCTTCCAAATTATAAACATAAAAAGTGATTATATTTCCATTTCCATTGCCGAGCATCCCAGATTGTTTGGATGAATAGCATTGTTACATGTAATAATATAGAAATATTTGGACACTGCTCCGTCCAGGCAGGCCCCGGATTGATACCCCTTCCAATTCTCTACTTTTAAGGCGCTGGAAACCCGAAACTTGAACCCCTGACGGGTTTCAATTGTATCCCATCAGATTGCCTCTCTGCTCTGCTGATCTTCAAGTTACTATTCCAAATTCTTCCAGCTATCTCTCTCTTTCTATCTGTGCTTTTCCAACCAGTAACAAGAGTTTAAAACAGAGAACCCTGTTGCTGTAGTAGAATCCTTTTTCGTTCTGGAGGAAATGAAACTGAAAATAGTCCACCAAAATCAAGAAAATCGCAAAGGCGAAGAACAAGCTGCGAGAACGGAAGCGCTAGAGACAGAGCAAATGGAGGAGCCCCAGATTCGTGTTTCTCCAGAAAATGAGAATTCTCTGCTGCTGGAGCCTCCTCCAGTTTCTGCCTCTCACCCTCTGCTCGTTTCTGTTAGTTTTTTCGGGCCTGGAATACGTTAATTTGATGGTTGTGTGGGTTTACATACTGAATTGATGTCAGATCTGTGTTGCTGTTTCTAGGGCAAGAGGAAAAGGAAGCCCAAGGAGCTGATCGACGAGGTTTCTCCTATTGTTGTAATGAGGAGGAAGAAGAAGCCACCTTCTTCACAATCCAAGGATGTTAGTGTTCTTTCCCCTTTTTCAGTTGTTCGAACAGTTCATCTCCTTGCTCGACGGCCGAGTTGTTCTTGAACATTGTACAATGTTACACAGGTCGATTGTATTAGGGTTTTGATTTGGGGGGAGGGGTTAGGCTTTTCGTTTTAACCAAATAAGATGAATCTTTTTTTATCAATGTTGCTTCCATGCATGTTTCAGTTTGCAAAGAAAAGATTGCGTTTTTTTACATCGGCTTTTTATTTATTAAAAAAAATAATAATAAAAAAAAATTAAAAAAAAATCTTTAGACTTTGAACAGCTTTAGTGGCAAGATATAGGTGGCGTTCCTGCATTTCTGAATTCCGGCTTATGTTTAATAAGGATTTGGGTCTCCTACTATGAACTGCCGTGGCAGTTATCTGAGTAAGTGAGTCAGTTAACTCATGTTAGCAAATAGGATAATCAGTTAGCTGACCAACTAACTGAATCAGTTAGTTTACAACCTAACTGTTTTATCTGTGAGATGACATCGTTTCACACCGCAGCTGGTTTATGCAGCAGAGTATCTGGATTTGTTTGATAGTGGCTTGCATGGTAGGCTTTGCAAGGGTTTTCAAAGTGCATTTTGAGGTTGCTTTATGCTTGCTAGAGAATCTAGGACCTCCTTGGAAAATAATTTCTCGATTTTCTACTGTATACTGCAATGCGGCCAACCTGGAGTCAATATTGCTTGACGTTTATGGAATTCTTAGATGTAATGAAAGATAAGGCATTGACTTGTTACTTGAAAATAGGGAGGATGGGATTACAAGGTATGTGAATATGCTTTACATGGACTTCCATGCCCATTTTTTCTATATAACCAGTCTTATCTACCGAGACTATATCAGGCCCTATAACCCAGGAAGCGTTTGAGTTAGTTCTCTAATTTTTCTAATATGGAAAATTCTAACTATGATAAGTTGATAGCTTTCCTTTTATGAACTTATTCAGTTGACCTGCTTATAGTTTGATTTTCGTTCTTGTTCATTCATTATTCTATATTCTCATGCTGATGCTATTGAGTTTTACTTCTCATTATTTTATTTTATTGTTTTGCATTATTTGCTACATTTTATTGTTTTGTCATAGATAGCTAGCTTAGTTCGTGATGTTTTCCTGCTAGCAGTCTACGTTCTATTAATTCCTCTGATAGATACCAATTCATCTAAGGTGCTCCTCCTATCTTACTTTTTGTTGCTTGCAGAACAAAAAGTTGGATATAAGTCAGCTTTTGATTGGAATGCAGTAATATGATAAATTGTCATTTTTTACATGCATTTGATGTATACTTTGGCCAATTATATTGGTTATAGATGTGATTTTGTTCAAAAGTGTGTCATGTGTTCAAATTCTGATTGATAATGTCTCACTTAATAAATTTATGTGGAATTGTTTTAGCAGGGGACACCTGATAGTGGAGGAACTCCAATGAGGTTTGTGCAATTTGAGAAACTATATGAAACCTTTTCTTGAAAGTACTCTTGCACATTCTTATGACAGTTACCTTATTGTCTGAAGCAGTGAAGTTGATGCCACAGTTGGTCGGTCAAGCAATCCTGTCCAGCTGAAGTCACCTACCATGATTCGAGCAGAGGAGTTCCAGTTGAGTTTGAACAATGATCAGCCTTCTTTTATGAAAGTGTTAGTCAGATCGCATGTTGCCAGCTGTTTCTGGATGGTATGTCTGGAGCAATTTTATCTTGACCATGCTTTTGTTGGATACATTTTCACATTCCATTTAAGCACCATTTGTCTACAGGGTCTTCCTGTGCCATTTTGCAAGATGCATCTACCCCTCAAGGATGCTACAGTTACTCTTGAAAATGAAAATGGTGAAGAGTTTCCCATTAAGTACATTGCGCATAAGACAGGTCTAAGTGCTGGATGGAGGAAGTTTGTCGCTGGAAACAAAGTAATCGAAGGAGATGTTCTGATCTTCCAACTAACTGGGCCTTGCAGATTTAAGGTGGTACCATGAGACATAACTTATAAGGGATTCCACTTTCCTTGATGTCTTGGTGCATTTATTTTGAAAAATGATTTTAAAATACTGTGTGTTATGATGTCTTGGTACATTTCTTTTTCTGCACCGCTACTCCTCTCTCAAGGCATACCCACTACCAATCATCAACACGACCACAATGCCAACCACGTGGCACTTTTTCATTACAGTAACATACAACCATCTTCTTAAGTGTTACATGTCCAACTGATGACTGCTTTCCCTGACGGAAACAATGACACTAGTAGGTGTTCTAGTTAATTAGATAGGAATAAACCGTATTTGATTGATGAATTGATGAACTCCAATTAGTGTAAACGTGTCCATGGGGATACTATTTGTATAGTCAAACATTATGGAAATCTTGAGTTTAAAATGATGAACAATTTTCTGATAGTCCTTTTTCTTGAAATGGGCAAGTGTGCCTCTTATTTACTAGGTTTGTAGAGCAATTTACTTATTGTAGATCATCAGAGCTCTTTTGCATGTTATTCGCTACCTAATACATTCTCCTTAACCAAGCGCTGTCGGAAACACATGGTACATTTTGGTTTCAGTGCTGAAGTGCTACTGCTTTAATGGCCTTACTGTTATATCCTAAATTTGTAGGTGTACATAATAAGGGCAAATGATTTGACTGAGGTCGATGGTGCTCTTAGTCTTCTGATACTGGATTCTCAAACAAAACAAAACGATGCAGGTTAGTTTTGTGGGACGATTCTCTTATTTGGTTTGAGGTTGCTTTCTTGTTAAGTGTGGCTCTACAGTCTTAGTCCCTTCTTGGGTTGAATCTTGAAATAACTCAAAACTATGACACAGAGGGAGCTATGGATGCAAAAAGCAAGAAGAAGAGGCGTCCGAAATCTCTTCCCCTAACAGTTGTCCAGAAGAAGAAACACAATGCAGGCCTAGTGGAGGAACAGTCTGGAAACGACAGTGATGAAGTTGCTTCTGAAGTTCTGGAGGGCACCAAGTTCTCTGGCTCGTCTTCTCATTTCAAAGATATTAAAAGCTTCGAAGAATTTCACATTGTGGTGAATGGAGCATGTATCGACTCTGATTTTCCAGAGAACATCCGTCGAAAATACTACGATCTATGCTGCAGCAAGAATGTGTTTCTTCATGACTGTCTTCTTCCAGGCCTCTACAGCAAGCTAGCTGCAGGTATGATTGTTGAATCCATCAACATAGCTGATGCTATACGGGCCTCTAAGCTCACTACCCCAAGGGAGGACTTTGAAGTATGGGAAAAGTCTCTAAGGTCCTTCGAATTGCTGGGGTTAAATGTCGGGTTTTTACGGGCCCGTCTGCAGCAACTGTTGAGGTTGGCGTACGATACGGAAGGAGCCTCGGAGGTAAGAAGGTACTGGGAAGTGCAGAAGGATCAAAGTCACGCTAAAGATGAGATTGAGAAACTTGAAGCAAAGCTTGTGGAACTGAAAGAATTATCTGCAAAATATGATAATGAGATGGAGAATTTAAAGATGAAAGCAGAGAGCTTTGAGGCTAAGTTCCAAGAAGAGGTTAACGCACCTTGGTAATACTTTCTTCCATCTGCGCTTTCACAATATACCATAATATAGCCAAGTGTTTCTGTTTGTATTTTATCACCCAGACCACTTCCTTTTTTTTTTTTTTTTTTTTTTTTTGGGTTTAAACTGTTGAATTCCCTGTTGATCTTAGAAGTACATCTAACCAAATATAAGGAGCTACTGTGGTTTTTTTTTTCTCTAATTTTTTAGAATTTTGGGAATGAATAATTATTAATTTTATTAAAATATTAAATTGTCGAATATCACTAATTATAATGAAATGTAATTGCTTGCAAATACCTAAAGTAAATAAAACATAAATAAACTAATTGAAAGAAAGTAGATACAATATACAGTTGCTTAAAAATTCAATTACAACACGTGAATCTTAGTATATAAAGAAGAAAGTATAAATCATGCATAAATGCAACGAATGAATCTTAAAAAAATTATTGTGCGTAATGTATGCGATAGATATATTTTTTTGGCATCAATCAAGGTAATTTTTAGTTCAATTTTCCATTTTACAGATATTATTTATAACATAATTTATTAATCTGTATTGTTGTTATTTTAGCCTCTATTCATAATTATAGTAATACCAGCACATTATTCTATTATATATTTTATATTTCATTTAGTCCATAAAACTTAATTTTGAATTAAAAGAATGACTAACGTCAAATCAATAAGCATTTTATTTTATTTAATAAAATTAATTATATCTATAATTAATGTCATACCCATATAAAGTAAAATAATAATTGTAGTCTACTAAATGAGGATTACACATTCGTGATTCAATAAATATAATATATATTTAAATTGGTAATCTTCCACCTAAAATTTTGCAATAAAATCATTAAAGTAAAAAAATGAAAATCACTATTTATAGCCAATTTACCATAATTAAGCAAACACATTAGATAACTAATAATTAGTTTCCATATTTAAATTTACTAATTAGGGCTCAAACTGATCAATTAGTCTATTAATTTGTGAATAGTCAAGTAATCAATATCAACAACATTAACTTAATTTCACGAATTATAACATTCTATATCAAAGTAAAAGTGATTATACTTATTTGAAAATTAACTTTAAATTTTTAAAGAATATGATTATCTAAGGATTTAAATAACCATAAATAAAATTTTAAAGATTTAAATTATTCATCAATATTCGTATAAATCAATTTACAATGAAACTAGTTGTCGATATGAAAAAATCTGCCAGGCTAAATTTAAAATAGTGTAGGAAAATATAACGCACAAAAATTGTCCATTCTTGTCGTATTGTTTTGCTAAAATAATAGTTGTAAAGATCATCCACATTGTTACTTTGATAAGGTAGGACATTTAATTTATACATTACAGATACAAACAAGCATTAGAATATATCATTGTAAATTCATGATAATTCAAAGTGTACATAATGAGTAGAAAACATGTAACATAAAATACTCTAAAAAATTATCTACACATCAGATCATCTAAAAAATATGCACACACCATATCAGAATAATTTATCGTACAAATAACATGAATATTGTAGTGGAAGTGATTGTAACACTTTCAACAACAATTCAATCAGATTTTCAATCTCCCTATCTATAGGGCTATCGAGTTTGCTTTTTGGGACCTATTTGATTTGGTTTTTATAGCCTAACTAGAGGCTTGAGCTGCGAGACTAAAAGCCTACGTTTTCACTTCTCAATACCTATTTCTCTACTCTTGAAAATGGTTGAATATGCTCCATGATCCTTTTCAATCATACAGTCATTTTCTTGTTCTTATAATTGAAAACTTGATCTAATCTCACTTATTATTACTCCAAAATTAAGTTTGCAGACACAAATAAATAATTGAGAAGAAAAGGCAAAATAAGTATGTATATAAGTTTGATCACAACGAACTTCAACGACAATAATAATATTTTAATAAAAAATGAAGCATGTTAAAATATTAAAATTTTACGAAATTTATACTAGTTTTGTTTAAAATGTTCTTGAACTTTTATGTTACTGAACTTAAAATTTTATATTTTTGTCGATGATGGACCGTTGAAGTCGAGATATTTCATGCTTTTATCTCATAATCACTCGATCCTAATAAATATAAGAATAATTTATTGAAAGATCCTAAAATAGAATCCATAACTTGAAACACAAAGTTACTTGAATAATTCTACTGTGCCACAAAATTGAAAATCTCAATTTAACACCCGATAATGTGTGGTATATGTGTAAATATCCAGCAAGAACTTTAATTTTTGGATAAAAAAATATACAAATTTAAGATTTTAAATAGGTAAAGAACGAAATTGCATAACTAAAAAAATAAAAGACTGATTTTGAAACAACCCATAAATTACGTGATTATTTTTGTAAATTGTCCGTCCCGTGTAGTTTTCTTTATTATTATTATTATTATTTTTTTTTTTTTCATTTCATCATGTTTAAGATCTTGTGATTTATTTCCAGGTATACATCATGACTGTTGAATCTTACGGTGGAGTCTTCATTGAAAGAAGAAAACTATAGTAGAGAAGGATCAAACAAAAAAGATTAAAGAAAAGTGATGAGGAAAGACCACCAAGCAACAAGCAATTTGTTGAAATTCAGAGCACAAGAGGTTGATGACCCACCCTACTGGGAAAATTTGTGGCGAAAAAGATAAGTCTTTTTAAATATAAGATGGACATAGTTGAGGCACTAATTCTGAAAAAAACATGACAAGCTCGAGAAGATGATGATGAGCATAATGCTGAAATTAGAATGCCCAATGTTTTCGCAGAACACCGACGTAATAATGAACCAAGTGATAAACATGACAACACTAAAGTTGCCGCCGCCCCAACTGCCTACTACCCTAATTATCATATTGAGCGGAATGAAGGAAAATTTGAGAACCCTTCCATGGATTATAAATTTATGGTGACCCTTGTACCAATCAGGTTGCTGATCTCTTTGAACTGTAAGTTAAATGAAAGCAACTTGAAGAATATCATGCATTTTCTTCGTATAGCCATTGTCACCCGACGTGCCTACATTGCTATAAGAAAATATATCCACAACTTCAAGAAAATCTTACATTTTCTTCATATAAGAATATAGGAAAGAAATATTCATAATATCAATCTATTAGGAGACAATTATTTAGAATATTCATATATTAGGAAAGAAATATTTAGAATATGTATCTATTAGAAAATAAATGTTCAGAAAACCTATTTATTCTATTGTGAATATTATGTATTTAATTCTTTGATTATTGTCATTCAAAAAAATTCATTGTATATATATTTGTTTTTAGTTTATAAAACAAATTCATTCAATTCTCATAACTTTAACATGGTATCAAAGTCTTACAAAATTTAATTTTTTCCTATAACGATCCCAAAGCCAACCCTATCTCGCGCTCCACGCTAAGTATTTCTCAATAGCAGTCGTCATCCCCACCCTTACCGCGTCTTCCATCGCCCTCAACATTGTCGTCCAGGCGCTACTCAAACTTACCATGGCTATTATACCGCATGGAGATTCCAGTTTGAGACCTTATTAATCGGGTAAAATGACCTTTTGAATTTTATTGATGGTTCTACGCCGCGCCCAACCACCACAATCGACTCTGGTGACACCACCACAACTAATCCTAATTATGCTTTCTGGATCCGTAAAGATAAACTAATCTTGAGTGGTATTATTGGCACTCTTTCGCCAAGTCTAATTCCTTTTCATAGCCTCCTCCAAAATTTCGGCGGATGCGTGAAAAATTTTGACGAACATGTATGCCCGCCCAACCCACAACCGTATTAATATCCTTAAGAACCACCTTCAAAACCTTCAAGGTACCCAATGCATCATGAAATTTATGCACGATGTCAAGTCAACTATTGACAAACTTGCCCTCATGGATGTAGCCACCGACTACGATGATCTTGCTCTTTGCATATTGAATGGCCTTGATGATAATTATCACAAATTATCAAATGTGATCCAATCTTGAGAAAATCCAATCTCGCTGGACGAGCTCCAAGAAAAACTCCTCATCTGTAAAGCTCATATTCAATTGCAAGAGTTTACAAAGCAACTGTCCATGAAAACTACTGCATTTTGGGCTAACGCATTCGGCCGACTATCTCATGGCTTAGCCTCCGTGTCTACTAATTTTCGTTCACAGCATCGTACCAACCCGCCACGCCCTACTCCTCAATCACACCCCAACGGCAACGCTACCCCTGTCAGCATCACCAACCCTATTTTGGTACGTGTCAATTAAGTTGTGAAACATGGCACATCGCCAACCGCTACTCGTCGTTTCATACCATTCCGTGGCAGCCCCCACATGCTTCCAACATGCGTCCGGCATATGCTTCTCCTGCCTCGCATATAGCCAACTACTCTCCCTCTTAAGACAAATGAATATTGATGAGGGAGCATCCCATCATGTGATCCACGATCTTGTCAACTATTGCTCCATTGTCACCCAATGTGCCTACCTTGCCACCATATTTGATATAACTTCTTATATCATGCCTACTTTACGGATCCATCTCTTTGCCCACAAATTTTCATATAGTTTGCATATGTAACAATCATTCAAGTTGAAAGTATGTTTTATAGCATATCTTTACCATTACCCAAATAATAAAAGCTCCAAATTCAAAGGGAAAACAACCCACAAACAAATAAATAAATAGGTATATGAATACTAACCTTTTTGCAATACTTGTTTTGGTCATGGTGGACTTCTCCCAATCTTTGACCTTTTTGTTGATTACGAGAGAGAGTGTTAATTCATAAGAACAATTTGATTTGCTTATGTTTCTCTCATTCCCGATGCTTTCCTTACTTTATTTCTTATTAAAATTAGTAATTTTAGGAATTCATTTTAAAAATTCGATTCAAATTTACAACAGCTAAATTTGATCTTGATTTTATTTTTATTGGACTGTAAGATTCAATTTTACAATTCAAAACAAATGTGGATTATATTTTGACATCCTTATAACAAACGTACCCTAAATAATATATTAATAAATTCCTTTAAATTTAAATTTATGCATGGATTTAAATAGTTAGGTACACTTAACTAATAATGAATTTAATTATATTATTAAGACTGAGATACGTATACGTATGTATAGGATGAATGAATGCGTATAGAATTTCAGTTGAGAGGAGACAGGGTTGCTCCATCGAATTTCTGACCAAAAGAGGGAACTGGATACGGTGAGTACTTTACTGCCACCCCTCTACATTTATGTAAGAATTCCCATTTGCACTTTGTCAGATTTTTTTTTTCCTCGAACTTAATTCATTTTTAAATCTTTGTTTCTTTTCTTTTCCGAACCTCAACGTGATGCTCTGCCACACGCACCAGCTGTGATATTAGCTGTCATTTTGACCGTTGACTCTTACAACTATATATTATATGATGTTCCAATTCATAATTAATGTGACAATCAGCAATTAATGTTATCTTTTGGCTGGTCAGCTTCAAAATCAAATGGAACAGAATGGGGGAAAAAATGATAAACCAAACTTATCAATTTATTTTCGAAGGATAAATAAATATATATTCTTTTTCTTTTTAAAGAATTCAAAATTGAATCTTACACCATTATTTGTTGAGATAATATCATAAAACTTAAATAAATATGAACTAATTACATCCATAATAACCAGAAATCACTAGATCAAATAATACTGTATTGTTACATTCAATTTGAACTACTCTAAAATTATTACAAGGTTTTCGTAAAATTAATTCTATATATTCAGACAAAAATCGAAATAGATTATATAAATAGTATAAGGCTAACTACTTATTCAATCTTGATTATCTTGCAATAATTATTCAATTTTTTGTTTGCTTTTTTATTATTTAGGCGGACAAGAACACAAATTAAAGAAACTGAAAAAAAGAAAAACACAAGAAATTTCAAAGGAGAAAACAGCAAAGGACTAATGGAAATTATCAAAAGCAGAGGTGAGAAAAGTGACAAGATCATTAGAAGATGAAATTAACTGAAAAACAAACTACCATAGATCTCAAAACTACAATTGAAATTTTCAACTTCACTAATACAAATCACGTCATCATTAACTTGTAGTTTCCAAATTTTCTCCCCCAAAATTTGCCAAGACCCTTACTGTCAATCAACAATTTCCTGCAGAAAAAGAGGTTAAATCTATATCAGAAAAAAAAAATATATATATATAAATATATATTGTTTTATAAAAAAATAGAACCTGCGATGAGTTCTTGCTGCACCGAGCATCATCATGATGAGTTCTTTTGTCAGATTTCTTGGAGCCAATGTGGGATTTTCTGAGGCCAAGAAAACCCCTCCACCTGGTGGGATTCTTTGGGGGCCTCAAGGAGAAATTCGCACTATCCTGTTCTTCGTCGTCTTCTTCTTCTCCTTCTCCATTCCGAAGCTCGTCCCTCAGAGTGGTGGTTTTCTGCAAGCTGCTGGTGCTGCAGCTTTCCTTCAACGGAAGAAGCCTCCCCTTGAAGAAAAGCTCGTCGGCTGTGATCATGGAGTGATTGGAAACGGAGAACTCGAAATCGGAGGAGACGGGCGCGTCCCTGTAGGCGTTCCGAATCTGCTGGTGGTGGGAATGGGCGGCGGCGCGTGAGGATTCGACGAAGTCATTGGAGAAGGAAATCCTTGGAGGAGCGCCCCCAACGGCTTTGTGCTCTGAGTTTTGGTTGTACATTTCTAAACATGCCATGGAGCACTCTTCCAAAATTGCAAAATTAGGATAATAACTTTAGGTGTTTTCAAATATTGAACATTATATTTTCAAACTTGTGAATTAGAACAATAATTATTTAATTTTTTTAATTTTAAAATAAAATAGTCTTAACCAATCAAATTTTAACTTTTTGATAATTTTAACCTATCATGTGAGAATCTTTATCATATTTACTTGCGATATCATAATTTCATACAACATAAATATTAGTTTGGAGAGAAATATGTGCACCATATTTTAAGGAAAAATACACACACCATTTTTTAAAAATATATATCGTCAATCATTTTTCATTCTATAATATTTTCTACCAATATTTTTTTGGTTAAAATAAAATATACTTGAGAAATAATTAAGAAATTGTCTCTGAAAAATATAAATTACAATTCTTTTAAAATAATCACCAATTTTATGCGAACATGATTTTTCAATTATGAACACAAAACATGGATTAAGGTTGGCATGCCTGATTTTGGGATTTAAAGATCAAAATAAATTAAATTTGTTTGGATAAGAGTTTGTGAAAGACACAAGAAAAGGTGATGTTTGTTTACTACTGCTTAGTAAAATTTCAATTGATAAAATAATAAGAAATTTCCATCCAAAATAATTGATAATTTTGGTACTTAGCAACATCCCACAAATTTTAAGTTCTATTCAGCATAAAGTCTGCATTGAACTTGTTATCTACTCTAACACATGATAATTGACGTACAATTGAGAAGGTTCAGATTAATTTATCTTAAAATTATAAAAATTAATTAATAATTATTCTAACCATAAAGTTCAAAAATATAATATTGAATTATTACTAAAAGTTGTTAAAATAATTGTCCTAAATTTACCATATTTCCACTAATCACTGACTACAACCAACAACATCACATATGGTGGGAAATTGTGATGCCAAAAAAATATTCAATCCCTCTCTAAAATAAATTCCACGGGGGACCCTCCAGCACTGTTGCACTGCAGCAGTAGATGTTTGTATTTATATCAGATGCGGGGTGGGGGTGGGGGTGGGGGGCGGGACCTGTTCATGCACGCTTCTTTATCTTCAAACACATATACACATTCAATCTAATCTTATCAGAGATTGAGTATTGCTCCTCAGATTTAAGCATTATTTTATGTGTTGGAAAAGCTAAGGCATGTGGGACCAACTGAGATTAACACACTATAAACTTATATCAGAGTTCTATGCTATCTACGCGGGTATAAATTATATATTCAAGAAAATAATTAATCAATTAATTTTAATAAATTTTGTTACCACACATTCATGGAATATATATATTAGTCAATTTGTGTGATTGAGTGAGGAATCTGGGATGGTGTAAAGGAGTGGTGGCGTTTTGAATGAAGCCAAATTATATTAGTCACTTCACACAGTCATAGTGCTTTATGTTGGACATTTTGTGCATCTTTCGCTTTTCATCACCAAGATTCCCAACTATGAAACATTCTTAGAAAGAGTACTCTTTTGGCTATTTCTTACTCTCTCATTCACCAACCTCTTTCTCTCCTACTAAATTCTAAGTTCCCTTAATTTCTTTTTCTTTCTCTCTCCGCCTTCGCACAATAATATTATTTTTTTCGTTCCAAAATTAACGAATAGCTAGCACTAGAAGAGTATCAATTCAAAATAATCCCACCTAGTGATTAGTACAATTATAAACAAAGTAATAATATAAAAAACATTCTAAAATCACAAGAGGTGGATAAGACAAGCAATGGTTTGTATTTATTTATTATGTGTCGAAAGTGGAGGAGGAGCCTTTCAAAATTTGAATAGTGTTGAGTAGTACGTACATTTTCGGCTGAGGGATAGATACAACAGAAAAAGAAAGTCACGGGTTCATCACATGATCGCAGACCTTTTACTTGTTTTTTTCTTCATAACCCACTCTCCATTTGTCTTCTTTTATTTTAATATTTTATTCTCCAAACTAATTCATAAAGATAATTGTATTTTTTTAAACACTCAATCTTCCTACTTAATGTACGTACGATCACAAATTATATATGTCTATAGGGTTGTATCATGAACTCGATCAACTTGTGGATCCAAATAACCTATTAAGTTTCAAACAAAATCTTCATAAGAATTTATCTTTAAAGTACGTACGATCATCTAATCGAGGCCAATCCAGGATTAAAAAGTACACAAAAACCCTACATCTCAATTAATTGAATCTTCTGCTAAGCTGTTTGTACGTTCGTAATTAAGATTATAATGGTGGATAGTTGAGAGTGGTGTAGAGGAACAATAAATGGTGGAGACAGGTAATTAAATGATGAAGTGTATGATGAGGGCAAAGCAGGCAGATGGCAGTAACAGTTTCCATGCATTGCTGGCAATGAAAGCTACAACATTGTATCCTTCTCAACCATCTAACACAATGCACACTTTCCCTACACTTAAATTTCTTCTCAATTATTTTGGAAAACCATCTTCTCAACTGGGGGGAAATTCAATATAACCAAAATTGAGTTAATCATATTTTTATATAATCAATATATAAAAGTTAATCCTTAACCTTTTTTTCCCCAAATTAATTATACTAAAAAGTATTTTTCTGAAAAAAATATATATATTGTCAGGAGCGTGACTTACACAACTTATTTTGTGAGTCCGTGTGCAAGAAACACACAAGTGGGAGAAGAGAAGTGCCGACAGAATTCCTATTTTTGCATGCTTTTATTTTAATTTTAGAAAGAAATTACACATTTTTCAAATAAATTTTAAGAGCCTATAATTTTTTCGTTATCAATTTCTTACATAAAATATATCAAAGAAATCTTCAATTCATGATCTTCAATTTCATTTAAATTATGCACACATATAAAAATAAAATATAAGATGCATATATTGGTGTTGGATTTATTATTTTAAGTTGAATTTAATATATGATGAATTGAACTATTGCATGGGCTGATGTTGCAAAATGTAAAATTAATCAAATAACCATTTTAATGAAAAATAAAAATATTTGATCACTTGAATAAAAAATAAAGAACATATTTCTAATTAGATTATTCAATTTATATTGTTATATTAATATTTTTTTGACGTGGTGTTTGTGGATTTAGATATTTTTGTTTTGATTTGAGTATTTAAAATTAATTGAATTTAAATGTATTAATTGATATATTTATATCATGATAGCATAATAAAATATTAAAATCAATATATAGTAAGATAATTACATGTTTGTAAATAAAAGAAAACGCAATAAAAAGTATAAAACTAAATGAACATGGGTATTATTTATTTTATTATTATTATTATTATTATTATTATTATTTTGTAGTTGTATGAATAGCTTTGTCGCCCTTGCAACAATGTCATGCTAATTTTTTTTGTACCATTCCAGTTGTGTCGGATGGATCTCAAGGTATGGGTGTAAACATATCTACTCATGTCTTAGAATAAATGTTTATATTTGTCTAAAAGTATTTGAAATCTTTTTATCAAATATCACTTTCAAGAATTTTATAAATCTTTCATTCAGTACCAATAATACCTATTTGTTTTAGATTTATAAAGCAAGGATTTTAGACGATAAAGTAGTTCGTTCTCGTTTGTTTAGAGTTGTAAAATTGAATTTACAATTCAATAAAATCATATTCAAATACTATTATTTATAATTATTCTATACTCTATTATCTACCTATATCCATATTTTTCTTTTTTATACTTTTACTCTCTCTCTCTCCCTCTCTCTCTCTCTACTGAATCTTCATTTTCAAAACGACTAACTAATCATTTACAATCATTCAATCATTACCAACACAATATAATATTACAACAAATTATTTTGACATCTACATTACAATTTGATCATATACTATCTCAAAACAAACAAAGATTATTGCAATTCAACTTTATTTCATAATCTCAGAATTTCAAATTCGAACATACCCTAAAAGTCTAATTTTTTTTAAAAAAATGTATCTTACCTATATTTTATTCCCAAAATTTCAAAGTTGGAATTTCTTACGACACACTTAAACCTAAATCAAATATATCGTAAAAATTTAATTTTTTAAAGAATGTATCTCACCTATATTTTCTCTAAATTCTTTTATAATTAAAATTAAACTCAATATAAAATATTACTATGTAACTATTTTAGAGTATGAATCTTTCTATTTATCGGTAGTTGTAAATATTTATATTTATCAAAATTATCAAAATAATTATTTTTTAAATATCACTTTCAAGATATTTTGAATCAACTCATATTTTTGGATAAGTATCATCAAATTTTAATTCTTTTAAAAACGTTGGTGGAACTTAACCATGATTAGTGAGTCACACTATGTATGTAAAGATTCGTATATCTGACTAATATATCATATTTATGTATCAAATTAATCTTCATTTCATGATCTTCTATTGAATTTATTATTTTAGGTTGATTTAATAAATGGTAAATTACACTATTCAGAGGGCTTGTGTTGCAAACTGTAAAATTTAATCAAATGACTATTTTAATGAAGAAAATATTTGATCACTTGAAAAAATAACATATTTCTAAATAAGATTAATCAATTTATATTATTATATCTTAATATTTTATTGTTATGTTGTGTGTTGATTTAAATATTTTTGTGTTTGTATGAATATTTAAAATTAATTGAATTATGTGTGGAGAGTTTGAGTTAAAGTTTAATCAACTTTTAAAAATATAAAAGTACTATTAAATTATTGTAAAAAACTTACATTAAAATTATTTAATATTTAACTTAATGTATTTTATGAACAATTTTTTATTTTAAAAAAATTGGTAAATATTTCAATTTGTGCATCGCACGAAAGAAATAATTGTTTTAATAAAGTGAAAATTGTTGTTCCCAAAAAAATCAACTAATCAGATGTTGAACATTATGCATGACCCTTTATTTTTTTCTTTTTGTGGTTCTACGAATTTTAAAAAGTATTTTCATATTTAGAAAGGAACTTACTATTTTTATATGATTAAACTATTTGTAAGATTAGTAGTACCATGTGATGCATATTTTGTAATATTATATTTATATATATTATTTAATATAAATATTAAATTAATAATTGTAAAAATTGATTAGTTTGATATATTATAGACAAAGAGTTTGTAATTTTATAATTGCTAAAAACCCCTAATATATGCTTAAATTAAAAATCCGTTCAATGTTTTTTTATCGATCTCTACATATCAGCCAAAAACATCTTTAAAGCTCGTAAAAATAAAATCATATATATATATATATAAATAGAGAGAGAGAGAGAGAGAGAGATGAGGTTTAGGTAATTTAAGTTCAATTAACTTATGATTTGTATTTAATTTTAAGGAATTAGATTAAGTCCAGAGGTACTAAGCGATTTTAAGGAATTAGATTAGGCCTCAAATATATAACTATAAATATCCCTATTAAGTAATAAATAAATGTAGTTTCAAATTATTAAGATTTTGAGGTTGAAAAGGAAAAGGAGATCTGGTATTATAATTTTGCAGCACTGTCATTTTCCATTGTACTTGTAATCTTCAATCCACTTTATCTGCTACCAAACAAACAAATTTTGCAGCAAGGCATGCACTTGTATTCAACATGAACAAGCTTTTCTTCGTGTAGTTGATTTGCTGAAATATAGACACTATCAATTCTCTGCATTCGTCATCTCTCCATCTTTTTTTCTATATCCTTTATCTTCAAATCATAAATATCCAATTCAAAAATCTGATAAATTGTCTGAGATTTTATTTATTATTTACAAAAGGGAGGGGTGGGGGGATTGAGAAGAAGCTGAGAATACACCTGAATATGACTACAAGAATTAACATATGGCTTTCAACGTGGAAGCTCCACTTCCACCCCAATCAGCTCCCTTGCCCTTTCTGCTTCAACCACCCTATTTGTTCTGCTCAACATCCAAACCATTACAAGTGCACACACAATCTGGGCCCCCAGTAGGCCCAACCTGAGACCCAGCAGGCCCATTTTCATCACAAAGCCCATAAACATAGCCAGGGGCAACCCCACTCCATAAAACGTATTAACACCAAGAATCGGCCTGGCACTGCCCCTCAGCACCCCACACCCGGTGGTCTGCGGGCAGTTCCCCAACTCACACAGCCCCACCACCGGCATTACTGCCGCCGTGAGCCTAACAATGCCGTCGTCCTCCGTGAAGGCGCGGCCCCACATGTCCCCTAGCGTCACCATGAACGTCATGGCTGTCAAGCTCGTCAGAGTGGCACACAACAGCGCTATGAGAGACGACGTTCTCGCCTTGCCGGGTTGGTTCGCTCCCAACTCGTTCCCCACGCGAGTCGACGCAGCTAGACTCAGCGACGACGGGAAAATGTAGACGAGTGACGTCGCCTGCATGAGGATCCCCATTGTGGCAACGGCCTCGGCGGCGTTTGTGAGGATTCCGGCCAAGAGTATCATCAGTTCATACCACCACCACTCCAAACATACAGATAGGCAGCTCGGCAGCGCAAGCTTAAGAATCGTCTGCCACTGATCGCGATCGAAGCATTCGGCTGAGACCCAGGTGCGCAGCCATGATTTCCTCTGAATCCCAAAGCACAAACAGATCAAGAGGGTTGAAAGAAGAGAAAAATCCGTGATGGCGACGGCAAAAGCAACGCCTCGAACGCCAAGATTCAGATTATGGGTGAGGAGATAGTTGATGGGCGCATGCAGAGCCAGAGCCACGGCGGCGCTGAAGATCAGAGGGACAGTGATGTTTTGGGACCTTAAATAAATCTTCAAAGGGTTGATGAGGGATTGGAAAAGGAGGTCTGGGAGGCAGAAAGTAAGGTAGGTGGAAGCGATGGAAGAAATGGTGGGGTCCTGATCGCAAAAGACAAGTATGGGTTGGATATTTAGCCAGAAGAGAGATGGGAATGCATGCAAATAAGAGAATAATGAGTGTGCGCTGTAAGGTTTGGGAGATGAGAGGCCACTGCTTCGCTCCGAAGGCTTGAGAAGAAATAGCGTCCATGCCGGAAGCCAGGCCGGAGATGACGGAGTAGCCCGTGATGTTGGCGATGCCCATAGCCAGGGACCCACCGGCTAATGCATCCTTGCCCAATCTTCCCAGGAACACCATCGATATCATGGATTTTGCGTAGATGAGTAGGCCAGTTATGATCATGGGAAACGCTATTGTGTAGAGCATTTTGATCTCTGAAATCACCTGTATGAGTATGAGAGAGAGTAAGACATGCAACCAAGTGTCTGCATGCGTATGTGTGAGTGAAAATGGAATTAGATTAACCTCTCGTAAAGAGAGACTAGGTACGGAGCCATGGAAGTCAGAATCTTGAAGTAGAGCTCGTTTGAACTTGGGGGTGCTAAGGTCGGGAAGAAGAGGAGCAGAAGTAGCTGAAGCCATGGAAACAGGTAATGAAAGATTAATATCTGTATCTGGGCAGTGCAAAGAAACGCAATTACATAAACATAAACAAGCTGAGAAGCACAACAGAAATGGCCAGGTGGTGGGGTGTGTGTTTTAGGTGAAAATGTGTGTTTTTGTAGGAACAGATGTAGGCAGGGTAAGATGGAAGGTGGCAGCTGTGGCTTGTGAGAAGAGCTTAATTGTCCTCTTTGGAATCAATCCAACACAGATTTTTGTTACTACTCACTGCCATATCACCAAAAACCTTACAAACATCTCCTCACTGCATATTCTCAGGTTATAGAATTTGGATCGTCCAGGGTACTTCGTGGTAAAGTTTGAAGAGAAGGTGACACAATAGAGAAAGTAAAAAAAAAAAATCCTTTATACATTTTATATTCATATATTTTTCTCTCTCCAAACTTTACAAGAAATTCAAAAAAAAAAATATATACAGAGCATCTATTTTCTAATTATATCTCAAACATACTAGTCCTTTTCTTCTTTGTTTTAATTTCTTTTTTCGTTCTACATCTATTTCAAATACCCCATACATATTAAGTATACCATAGGTATACATATAAAAAAATATAATTGTATCGTACATAATAATTTGAGCTAAGGGATTAATCTAATTTTAATACTTTAAGTGCTATATAAAAATGGAATTGCAAAGTTTTATACCTAAATACACACAGTTATACAAACATAACTATATTTTTCAAATGTTGGAAGTATATATTAAACAATGCAATTACTATGACTTAACATGTGTTAAATATTTGAATATCATAATAAATTATGCTATAATTAAAAAATAAATGAAGTTCAGAAAACATCAAATTCTATTATAATTTTGTGCTAATATAAAAATGAAATAGTCTTAAAAGAAAAAAATCATGTCCAAATCAGGTTTCCAATTTGGATATGATTTCTCTTACAAATTTTTCTCAATTCGCATTACAAATTATTATTATTTTTTTGTTACTAACTCATGTTTAACATATACTATATTAAATTAATCATCTTTTCACAATATTTAAATTGATACATATACAATATATAGAAATTGGAATTTTTTATATCCAAAAGATGCAATATTATTTCAGTTAGATTTAAGAATTTATTCTAGGTTTGGTTATTTGTATGATTGTCAAATAATTTTAAAATAACTTTAAAAAAAATAGAATATGCAGTTTATTTGTTTCTTATTTATTTAATTTTTTGTAATATATAAATATATTACGAAATATTTTAGTAGTAAAAACAAGATTATATGTAAATACGTGGTAAATTATTGAAATGTGTAAATTACTGAAGATGTGTAAATTATTGAAGATCGCATATGATTTCATATTTTTTGTGGTTTTCTCCTATGTTCAATAAATTGTACGAAACCTCTTCCGACTAAACCCACTGTGACTGACTCAACCAAGCATGCAATCTCCAAAGTCAATCAAAACTTGCACCAAGTTGGAAGGATGGATAGCAAATCTTTTTGTTAAATTTTAAGTTGTATGAGTCCACGAGGATAATGTAAATCTAGTATTAGTTTTGAAATTTAATAATGCAAGATTTGTAAAAAAACATTTAAAATATAATTAAAAAGTATGAATATTTTAATAATTGACTAATCATAAAATAATTATTGAAAGTGAAAAAAAGAGAAAAATGAAGAGAGAACGATAGGTATAAGGTTTTTTTAGAGAAAGTTGTATGATAGGATTCACCTAATTAAAAAATAAATATTAATACAAACATAAGATTAATACCGGCACATCCCCGTTCACACAGACCACAACTAATGCAAACATACCAATTAAGATTTAGGTGCAAATTTGGGGCTCCTATGCTAGACTTGGTCAATCACAAAGGAATTTCTTCACCAAGGGCTATCCAAACACGGGGAATCTAGCACAACAAACTCCATCGTACATTTTATGATGGGCCGGGAGCTCATGCTTGCAAGATTGTTGACCTACTAGGAGTAGGGGGACAAAGGGGGGACTAGATCTTCAAACACCGCCCATTTGCCATTCCTAAAACATGTACCGCTTTGGAAATCAAGTGTCTCAGCATTAAAAGCTTTATATCAATTTGTTTGCGTAACAGCATGCATGCACGTTCCTTGGAGGAGTAAACAGGGAGGTGTAAGAAATCAGTAATCACGTGCAACTTAGATTTCTTCCCAGTGCGACTACAAAAGTGCATGGACCTTTTCTACTACCACTAACCTACACAACACCGTTATACAATACATCTACCCATACTAAGAAAGTTGCACCACCTGCTGAGAATTTTCATGGCAAGAACAAAGCTAAAACAGATTTTTAACCGGTCACTAATCAAGGGAAAATATTGTAAGCGCCCTGATTAGTAGATGAAATTACGTCACCTGATTTATTCCAATCCACCCCCCCCCCCCCCCCAAACCAAAAAATTAAGAAGTAGGAATCAAGTGTTGAGTTCAGATTATGTCATTCTGGAGAGCCTTTCTCATGAAGTAAATTTAGATGAAACCCATGGATCCAGAACTCATGATGCCGAATAGGATAGAGTTGTAGTGTGAAACATAGTCTCACATAAAGTAACCGTTACCAGAGGCAGCTAGCTAATTCTTGTATCCGCTAACATAAGCTAACTGACTCACCGACTCAATTAGCTCACAGCATAACTGCCACGGCAAATGGTGCTGTAAATTGAGTATCCAAATCCAAAACCAATGGCTTGGATTTGGGACCCAAAATGGTAAGAAACTCCCTGCAAAGAAATTTGGCCTGCCAGCCTCTAAGTGTGATAAAGGTAAAAACCATCATAATCAATATCCTAAATAATTGGATTCTAAAAGAAGCAAAGCCACACCTTAATGTCCAGAAAAATATCGAAGAGAAATATCAGTACCAACTGCTTTTATAATGCATTGCATTCCTTTCGATACAGCACAGAGTCGGGGGGCACTGTTTAAACCCAAAGAGGTAGTCCACAAAAAAGGGATGTATCAATTGGAATACAAAAATGATTAGCAGTATAATCATAAAAATACAAGGAGACAATATTGTCATCAAAACCCCCTTTCCTATCCTCCTCCTTCCCTTAAGCCAGACAGGATCTTGCTTTCTCATATCCCCACTACTTGGGCGTCATTGCTCCCAAAGGGCAAAGCATAGACAAACTTCACATGAGTTATCCTTACCTTGAAAACTATAGTTGTTGAATTGTCAATTTTATCCCCCAATTGACACCTAATGATTCATCCATCAATTCAACAAGATACCGACTTTTCTAATTCAGACATTTTTATCTCAAAGGATTGGTCTATCTAATTTTTTCTTGTCGCAACTTTCTATGCAAATCATAGAGTGTTAGGTAAGAAAATGAACCTCCTATTGTCTGGACAAAAATGATACAAGGTCACCATGCAAAGATGTGTTTGAAAACTAGTAACATATCAACGGATCCAGCAATTCTCCGACTGGTTAAATTTTTTGGAGGCTCCATAATCACTGCAAGAGAAAAATAAAATATTTATTCAAGTTTGCATACAAATATCGTAATGCAGTATAATATAATTTGTAATCCTAAATTTAAGGCAAAATCATGTTAGTACATTGTTTCAACATTGACATGTGGAGATTGGGTGAATCATACCCTCAATGTCACTTATTTCCGATTTTGAATTTCCAACAGGAAACCATGGAACATTTCAGTCAGCGGCTAAGAAATTGAGGCATGGAGACTTGGATGGATAACAAGAACAAGTCAAAATTACTTTTTTTATAAATAAGAAAATAACAGATCTGAAATGTATTTTACTGTAACCACTTCAGTTGTACTAACATTTTCAAAGTCCTCAAAACCCAAGTTAAGAATCTTCAACTACTGAAGACGAGCTAATTTGTGAGTGTATGAGATTCAGAGATGTAACATACATCATTGAGCTCAGTCATAATGCTTAGGAGTGATTTTATTCCTCCCTAGATGGAAAATATATTCATCAAGTAATAAGTAACTGGACAACCAAAACGATGAGCTCCACATGAAACTTCTTTCTTTCTTTTGATGAAAAAAAAAAAAAGGGCTATGCTTCAACCAACCGTGGGACCTAAAGCTGGGCCTGTAATCCTGCTCAAGAACATGGAGGACATTCATTCAGCAGGACCTATAGTGGGCCTATTCTAAAACTTCAGCCAGAAAGCATCACATAATCACAACTGCTACCCTAATATATCCTGGTCCCCCACCATCCCTTCAGTGTGCAGCTGGTGCAGACAACTTATATGAGGCAAAGTTCATTCTTTGGCAGCACTGTAAATAGTATCATATTCTAAGAAATTAGAAGCTCAGCTGAAAACGTTTCCTATTCACATGTATAATGGTACTTAATTAGTTAACTTACAGTACTTCAAGCCATCAGTTTGATCATCAACAGGAGTACCAGCGGAAGAATGTTGCTAAAAACAGTATAAAGTGAAAAACAATTTCTCAACAATTAAGCTATAATATATTGACTTCATTGAAGTCAACATTTGATGGACATGAAAGAGAGGCTAAATGGACTTTCTTTAACTTTGGTCAGGAAGGTGAAGAGTACAACCAAGAATGCCTTAATTTCCTAGGAAGACCTTAATTTCCTAGGAAGACACTTCATTCAAATTCTTCTCAATCATCCCTACTCGGACTTCTAAAAAGAGTGCAACTTCTGGAAGGCCTTTTGGCTTGCATGCAAACGGCTAGAGATGTGATAGACCCTCTTGGTCTTTCCTTATCATTTGTACAAAAATCAGGAATACTTTATCTAAACCTTGGAAATCTATTTAAAACCAAGACCATATCCACAGCTTCATGTGACTACTGTAGAGTTGATGCTTGAAAAAAGTCAAGAGGGAGAAGTATCATGCCGTGTAATTAAACCTGACTGTGAGAAGCCAGAAGGATTCCACAATTTGGTCAATTAATTGAATTTAATGTGTTCATTGATTTGGAGCTAAGAATTTCAAATGCATAATGACAAATTCAATGAACCTAAATAAATAATTTTATGGTGCATTGAATTTCAACTAATTTAGCTCTATTGTTGAGTCATAGCGATGGATTCTGAAAATCCACATAATATGTGTCATTTAAATTAAATCATTCCCCATATCCTCTCCTCAAATTCAAACATCCAAAACAAAATTCTAAAATCAACCGTAGATGTTGTACATAAATGATCCTAACAGCCATCAGGCAAGGGATTCTGAAATCTGTAAACTCTCCTTCCACTCCTATGTCTTTTTAATGAGATTTGGAAGGCATTGGCGGTTCTCGACATGAAACCAAAAAAGATTACAGGAGAATCAAATCTTCATCCTGGGGAAGCATAATTCTTATCTCTTCCAGTTGTTTGACAGTAGTAGAGGGACAGGAGAAAGAGATAGGCCCCCTTGTGAATTGTCCCTTCGGACCAATTGAAAGATTGGCATCATTTAACAAATTTCGGAGTTTCAGCTTTTTGGTGCCACTGTCCCGTTGTTGAAGTTGGAAAAAACTGTAAAGATAAGAAGAATTGACAATTCACGCACTTGCCAACTTCTTACCACTTTTATCCATAACATAAAATAAGAATAAACAAAAAGTAATCAAGGTATGTATGCTTCCCCTTTCATGTATTTCTGCAACCCTCCTACCAACTACTTTGTGTAACCTGGAGAGGCCAAACAACAATTTCCTCTTCACTGAAACACATAAGTTTGTTACATTCTTCAAGTGAGATACTTAAGGCATCAAAATAGCAAATACACTTTCAAAGGGTTAAAATTGCACGTTGAACCAGACATGACACCACGATTGGAAGTGTTTAAAATACAAGAAGCATGCTTCCTAGAGTAGGTAGATGTATTAAACCTTACATTTCTTCTGACACTCCAAGAGGGTTGATATTCTCAAATCATCTCAAATATCTGCTTGAAGCAAACACTTCATCAGTTATGAACATAGAAGGAAGAAACAAATTAACAAAGGGCAACTAACTGAAATGCGTGACCACTTCTTGTGATTGAAATCAATGATTAGTCAATAAAAAGAAAATAAGATACTGAAACCTCATATGAAACATGAAACAGAACTTACATGTATAGGCATTTCATCCATGACAAGACCACTGCTTTCTTCAAGACTTTTAAGAATCACAACCTCTCCTCCGACAACCATGCTAATCACTATTCCATCTTTATGCTCAGCAAGCATAATGAAAATATCAGTTAAATATACAGAAACCTAATATGATACAAAAGACAGATATATAGAAACTGATTCCCCTGTTTTTTCACACCTATTCAGGAACAAAAATTAGGACATAAGAACATATAGTTACCCCCACCCTTCTTGAAAGCCAAATTAACATCTATGAGTTCAAAACAAACCTGCTGATGAACAAGCAGCCACGCGCCTCGTGTATGTCTCCTGTGAAAGAACATAATTTATTAGGATTACAATTCTATAGAGCTAAATTATTTCATAATTGATCATTGACAAGTCTGTACATCAAAATTAAATAGGAGAATATTCTTCAATGAATATGATACACCTTGGAGGGTCTACACACGAGGCCCACGAAAGATTTGGGCCGACCCATCATCAAGCAAGGTGGCTGACGAGAATATGGAAAAGGACAACTAGAATGGAAGGATATCAATCGTGAGGTGGCAACGGGAAATCAGCAATTTGAAGATTGGCAATTAAAGGATTGAAGATTATTATTTTCCTCTATCATTGATTTGTTTTCCTTATTTTAGTAGTTGACTAGCTTTGTCATTTCTATTTATTGTAAGTCTCTTTGAGACATATGCATCGGGGGGGTTAGAGATCAATTGGGCGCTTCGTGCGTAGGGCCTCTGCGGAGGAATTGTTCTGCTTATTTCTTTTCAATCCAATTACTCTCTTTATTGTCTCTATTGTTTACACATACAAGTTTATTGCTGGCATTTCACCGAACAATATCCGTGCACCTTTGCTATTGCAGCTTTCACTTCTAACAATTTGGTGCGGTGAGCGATGGTTGAGACACGCAATTCCGACGCCCGTTCGGGAGGTTGGGAGAAGGCTGCCGGTGATCTGGACAAAAAGACAGAGACGCTATCCAACATGATCAACGAGATTAACATCCAAATGCAACAAACCGAAGAGCGCAACGAAGAGCGTTTTTCCGCGTTGGGGTCGCAACTCATGGGATTCATGGAGGAAGTACGTGCAGTCCTTACATCGGACAAATCTTTGGACAAAGGTGGCTCCACGTCCAAAGGCCCTCATCACACTCCCCCTACCAGTGGCTCGACGGTCATTCCCCAGATGACCATGCCTACTTTCGACGGAACTGAGGCAATAGCGTGGCTAGCTCGTGCCGAACAATATTTCCTCGTATCCAACACTGCCATCGAGGATCGGTTACCAGTCGCGATGGCCGCCTTGGCTGGCCCAGCACTTCCGTGGATCCAATTGCTGAAACGGCGTGTCCCAACGCTCACTTGGGATCGTTTCTCACAAGAACTCATGAAGAGATTTGGTGATAATGGCGCTCTGGATGAATACGAAGCTTTTGCAGCCATCCGTCACGAGGGTACACTCGCGGACTACGTAGCTGCGTTCGAAGCCCGTTTGGCCCAGATCTCCGACCTCGCGGACCAACAATACCTTGGGTTTTTCTTGGCTAACCTCCGGCCGGAAATCCGCCTACACATGAAGGCCGCGCACATTGCAAATTACTCCGATGCGGTGCAGCTTGCCCTCCGCATTGATCATCATACCGAGCCTTCTACACCGGGTTTTTCCTCCGCACCGCCCAACCGTTCCGATCATCATGCTGCCAGCCGTCCATTCTCGAAGGGTCCTGCCACACCCCAATCCTCATTTTCGGCATCAAGCACGCCTCGACCTCAGCCACGGCGATTCAAGAATATGACTTCGGAGGAATACAAGAAACACATTGCTGCGGGTACCTGTTTCCGTTGCGGCTTGAAGTTTAGTCCCACACATCGTTGCCCACCGAAGACCTTGAACGTAATGTTCACCGACGACGATGACTGTGTTGCCGAGGATCCAGTTTCGGATGTTTTGGAGGAACCCGAGGCAGACACCGAATTTCGGCTTCCGGAACTATCTTCTCACGGACTGGACTCCTATCGCACGTTGAAACTCTACGGGTCCCTCCATTCGCACCAAGTGACTGTCATGGTTGATAGCGGAGCAAGTCACTGCTTCATCTCGGACCAACTCGCCCACAGCCTCGATCTATCCATCACTGCGACAACCCCGTATTCGGTACGGCTCGGGGATGGTTCTCTGGTACGCGCAGCGGGATTTTGTCAAGACATACCACTGGTTTTAGCAGACAATACCTTCCCCATCGCATGTTATGTGTTTCCCCTTCGAGGTATCGACATCATCTTGGGCGTTTCGTGGCTCGCTACCTTAGGCGACGTCATAGCGAATTGGCGCCAGCTGACCATGCAGTTTTCAGTGCACGGCAAAGGCGTTCTGCTGCGTGGAGTTCCAACGCTCACCCGACGTGCTTGTTCGTCGAGAGATCTCCAGTTGCTGGGCGAGGAGGATGCGTGCTGGGTGTTAAGAGCGATGGCCATTGAACCAAAGCACAGCTCTTTTGTTATTGCCGCCGAACTTTCCGAAGACCGCCGAGAGGAACTCCTCCGCCTTGTCTCCGATTTTCCTGCTGTGCTGCAACCTCACTCTGGTTTTCCTCCGCACCGTAGCACTAACCATCGGATCACACTTCAGCCAGGTACAGCCCTGATATCCGTGCGCCCTTACCGCTATAATCATCTCCAAAAGGATGAAATGGAGAAGCTAGTCACGGAAATGCTGTCCTCCGGAATTATACAACCCAGCCACAGCCCTTATTCCAGTCCGGTCTTACTTGTGCGTAAAAAAGATGGCTCATGGAGGTTCTGCGTCGATTATCGGGAGCTCAACAAACATACGGTCCCAGATAAGTACCCAATTCCGGTCATTCAAGAGCTACTCGATGAACTCCATGGCGCTAGGTGGTTTACGAAGCTGGACCTGAAAGCAGGTTACCATCAAATTCGGGTGGCCAAGTCTGACATTCCGAAAACGGCTTTTCGCACCCACTCCGGGCACTACGAATTCCTTGTCATGCCTTTCGGCTTGACAAATGCTCCAGCCACGTTTCAAAGCTTAATGAATGACATTTTCCGGCCCTTCTTACGAAAATTTGTCTTGGTCTTTTTCGACGATATACTCGTCTACAGCGACACTTGGGACTCGCATATAATTCATCTCCAGAAGGTCTTCACATCTCTTCAAGAGCATTCGCTTATAATCAACCCAAAGAAGTGTCTTTTGGGGCAGACCACTGTTGAGTATCTTGGTCACGTAATATCTGCAAATGGTGTTCGCATGGACCCAGCTAAAGTGGAGGCGGTCCTCCGATGGCCGACGCCGACATCACTCAAAGGCGTTCGTGGGTTTTTGGGCTTGACTAGATACTACCGTCGTTTCATTCGCGATTACGGCAAAATCGCGGCTCCATTAACGGCCCTTCTCAAGAAATCATCCACGCCTCCACGCAAAGTTCCTTGGTCTTGGCCGACCGAGGCTGCCACGGCTTTCACGGCGCTCAAAACAGCTCTTACCACCGCCCCCGTTTTGCGCATGCCAGATTTCTCCAAAGAATTTATTATTGAATGTGACGCTTCCGGTCACGGTATAGGGGCAGTTCTCATGCAAAAAAAAGCAACCCATTGCTTACTTTAGCAATACTTTAGCGTCTCAATGGCTCAATAAATCCGCATACGAGAAGGAACTCATGGCATTAGTTTTGGCTATCCAACATTGGCGCCCCTATCTACTGGGTCGCCATTTTGTGGTGCACTCCGATCAAAGAAGCCTCCGGCAGCTTTTGGGTCATCCATTATCGACACCGGCGCAACAAAACTGGGCCGCGAAACTGTTAGGATATGACTTCACCATCGCCTACAAGGAAGGCAAGCTTAATCAGGCCGCCGATGCACTCTCTCGACGCGATACGGAGGCTGTCGATTTCGCCGCCATTTCACGTCCTGTTTGGCCGGAGTGGAAGACTCTTAAGGCGCAGATTGCAGCGGACCCACAGCTCTCGGCGATTCGCTCGGCCTTGGACCAAGGAGAGCGCGCTGCTCCACACTATACAGTGAGCCATGATTCCTTATTTTACAAGGGCCGACTGGTACTGCCCGTTTCTTCTAATTGGATTCCCAAGCTTCTAGCAGAATTTCATCTCACACCCACCGGAGGTCACTCAGGAGCATACCGCACATACCGCCGTCTCGCTGCAAGTTTCTTTTGGCCCGGGATGATGAAACAAGTGACATTGTACGTGGCTGCGTGTACGATTTGCCAACGTCACAAGTATGATACTAAGTCACCGGCGGGACTCCTCACACCATTACCAATTCCGGAGCAGATTTGGGAAGACATTAGCATGGATTTTATTTCTGGATTGCCTAAGGCCGGCGGCTTTGATTCCATATTCGTGATAGTGGATCGCCTTTCCAAATATGCGCATTTCCTCGGCCTTCGTCACCCCTACTCGGCAAAGCAGGTAGCCGACGTATTCACTCGAGAGGTCGTACGGTTGCATGGCATTCCTCGATCCATCGTGTCCGATCGTGACCCACTGTTCTTAAGCTCTTTCTGGAAAGAGCTCTTTCGCGCCACAGGGACCAAATTGAAAATGAGTTCCGCCTATCACCCGGAAACCGACGGTCAAACCGAAGTCCTAAATAGCTGCCTCCAAACTTATTTGCGTTGCTTCTCGTCGGATCGTCCTACGCAATGGCATAAATGGCCCGCTTGGGCCGAATATTGTTACAACACGAGTTTTCACTCGTCGTCCACGACTAGGCCGTTTGAAGTTGTCTATGGGCGTCCACCACCTACAATCCACACTTATCTACCGGGCGAAGTGCGATCACCCGCGGCACTGGACGCTCTTCGCGCCCGTGACGACGCACTGTCACACCTCCGCCATCACCTCATGCGCGCGCAGCACCGGGTGACTGCCTCGGCCAACAAACATCGACGCGACGTCGAGTTTGCAGTTGATGATTTGGTTTTTCTGAAGTTCAGGCCATATAGGCAGACGACTTTGTTCAAATTGCGGAACAGGAAGCTGGCACCAAGGTATTTTGGGCCATTTCGGGTGCAGGCCCGCATCGGACCCTCGGCGTATCGTCTGGATCTTCCCGTTTCCACGCGCATTCACCCCGTGTTTCACGTTTCACTTCTTAAGAAGGCTATTGGGGCTGCAGTGGCTGAACCCAATTTGCCGGAGGATTTAACAAACGTCAATCCCCCGTTTCTCCCAAAAGCCGTATTAGACCGACGTACGGTGCCCCGCGACGGTGAGTTGATCGAGCAGGTTTTGATTCTATGGGATGGTCTACACGCTGATGATGCTTCATGGTTGGACGTCGCAGACGTCAAAGGGCAGTTCCCATTTTTTAGCCTTGCGGACAAGGCTAATTCGACGGGGGAGGAAATTGATACACCTTGGAGGGTCTACACACGAGGCCCATGAAAGATTTGGGCCGACCCATCATCAAGCAAGGTGGCTGACGAGAATATGGAAAAGGACAACTAGAATGGAAGGATATCAATCGTGAGGTGGCAACGGGAAATCAGCAATTTGAAGATTGGCAATTAAAGGATTGAAGATTATTATTTTCCTCTATCATTGATTTGTTTTCCTTATTTTAGTAGTTGACTAGCTTTGTCATTTCTATTTATTGTAAGTCTCTTTGAGACATATGCATCGGGGGGGTTAGAGATCAATTGGGCGCTTCGTGCGTAGGGCCTCTGCGGAGGAATTGTTCTGCTTATTTCTTTTCAATCCAATTACTCTCTTTATTGTCTCTATTGTTTACACATACAAGTTTATTGCTGGCATTTCACCGAACAATATCCGTGCACCTTTGCTATTGCAGCTTTCACTTCTAACAGAATACAAATTCATGCAAAAGTCAAATTGTTTTATCTGTAGTAAGATTTCATATGAAAACAAACAAACAAAATGGTCTTTTTATTCATTGTCTCGAAGGAAAGCAACACAAATTTCCATTTCTTTATATGACAGATCTTTTATAGTTCTCATTTCTTTATATCACAAAGATAAAACCAACATAACTGTTGTGCAAGGACTGGAGAGAAAAAGAAAATCAAAAGAAAGAACAATGATATTGCTTTCCCATCCTAGTAGATACTAAGACTAGGCTAAAGTTGAACTTGAAACCAACTTGAAGGCTGAAGCTTGTTCAGAAATTAAGGTCAAGCTTGTAAGTTCAGGTTCAAGCTCCCTTTGTTGGGGTCATCAACAGTCTTTCTTATTTAAGCTCAAACTCAACTGCACAAAACCCAAAAAGTTCAAGTTGTTCCTTCTCATTCTCGTACATCCACGTGCTAGAACTAAGAGGTTTTAAAATCCTGTACGAAAAACCCAGAGCTACCTCAAGGTCCTTCTCGAGAAACTAAAAGTACTAAAACAGAGACAAACCTGGCCAACAACCACAGCTTGAGAAGCATTCAGAGTTACATCACTATAGCAGAAGAAAAATGGCCACAGATAAAGAACTGAATGTGCCCCCAAACCCAAAGAATGGAAAAAGGTAAAAACAGGCCTTCCATCTTATACATGAGGAAAAGATGAGCCTGTAAAGTATATATACCCCTTTTTCTTTAAAATAAAAAACAAATAGGCCCCTTAATATTCATCTGACAACTATCTACAAATGTTGTAGCCTTAAATATAAACTAACTGAGACTAAATTCCCAGTAGTATAAAAGATGCTTTAATAATCAAATAGTGTCCTTCAGCTATATATGAGGATCTTAATGCTTTGCACTGAACTTTGTCACACACTGCACAGCTGCATGCAAAAACCACCATGGAATGAGAGTGGATCTCTAAATCGAAGAAAAGGATGGAAATATGTAAAGATCCAAGGCTCGATATGTTGCACAGATGCTCACTAGGCCTGAAGGAATAAAGTATTAAGGGCCTTCCACCCAGTGTTTTAAAAGGCGCGCCTAGGCGCTAGGCGCCAATATATTGCCCATCAGCGCCTCGTGACTCCAAGTCAAGGCGGCCTTTGGCGAGGCACCGTCTAGGCACACGCCTCAGGCGCCAAAAAGGCGTGCCTCGCCCAATCTCAATTTTTATTTTTAATTCAATATATTTATATTATGTATTCTGCCCTAGTTTCAGAAATCAGTGCAACAAATACCCTATAACCCAGCCCCAGCACCTCTTTTCTCTTTAAACCCTAATTTCCTAAATCCAAATACCCATCCCACTCCCACCCCTTTGCTGCCCCTTCCTCCGGCAACTGCTCCCCCCATCCACCAGCGACCGGAGTCCCACCACCAGCGGCAATTTGACATGAACTATAATGATGATGATTAGTGCCTTAGTGATGATGCTTAGTTATAACTATTATGTTTTGGACTTCTATATTAAATCATGTTTTAGTGAATCTATTATATTTTTTTATTATGGTTAAATGTTTTTATATGTATCTACATGTTTTCTTAGTTTGGGCGCCTCGCTCACGCCTCGCTCACGCCTCGCGCCTAGTCAGTGAAACAAGTTTGGCGCCTCAGGTCGCCTTACGCCTTTTAAAACACAGCTTCCACCCTAGTTGCCAAAGTTGGCGCAGCATAAACTAGACAACGAAACACTTTCCTTAATGCGATCTGAATGAGTAAGTTTGTGTTAGATATCTCCATGGCTCGTGATCCAATCCAACAAAGTATGCAAAATTAGAATATTTTTATATGACCTAATGGAGTAAAGAGGTTTGATCTGTCGAAAAGAGGTTCACTCTAATACTCTTGATGATTTGAAATTCCCAATTATCATAGCATAATGTTAAAATTTATCTAGTGCCAACAGCTATCTCCAAAATATTTAGCCTTTTAAATCTAACCTACCTTCCGAGTAGTATAAAAGGTGCTCTAATCATCAAATAGTGACCTGCAGCTATATATGAGGAACTTAATGCTTTGAACTGGATTTTGTCACATACTGCACAGCTGTAGGGAAAAACCACCATGGAACGAGAGGGGATCTCTAAATTGAAGACAAGGATGGAAGTATGTAAGGGTCCAAGGCTTGATATGTTGCAAAGACATTCGCTCTTCCTGAAGGAGTAAACTATTGAGGGCCTTTCACCCTAATTGCCAAATTTGGCACATCCATAAACTACATGACATGACACTTTCCTTAATGTGATCTGAATGAGTTGCGTTAGATATCTCCATGCTAGTGATCCCATTAAATAAAGTATGCAAAATTAGAATATTTTTATAGGACCTAATCCAGAGGTTCACTTAGCCCAATGGATTAGACTATTAAGAGCCTTTCACCTTAGTTTCCAACCTTGGCACATCCATAAATAGAAGAGGGAACAGTTCCCAAAATGTGATATTAATGAGTATGTCTATGTTAGATATCTCCAGCTCGAGATCCAATTAAACGATGTACGCAATATTAGACTATTTTACTACAGCCTAATTCATTCCCTCAAAAGCACTGTTTCAAAGAAATTGCATGCTTGTGAAAGAAAGATTGGTATCCATAGGAACTGAGAGAAGGTGCCTTCCTCTTTGAACATTCTTCAGTAGGCAAAACAATGATACATTGTATATGTTAATAATCTACTGAGGAGAAAAAAAAAAAAAAATCCTCCAAATCTCTAAGTTAAAAACCAGTTCAGCTAAAAAGTTCAAATTCATAGGATTTGGGATCTCTCAAGTAGTTCTTGGGAATGAAAATTGTTCAGAATTAGACTAGAAAATTAGTGTCACAACTCAAGTATGAATTCAACTTGTTAATGAGATTAAAAATCCTTAGTAAGAAACCATCATGGACACCAATGCGAAAAGATTTGAAGCAATTAGATGCTAAAAATAGTCCACTGACACAAAACCTAGTTTAGAAACTTATCTGTTTATCCTACATTATCACATACTGAAGTTGCTGTAGGTGCAGTTAGTCACTTTATGAATGCCCCTGAAATGGAACACTTTGAAGCAATTTCTTGAATCATTTGATGCTTAGGAGAAGCAAATTTCATCCAATTTGTCCTATGAGATTGCAGAAAAGAGTAGCTACAAATATTGCTCATAATCTATCCCAGCATAATAGGAGAAGCAAGTAAAAACTGATAGGCGCTTATCCTAGAGAAGATTGAGCCACAAATTCCTTCCATACAATACATTCCAAAAAGGTCTATAATATCCTCATCAAATTTTCACCAAGATCAACATTTGACTTCCTCATAATAAATATCTAATCCTGTTCGGGGGGAGTGTACAAAACCCAAAATGTTCATAGCTATATCAACTTCAGTATCTATATTCGGACTCTTTCAGAACCTCAAAGTGATTGCTTAACAATGTCCCAGTGTCTCACTCTATCTACCTTCTCAACAAGACATGTTTTCCAAGTACATCTTCATTTGATTGACAATTTTTTCTATTTTTTGTGTTGGTTACTAAGTCATCAGAGAGAAACAGCCTTCCCTTTCAACGCAAGCATCATGAAGCTAACTTAAGAATTTCCAAACTTCAAATAAATCTGATGACCTACGGTGCCCCCAGCATCGTTAGTATTAGCTAACTTGCTCATAGAGCATCCGGAAGAAGGCCAAAAGGAAATCCCCCGGTAATGCTATCTAATTTAGTACATGATGCATCTCAAAATAGTAAAAAATTACACACGTGCACACACACATGAAATGTCAATCGCATACAGAGAGAAATGTATGCTAGAAAGTTATACTAGCATCTTTGGTCGGCCTTTGCTGTAACTCTAGTCCAATTTTGTATATCATGATTCCATGAACCAGAGATGTCGCTGCATTAGTATATATAGTCTGTAGAAAAGCGCAGGCTGGAAGCTGCCTATTTTCCTTCTTGAGGCATAATCAGATTCCTCTATTTGCATTTCTTATAGAGGCAAAATGAAAGCATATTTCAACATTATGGATGCAGAATCTGATGAGAAAGAGGTTGCAGAATTTAAAAATAGAACCAGCCACTGTAGAAAAAGAATGCAGAAAACAATTGAAGAAAAGCATAGCTTCAACAACTGTACCTTCTTTGTTGGCAGCTCATAATTGATCAACATGCGAGCACAAAGAGGCGACTCAACAGACCCAACAAGCGGAAGGCAGGCATCCGTCACAACAATCACATGTGATTTTTTCTCTTCTTCTGTTCCTGCCTCCTCATCAGCTTCCTCATCTCTTCCGAGCCTATTCCATCTCAAAGTTGCCTGCCGAAAGTTATCCAAAACCACAGCTCTGTCTACTTCCGAAAGGTCGCTATACTACAAAATTAAAGCGAAATTTTATCTTCCAAATGCATCAAAGAAATGTTATTGTGATTTGAACATTACAAAAGAAAAAATAAGTAAGTACCAGTGAGGAAACAGAAACATGAGACGACAGATTAGACACATTGGAGCAGACGGAGTCGAGCTCATCACGAGTGCTGCAGCATACAACCATAGGAAGGCAAGGACGCCGCCCAGCCGTGTTTAGAAGATCCAACAGCGTTTCCTGTCGAAAGTTCCCTTTCCAATTTATAAGCAAATTAAATATTAAAAAAATACACAGAATTAAAAACCGAAAAAATGCACTAAAAGGCTTCTTGAGGACCATCTTGAATTCAAGTCTGTCCACGGCAAGGTAGAAATGGCGTTGTGGACTGAAATGTTACAGATATTTGGAATTAATTTCGAATAATTCATCAGTTACAACAACTGAAAGTAGCTCCATAGAGAGAGAAAGAGATAGAGACCTGAAAGAAGATGGTGGTGGAGGAGAGGTGGATAGAGGAGAGTCTGTAGCATCCATTTCTTCTCTCTTCGCTCGTCACAGTGAGCAGACTTGAGTTTGCTTTTTCACTTCATATGAGTTCGCGTTGCCCACATTCTGAATGTCTTGCGTCATTACTCCATGTTTTCTCTTCTTTACCGGTAAGGACAAAAATTTGGGAATTTTGCATCCCTATCCCTGAACTTTAACTTTCTTCCGCCCTCGACCCCATTACGAACACCGTTTGACGGAAGATACTTGGGGAATATTCACGAACTTTTTTTTTTTTTTTTATTAAGGGATATGACTCGATTTATATAGGGTGTCCCTTTTTATTGCATATTCGATTACTGCTCGTCATTTACATAGAACAAAAATATTTCGTATTATATTAATAATAATATTTGATAAAATTATATTATTTTACTATAAAAATATATATAAATCATAGTTTATTTAAATATATTCATTTTTGAAATGTATTTATTTTATGTTATATTGTATTTCTTGAAACGTTATTACTGAAAAATAATAAATTGGACAATATTTAAAGGTAAATTTTATAAACAAAATTCAGTACAAATTTTTTATCTCATTATAATTCCTCAATTATATAAATTAAACTATACCATATTTATTTTTATAAAAAATATTTAACTTATATTTATTGCTTGAATTTTAAAAATTTAATCCCTTATTTATCTAAATCCAACACATATTAAGATAAATATAAATAATTCAACTCATAGAAAATATATATTTAATTATATATATAATATTTTGTTATAATATAGACAATATTTGTGTCAAATTAAAAATCACGATAAAATTATTAACTTGATATATTCAAAATAAAATATATTTGGAACACAAAAAATTTGAATTTTATAATTTTAGTAAGAAATTCAATAAATGTATCAAAATAAAAATAAATAAATGAACTGATAAAACATATATTTCATATTTAAGATAACAAATTTCTGCTTTGTTTTTCCATCATCTACGTCAGCAGACTCTAGGTTTTAAGAGGAGATGACATTTGTTAGGCATTCGAGAATTCAGTCTTCAATAGTGACCGGCTGCTCTCTGCTTCTATGCGACTTAAAAAGAATATGGGACTAATCCCTAAAAGAAGAAGTCAGTAGTTCAACCTATAGAAAAATATCTTCCACTTTAAAATATAATATTTTATATAATATAAGCAATATTGATGTCAAATTAAAAATCATAATAATGATTAATTTAATATATTCAAAGTAAAGAATAAATTTTGAATGAAAAAAAATATTTGAATATTATAATTTTAGTAAGAAAATCATCACAAATATCAAAATAAAAATAAGTAATTTAACTCAAAATAAATATATTCCATATTTTAGATATAATAATTTATTTTAGTATACGCAATATTAAGCTCAATTTAATAACCAGAAAAAAAAAAACAATTAATATGATATATTATACATAAAAATAGTTTTTGAAATGGAAAAATTATTTGACTTATAATTAGTAGGAAATCAAAAAATTAAAAAAAAACATAGACATGTGTCAATGAATTGTGACACACTGTTCAAAAAAAAGAGAATAATTCTCATGACTGTTCTTTTATATTGTAGAAGGATTTGTATTATAATATTGATAATCATTAAAGCCCTATAATTGAAACTTTTCACATATAATTTTGGATCTTACCATATAAGTAAGATCCAATTTTCGATCATTTAACGCTACATGAATTGGCTCAAAATTTTCAAATATTTCCTTAATTATTTTAAATTATTAACTGAAAAAGCATGGAACAATTAATAACTTGTAGAAATTAATTTATATGCAAGACATGTCCAAATTTATAAATACCTTTAAAATATTTCTTATTATATATTTTAAAATTATAAACAATAATCCTAGAAAATAAAAAAATATGAAAGTTATAAAAAAAATTACAATTTCTAATATTATAAAAAATTAAATCTTAAGATTATATAAAAATGAAAATCTGGAAATTTAAAGAGAAAAACTAAGAATCTAAATATTTTTTATGATTTCAAAATATAATTCTCTAAGCTATAGTTTTTCTTGATAATTTTCAAAATTCTCATTTTCTTAACTAATAGAGTGTCACATAATCAAATTGGTTGCCATGTCAATGATTCACGACAAGAAATTGAAACTTTAGTGAAAATGAAACAAAATTGAAACTTAGAGAAAGAAAAAAAAAACTGTAAAACTAGAAGACACATATTCAATTAAGTCCAAGTTAAAGGATAAAATAATAATAATAAAAAAAAACTCTTAGTTAAAATTTTACAAACTTTTCGTAAAAATAAAAATCTACAAGAACATAACAATTATATGTTCAATCTATCAAGTTTTGATTCTTTTTTCACATTTTTTGTGATACAAAGTTTACTTTTTTGGGTGCTAATGAGTTTAAAATTAAGATCTTCATGATAAAATATAAATAATGATAATAGTTATATTATTACAAATTATTAAATGTGAAAATTTGCAAAGAAACAATTAAAATTTATGTTAAGCTACCTCTATGTATTAGAAATATGATACTAGATAAACATTATGTATAAGTGAATTGGGGAACCAACATTTATTTTCATCAAACCAGTAATATGAATAAATTGTGTATATTATTGGAAATCTTAAAGGATATATTATTGTACCAAACATCATATCATATATTAATATGAGTAATATGAGAAATTATGTATTGTATTTTTGCATAACAAACATAATATTGATAAATATTACAGATAACAAATATTCCTAATATTATGTATCAAGCATTACCTCATTAAGTACAAAAAACAAGGCCCCAATGGCAAAAGCAATTTGCCCAATCACATTTGTTGCGTAATTATTTTATAATTTTAATGTAGGTCAATTACTTCTTTATATTTTAGTATTAGAAACACCTGAATTATTTATTTTGGGTCAGTTAAATTTTTATTATGTAACAAGGATAATAATAGTAAGAATATTTTTTGTTCTAAATTAATGACTATTTAACCTAACTAGTATTGTCCTCTGCAATGTATGATTTGTAATTAATTATCATGGTACTGCACAACCAGCTTAGCACCACAGCTAGATCTCACCTCTCCTAGCTCAATAAATACAACCAAAACGTTCTAATGAAGGAAGACCCCATGCACAGTGTACGGATGATTTCGTGCATTCAAGATTCTGACACTTCAGCATAGGTAAATACATTTTGTTACAGAAAGATTCCTTGTACGCCAGGCTTTCTTAGTGAAGCTTGTTCTTGAACATTGAACTTGCAGTACATGGATCGTCAAGCTACCATGCATAACCTGTAAATTAACTTGTGGTAAGCACATTGGGAGACAATTGTAATGTAAGTTTTTTTTTTTTTTTTTGTAAGAAATCAAACTTCATTGGAATCTTTTACGATTAGGCTAAACTTAGAGAATAATTTTGTGATCATCTCAAAGATTTAAAGTGAAGTGTATAAGATATATGGGGCTTCATTCTGACCTGTATGAATGTTGTTGACAAAAATCGTTATACTGATCCAGCAAATGATGCTCTCTCGCATTTAGCTAGAAAGGTTACCGCCAGTGAGTTCATCTGCTCCACCTGTTTCATACATGACACTAGAAACAATATTAATCAAGATCTATATTTTTCTCAGTTTCTTTCTATCCTTATTATTTATTTAGTTTTTTGTGAGGGAATTATCGTTCATTGTTTTCATCACCTTGTTAAAGAATGCCTTTCCGCAGGCAAGGATGGCAGTGATTCTATCGCCCTGTGGCCCTTTGGTTTTCCTAGCATTTTCCAATGTTTGATTCAGTAACTCGTTTACTTTTATTAATAAATTCTCAATAATTAAAAAGAAAAGGATAAATCTTCAAACTTGCATTTCCAGTTTTATGACTGTTACAATCTTTTCCAATAGCTTTGCTTTTTAATACCGACATCTCTCAGGAGTATTAATTTGTTGGTAGCTTCATTTGTATTTGGGAATTGTTGCTTCTTAATTGGGAGGTTTCAAAATCTAAGCCCTGCACATAAAACTAGAGAAGATTCTAAGCCTATAGACGAACATATGGCAGGACTCAGGAGAAAGATTTCTAGAACTTACGAGTGCATCTTTCAATAGGACAAATAATTTATCCTAGTCGTGCCAGATATCAAGGGGAAATGTAATTATCAACAATCCAAATGGATTTCAATCTTTTTAGATGGCGAGACAAATGTTTTAAGACAAATATTCAAATACTGGAAAAAAAATATTGGTGGAGAGGAAATACAGCAAGTTCCAAGTATATATTAGAACCAAGTGGTTTGTATTTTGCAACACATTTCCTTTCTAGCAGGATTCAGTAGTCTTAAAATGTAACTATCCTTCTCAAGGTTTAAACCCAGGAAGTATTTATCGTTTAATTCATTTTAATCTTTTTTAAAAATTCTACCATTGCAGTCAGAAAATTGAAACAGAGAAGAATCATAAATTATCAGCTACTACGACAGAAAGATGGAGTTGGCAGACACCAAAGAATGTGAAGACAATAAAAAATATACAGTGTCTTTTTCAAGTTCCTTTTGGTTTAAGTGGCAGAAATTTGGATTACATGTAATGAATGATTTGATCTAAACTTCAGTAAGTGGAATGACTAATTGGCTTAAGTTGTCCAACAACTACTACTCATTATAGCAACAGTAGTTGCTATCTATTTTTCATATTGGCAGTATTTCATCTAAAAAAAATACCATCTCTACACCAAAAACCAGCATAAGTACGTTTAAGGGAGAAACTACAACTTTGCAGATTACAACAATATATGGTTAAATGTAGATTTTCAATCAAGCGAAAATGAAATATACCTTCATTAGCAAAGAGCAATTGAAGATGCTACTCTTGCATGACATCAACAGTTGAACATATTACTTCTTGCACTTAATGAATATCAGCCTGAAAATGTTAAGAAAAAAATAAATGCGGGAGACAATAACTGTCAATGACAAATTATAATCACGGCAAGTAATTAACAATGAGTACAATAGGAGAAAAACCATCATACCTGTAGAAGACTGATAGTGGTAGCAGCGTCCAATGCTTTTATTGCCCCAGAAACCGCATTGCAGTAATATCTATCTGTAGACACCAGCTCTCCAAATGTGGGTCCTGCATTTAACGATCAGAGAGCAGTTTAACACTACAAGTAAACATTTTAAAAAAATAAAATAAATAAAAATATTCATTAAGTTCAACAAGATTCCAGTAAAAAAAAGAGGAAATGAAGAATCTAAAAGCAGATAATATCTACTGCAACCAAACTCCGAAACAGTACCACAAAAGTCAACTGAAAGCGAGAGATAGAGAGTTACTTGTTCCTCTAGTATAGAATAAAGCTTCAGATTATGTCTCAATAATTGCAGTTCAATTCCCTTGGACCTAACTGAATGCCGCAATTTTGGAGGTACTCACGCCAGCATTATAGAGGCTTTTCTGGTGAAGTGAAAAAGAAAGGGTAGAGACGAGAACATTTTGGCTTATATACTAGTACAGTAAAAAAATCCAAAGTATAGTACATCTAAAACCCATTTAAACATAAAGCACGATTGAGAAACCCATTTAAGCATTAAAGGAATTCTTTTTTGGGCTGATAGAGTATTAAGTTTCGTCATGTATCACTAAAAATAATAATAATGTTGCAGGTAATGTCACTATGAATTAACATAAGAATTAATTTAATTATGTCCTTACGAGAATATTTATTACTCCTAATTGCCCCAAAACGGCTTTTATGCACTTATATTATTATTTAATTTTTAATACTTAAATTGAATTTTATTCTTTGATACTGTATATAAATAATTATATGAATAAACTTTTTCTGAAGGTATATTAAAATACCTCAGTTAAATAATAAATGAAAATGAAATCATTATTTAATATTCTTTTACAAAGACAATTCAAATCAGTTCAAACTTTTCAAACAATAATTATGAATCATGTGCTAGTAAAATAAAATCCGTGTATGAAAACTTACTAGTTAGTGTAAATAATCTACAATCAACTTCTAAACCCAAATGCAGACCACTTGTTGGATGTTTCTTTCTTAGTCCTTCTAGAATTAGGATCGATAAGGTTCTCATCCTCCTACTCATTTTACGTCCCAAGTTTCTTTTCTTCCAGTATAAGAAGCTACACAGAATCCCCATTGCATCTTCAATTGTGTAGAATTCGAGGGCATCAAATGGCTACTAAATATATAAAACATCTAACTATCTAAATGCATGAAACTAAAAAAGCATTTCAGAATGCAAAATTTAACATTCAATTTGCTTCATACTCAACTACCTAATACATAATACATTCAAGCATCATAAAATCTCATATCTAGTACACAGACGCTAATACCAGGGTGAAATCTTGGTTGAGGTGAATATTTCTAACCAGGAGAGTGTGTGTGTGTGTGTGTGTGTGTACAGAGATAGGGGGGAGAGATGATTTTACCTTCCCATAGCATCATAAGTTGCTGCAAGATTACTATATACACCGAGAGTGCCCTGATGACATCTCATAAACAATGCTTGGATGGGCAGAAATTTTCAAGATTTACCAATCTAACAGAGTGCCTCCAGTGATTGTGTTGTTTCCCCGTCGTCTTGAACTATGCATTCAAGTTCTTGGACCACAAATTGTTTGTACTCTTCTATTAAATATTTGAACAGCGCAGTGTGTGTGCACGTATCAGGTCTGATTCCTCTATCTATCATCTGTTTGTACAACCTCAAAACCTCCCGCCAGTTGCCAAGGATGGAGCTTCCATTTATCAATATAGTGTAGGTATACTTGTTAGGAAATATTCCTCTGAATTGCATCTCATAAAACAACCTGTAAGCCTCATCCACTCTTCTGACTTTACAAAGGCCCTTAATCAGAACATTGTATGTAGTCACATTCGGCAAAATACCACTCTCCACCATTTTTGAGAACAAAATAAATGCTAGTCCTAGCATTCCTTTACTAGCATGTCCTTGAATCATTACAGTGTATGTCACCACAGTTGGTGATAAACCTAAGCTAATCATCTCACCAAACAACTGCCTGGCCATCTTAAGGTTCCCAATTTCCAAGTGAGCGTGGATGATGCTGTTATAGGTGATGCGATTAGGCTCAACCCCATCCTCAATCATCTTTCGTAGTAATCGACAAGCATCTCCTAAATGACCCAACTTAGAGAAGCCATCCGCAAATATATTATATGTTATCACATCAGGTCGGAATCCCTTTGCCATCATCTCCTCTTGCACCTTCAACGCTCCATACATGTTACCAAGTTTCAGTTCAGCTGCTATGCAAGTAATGTATGCAACACGATCAGGCCTCAACCCTTTCTGCAACATCTCACTGTAAAACTCTTTTGCCATGGACATATTTCCTGTCTTATAGGAATACTTTATGAGAACTGTATATGTGATAATATTAGGGGTAATTCCTTGATTCATCATTTCATCTTTCATCTGCCGAGCACCTTCCAAATTCCCAAGTTTGGCAAGACCATCAATTATAGCATTATATGTAACTAAATTTGGCCAAAGATTCATTTTCCTTAGATCAGATAACAACAGGAGTGCCTCATTCACATCCCCAACCAGACAATAGCCATGTATCAGAGTATTGTAAGATATTATACTCGGCACCAAATTCTTTTTCAGCATAACGGGAATCCACTGCCTCGCATAACCAACGCCTCCTTGTTTGCAGTAGGCAAGCATCAAAGCATTATATGTAGCCACCCTAGGGGAAGCTCCCCTCATTTGCATCTCTTCCCAAAGGCATAGTGCCTCAACTAGCATTCCCTTGTGTGCATATTCACTTATTAAAGGGGTATACGTATAATCTGAAACCTTAACTCCTCTATACAACATATCTGCAACCAACTTTTTGGCCTCCTCGAGCATGCCTTTTTTTGCCAATCCATTAATCAACACATTATAGGTAACATGAGTTGGGAGGCGACCCTTACTCAGCATCTCTAAATAAAACTGAAATGCATGCTCCACATAATTGTGTTTACACAATAAATCTAACATGGTATTGCACATGGAAGTTTTTGGCTTGATCCCTAACAGATACATTGATTCAAACAGTTGCAATGCTTTACCAATTAAATTTCTATCTCTAAGTAACACAAGGATCCTATTACACAACTTGACATCTGGTAAAAAACCATTCTTCACCATCGTATCGAAAACCCATAAGCACATCTCAACATCTAATTTATTTTTTGTGAAAATCCCCAGTATCAAATTAAAAATCTTAAGTGAAACATTGTAATTGAAGTACCCATCAATTAGAACACTAACAACAGCATATATTTTGTTCGAATGGCTACAACTCTCAACCACCCAACAGGCGGGTCCCACAAAACCATTCTGCACCAAAACTTCAAGAACGCTACAAATTACAAATTCCGGATGCTCATTGTTCAACCACGGCTGAGCCTCAGCCCATCGGAATATCTCAAAAACCAGTCTCGGGTGGTCGTGAATTGAACTTACAACAGTTGCAAATAAATTAGACTTGAGTAACAACGTACAAAATAAACTCGGAGGGATCCAACGAGGGTCTCTAAACGCCCTTGAATTCTCCATTGCTATTTTCAGAATTAACTTTCTACATAACTCCGAGGTGCAGTGAAAATGTTTAGCGTGAGATAGAGAGAAAATAGACCGTATCTTGCTGAGGGAACACAAACTATATAAGGAGGTGAGGCGAATTTTTGGGGTCATGTGAGAAATTACATCACAATCATTATTAGAGGTTGGAGAAAAGAAATAGTAAAATGTGAAGAGAAAAGAGAAAGAGTTACAGTAGTTTAACTGGTTAGCATCCTGTTATTTCAGCAGAGAAATGAAACCAAAACATAATTTTGATTTAATCCCGAAGATAAAGATGAATTAGGGAATAAGCAAGAAATGAGTGCTGGTTATTGGGTGGGTAGAGTCTTTAGGGCAAGAGCGTACCTCAGGATGGCGTAAGAAAAAGGCGGCAGGGCTATTAACGTGCGCCAAGCAGAGAGCGAGAGAGAGATGCGAAATGAGAGATAGAGGTCCTCCTGCGTGCTAAATTAGCAAATTCAAGGATTGCGAGAGGGGGAGCGAGGTTTGCTATTGTTTTGTTTTTCTATTTCTTTTCTTTTCTTTATCTTTTCCAAGAATAAATATTTTATATATATGTGCACACACACAAGAAATTGGAAGAAATAAGATGGTTATATACTCGAATTCTTGTGTAACAATTATTGTTGCACATAGCCACTAGTATATGTGTGTTGTTACATGTAGAATAATTGATATTCACGTGTAAAAAATGATCACACAAATATATTATTGCGATAAAATATATATGAAATGACCCTTACATTTTATTAATTGAAAAAGCTTTATTTTTGTATCTTTTGTATGTATTTGGACTTAGGTTTTATGATAAGATTTGACACTAAGTCTTTAATTAAACCTCTTCATTTAAGATCTTTTTACAATTGAAGGAAATTTTTCCTGATACCGTCAACCATGTGTTCCACAATCTTTCCGTCCATTCAATGAACTGAAGAGATATTAACAAATTTAAGTGGAGTCGGCTATAATTTGGTCACCGATCATTTTATCATCGCTCCGGAAACATGGGACCGAATCAATAAAGTACAATCATTAATTTTTTTTTCTCTACCGTGTTTAATTACTATCTTATTTGCTTATCAATAACATTAATACTTTTTTTTTTTTATCATTCATATAGGATAAATCCCGGGTCGCGCTTGAAAAAGTTCAAAACGGAGAAAAGTCTCCACAATTTGAAAACATTATTGGGAGATTAAATTTGAAAGAAAAAAATGTGTCATCTTTTGTCTTAATAATATCTTATCTGCTTGTTGTGTGCATACTATTTGCATGACTTCATGTGCTTAAGGGCATTTAATGATAAACCAGTTGTGAATATAATTGTAATATGCCCTTATACGATGAACATAAATTTGTGGCCTAATTGAAAATAATAAAGAATTTTTTACCGTGCACAATGTATTTTGAATAAATCGTACACTCCAATTAAAATAGGTTATAGCATATTTTTTAATTATAAGTAACTTGGTCCACCACACCCTACTGTTTCTCCTATATTTTATGTTATATACCGGTTAAGTTTGACTTAAGCCACACAGTTTTAAAATCTAGCGGTTTCGATTTTTAAATCAAAGACTGATGGAAGTACATGTGTGTCGTATTGCATAATGTGAACGAGATGAAATATATATAATAATGAAATAATTTAAATATAATTTTTTGGGTATTTTTTAGTTTTAAAAATAAAAATGATATGTCAGCTTTTAATTAAATAAATTTTATTTTTCTTTTTTTTTTTTGGAATTTTTTTATTTGTTAAAATATAAATATCTTCTTCATGTGTACTATAATATATATATATATATATATATATATATATATATATATTAAATTAATTCTCTTTCATGATCTTTAATTTTACACACGTCATATATATATTAAAATGGATATCAAACCCAAAAAATATAATTATTTTTTGTTAATTATTTAGGTTATATTTTAATATTTATTGTGTATTTGATTATTTGTATTGGAATTTGACTGCAAATAAATATTAAATAATAATTATTTATAAAACTTATTAACTAATCTAATTTTATACAATTAGTAAATTTATTATATAAATAAGACTCTTATGTTGGGGCCTAGAGAATATATATTTTAATTGAAGATTATATTTTTTACATATCTTCACTAGTAAAATAATAAAATATTTAGAGTACTTTTAAGTATTTATTCTTTAATATTAATTAAGTCTAAATTATACAATAAATATCTTTATTTTAGTTTTAAATATGTTGCAAATTGTGCATCATACATGAGCCATACTAGTATAAGTGAGTTTTGCGTACATCAGGTACACCATGCACCCGATCTACAGTATTGTTAAAAAGTATCATTTGTTTACTTGAAAAATATTACTACTCTTTTTAAGGTAACAAATAAGTAATAATGTTTTTCAAGTAAACAAGTAATAATTTTTAGTTAAACAAGTAATATTGTGAATCGTGATTTGAAAATAACCAATTTCTTCTAGATTAAGGCAAGTTTTAGAAAAGTCTTGTCTTTCGACATGGTTTGATATTATTTCTATGTTGTATGGTGAGCGTCTCTGTCTAAGTTCATATTGATTAGGATGGAACGAGTGGATGATATTCCAGCGTTGTCAGAACAATATGTAGGGATCACGATTAAAAAAGAGGATGATAAGGTAGGCTTGTTTTATGATGAAGATGCCTAGGCGAGGTGCAACATTTCATGTTCTACCACGAAAGGGTGGATAAGGTCGAAGCCTAGACACAAGAATGGTTGGATTATTAGAAATCGATGATTGGTGGTGCCTGGGGGGCAAGTTTCTCACCTCCAAATCTATTGCTTTTTAAGCCAGGCAACATCGTATGGCTTCTCTATGGCAGCCAGGTCGAGGTATGTAAGAATTGGATCAGAACTTGTATTTGTTTCAGTTCTATCATGAGGCTGATATACAACGTGTCATAGAAGGGAGTCCTTGGACATTTGATAGAATCCAATTGATTTTTACGTGCCTGAAAGTGGGAGAGAATCCTTGCAAGGTGAATTTACACAAGCTAGATATTTGGATTCAATTACATGAGATGACGATATATAGGTGATTATGTGGGCTGAAGGCGATCCTAATAATTTAACCTTTTATTGAAGAAAAAAATTGATATTAACCTTTTATTGAAGAAAAAAATTGAAGTTACACAAGAAAGGAGGACATATGTGTTGGGTTTAGTTTAAATTTGAAGGTCTCCCCACATTTTGTTTCATCTGGTATACTAGGACATTCATAGAGATTTTGTGAGGCTCTCTTTGATATGCCATTGGGTAAAACCACGAAGTCCTATGACATTGAGTTAAGGGCAGCCCCTAGCTGGAGAAATCATACAATGAGGGCGAAATGGCTTCGTAGTGGTGCGGCTATCAAGTTTAGTGGCTCTGCTTTCGGTACCGATAGTGCTGGTAGTTCCAGCATCGGTAGTGGGAGTTGGACAGGGAGTGGACGCGTAGGAAAGGAAAGTAACGGAATGGAGAAAATCGGGGAGTGGAGATTGTTTCTCCTAGGATCGTGGATGGAAATGTTGAAATCAGGGATATTAATCAAAGAAATATTGTCGTGAATGGAAAGAAAGTTGAAAAAGGAAAATTGCATTATAGCTTGAAGAAGGACCAATATGGGTGGGCCGAGTGGGATTGGTGTTGTGGAGGATGACAATATGGGCCTTGGAAAGATAGGTAAGGAAAATGAGATGATGGACCAAAATGAGTATAGTGTGTGAAAAAACTTGCCATTGGCGGACTCTGTGATGTAGGCCGCCATATATTATGAGTACTATAAGTTGGAACTGCCATGGGCTTGGTAATCCATGTGCTATTCAGTTCCTTAAAGACATAGTCAGTCAAAAGAAACCCACCTTCATTTTTTTTTATGTGAAGCGTTGTGTAATTTAGATCGAGTGCAAAAGATTCCGAACCAATTTGGTTTTGAAGGTATGTTTGCTTTCGATGTTCAAGGGAGGGAGGAGTGGGGGTTTAGCTTTTCTTTGGAGAAAACAAGATGATGCATCTATTTTAAGTTTCTCTAAGAATCATATTGATATTGAGGCTAGTGTTAATGGAATGGTATTTTGGCGATTTACAGGGTTCTATGGAGAGCCGATGCGAGAATTACTTGGAACTTGTTAAAGAAGGTTGATGGACGATTCTGCTCCATCGTAGCGTGTGATTGGGGACTTCAATAATGTTATCTCTCTCAGGAGGATAAACTTGGTGGGAATTCTTACCCAGAGTGGCTTTTGGAAGGATTTAAGCAAGCTATAACAGATTGTGATTTGATTGATCTTGAACTATCAGGGTACCCCTTCACATGGGGAAAAGGGAGAGGTACAGATTGATGTGTTGAAGCTCGTCTAGACCATGCGATGGTGACTAGTTCGTGGTTAACCTCTTTCACGGGGGCTAAGCTATTTAATCTTGAAATCTCTAGTTCAGATCACTGCCCATTGTTCTTGGATCCGATGGAGCATATGCACGGTTGATCTCTTAAGAAGTTCATGTGCATCGGTCAGTTCGGTTGACCGAATTCATAAAACTGAAATAACTGAAAATTTTGGTTGATCTGTTAAGAAGTTCGTGTGCATCGGTCGGTTCGGTTGACCGAATTCATAAAACTGAAATAACTGAAAATTTTAAATCCGTTAACCAAACCAATCAAAATTCACATAAAAATTGAACCAACTAAATCGAATTATTTTGGTTGGTCAACCGAATTATAATGAAAGATAATGGAACATGGGGAACTCAAATCCCTGCAAAATGTTTCCTAAAATGGCTTCAATATTTTTCCTAAAATGAGAATATGGGATAAATATATTAATGCTCATTTCATAATAAATATATGATTCAGTTCATAATTAATCAAAAATTAAAATAAGCCTCTGAAATGTAACAAAAAATACTCCATAATTCAACAAAATTTAAATTTTATTGTTCATCAGATATAAATTAATCTTCAACAACATCACACATATAATGATATAAATGCACGTCTTTTTCACTTCTTGACTTGATCAAATGTAAGGAGACCTGAAAAAAGAAAGAGAAATAGATGTTTGATGCAAATAGGGAATATAAACACAAGGAAAAAAAATAAAAAAGTTGCTGCAAAATATATATGAAGATGCAAAAAAAAAAAAAAAAAGTTAGCTTGATAATAAAATTCAATATTACATGATTTTTAAAACTACTTGTTGGTGTCTGATATTTGTCCAATTTCCACACTAGGCAACTCTAAAATACAATATAACTAAGTAAATTTTAAAATCAAATTATTTATACGATATTACATAAGTATAAGAGTTTCCAGGATAAACATTCATAAAATCCGTACATTTCTCAAGATTTTCAAGATCCTCCAATTGTTCTTCAACACACATAGGGAGGTCTTCATTTTGGAGCCAATCTTGTGTGCATATCAAAGCTTCAACAATTTTTAGAGTTAAAGAACTCGTAAATTGATCTAGTACCCTTCCCCGGGTACTAAATGTTGATTCAGACACAACGGTTGATATAGGAGCACACATCATATCACGAGCCATTCTTGAAAGAACGGGAAATCTTTCTGAATTAATTTTCCACCACTTTAGTACATTAAGAATTTCTAGCTCCCTCTATGTCATCCTCATTCAAGTAAACATCTTGTTATGTTTTCTTGGTAGTTTAACCCCCATTCTCTAGCTTTTGTCTCTTAAACTTAGCTTTTAAAAATGAGGAGGGTTTGCTACTAACAGTTTCACAATCTGAAACATATTTTAGCCTAAGCTAGAGTTTGAGAAACCTCCACAATTAGTCCTACCACTAGCTTTCTTTTCAGCCTAATATTTCTTCTTATATTCTTTGAGTAACTCACAAAGCTCAACCTTTATACTTTCAAATATTTTATCACCTTTTTCAGTTCCATACATCTCAGTTAAGGAGTACTTCATGTGCTCAATCTTATCACGTGTATAAAAAATATTTGCCCAGAAAATAATCTTATTTATTTTTCTAGATCTCCCCAATATTTATCAAATTTTGTTTTCAAAGATTCACCCAAAATTTTCACCAAGAGATCACCACTCTCCTTCCACTCATTCAAAATGCAAGACAAGTCACTAATCTCACTCAAAAAAGTGTTAGAAGTGACATACAAAGAACTTGAAATTCGCAAAGTAATGTCATAAAAATGCTTTAACAAACCAGAAATTTTGCGTATACTAGACCAATCATATGAAGTTGGAACCCCATCCCTCCCTAAATCACCAACAAAAGATAGGTCATCACTTTCATACCTATCACAGGCCTTCTCAAAATTTTCAACCGTACTTAGCATCAAATAAGTAGAATTCCACCTAGTAGCTACATTTGAACACAATGAGTTCTTACTTTCTATCCCTTCCCATTCCACACACTCAAATTTATTAAGTCTAGCTAGAGAATTTCTAATGTATCTAATTGCATCCCGCACACGCTTCACCGAAGTGTTTACATCTTTCAAGCCCTCAGAAACCACCAAGTTAATTACATGTGCAATACACCTCATGTGAAGATATTTGCAATCAATGACACTAACCCCCTCCCCCAATTCAACATTTTTTCTTAGAAATGCCATAGCCGTATCATTTGAACTTGCATTGTCTACAGTTATGGTAAACACATTTTTTAACCCCCCTCCCCATTCAAGAATACATGTCTCTAATGACTTTCCAATGTAGTCACCCTTGTGGCTAGTAACCGGAACAAAATTCAAGATTTTTTTGTTCAATTCCACTCATTATCTATGAAATGGCTGTAATGCACATGTAATTAATTCTTTGCAAAGAAGTCCATGTGTCGGTAGTAAGACTAACTTTTTGACAGTTACTTTTAAAAAATAATTTCAATTTTGTCCTCTCAGTAACATATAATCCATAACAATTCCGTGAAACCAACCACCGAGAAGGCATTTTAAACCTAGGACATGCTTTACTCATAACCGATTAAACCCCCAACCTTCCATGAAATTAAATGGCAACTCATTAACTATTATCATGTATGCAGTTGCTTGCCTAACTTCAACATAATCATACTTCCAAGTGGTAAGCGTGCCTACCGCAAAATTACCCTCTTTATTAAGTTTAGTAAAACTTGATGGGTTTGTGCATTGTGTGGGTTTTTCATGAAACTATTCATGTGAGAATTGAGTGTTGAAGTGCCATTTTTTTGGAATGACTAGTATATCACCCTCACTGTAAATACACTTAGCTGATACATACCTACCATCCTCATCAAATATTTTCGCCAAATGATCCCACACTTTAGATCTTGGTTTCATTTGCTTTCTTTGCACATGCGGTGCTAATTGAGCATTAGTTGTGTTAGAATGAATAGTTGTATTATCATTTGAAGCCCCACAGCCCCCGTTTGATTGTTTTTGTGGGTTTGACATCTACAATAAAGATAAATATTATTGATATCAGTAATATCTTAGAAGTCGTACTAATGTATATATGATGAGATAAGGGGCAAATATAGGGAAAAATATGGATATTAGAGTTAGAAACAAACAAGTTGAGTAGTAGAGCAAACTATATACCATTCTAACTCTTTAAACTCAAACACACAAAAAAAAAAATATATTGAACTAGAATTCTGATTGCCAGAACTGTGAGTGGCTAAATGAGCCCCATGAGAAACAAATTAGTAGTAAAAGAAGAATAAGAGTTGGATAACCAGAATTCTACTTTCATTTTCGTAATATGTTCTTCTGCAGACTGATAAGTTTTCTTTGTGATTTGCAATTGAAAACCAAAATTCATAATTCTAGCCTTTGACAGAGTAGTACATCGAGAGACATGACCAATCACCAATTCCAAAATTGAACAACATCCAACTTACCAAAAATCGATCCACTGAGTATAAATAAGATTAAGAAGAACAGTGGAAAAACGACATGGTAGAAGAAATTGAGCTAGTATAGTACTAGGAGCAAGAAGGATCTCATCAAAAATACAAAACCATGAGCAATGATATTAGACAATATTCGAAAACGTCATAAATGATAAAATTATGTTTTTTACAATACTTTTCAATAATTCTCAATGATAGAACAAAAAATTAGTCATTATATTTGTTAAAATCTATATACTGCTCCATTAAAAATACTCCAAACAAAGCCTTAAGGCTTACACTAAGCATCAGCGGATGAGTTCCAAATATTTCAAGAAATAATAATAATTATTTCCAGAAATAGCAAAAATTATTTGATATAGCAGTAGAGATTGAAATAGAAAAAATGGTTGAAAACTTACACTTACAGAGACCAGCAGAATTGGCCGACAGACGAGAGGTGAGAAGCATCGGGGTTGAGCACGTGAGAGATTCGTAGGTTTTAGCCTTTAAGGTGTGAGATACCAGACTCGCAGAATCGTAGAAGGCTTTATCTCTTGAGTATGAGAGAGTGTGTTATGTTCTTGAAAATTATTAAATCACTAGAACAGTTAGCCCAGTTAGTTAGGAATTGAAATTCTGTTAGTTATGGGTTGAGATTTTTGTTAGATAATAACTAATTATAGTTAGACGGTTGTTGAGATTTTATTAGATAATAACTAATTATAGTTAGACGGTTAAAATGCTGAAGTCAGCATAACCGTTTCTCATTGTTGTATATATATACTAGTAGATCAAATGGATTGATTGATGTAACGCCCACTATTTTTTCACCCTTATCTTATTATTTAAATTTTAAGTATACGCTGTTTAATTATTATTGGCTAAGATAAGTCAAATAGTACGCATAATTTTTAATTATTTTTTTTAGCCTTGGGTTATAATGGCCTAATTTATTTTATTAAGTAAAGTCTACTGAGATATCATATTTTAATGTCTCTCGTTGTATTGAATAAGCCCATATTGCATTAGGTCAGATGTTTATTAAATTGCATCTTTTGGCCCGAATGAAATTAGGCCCAATATTTTGAGCCCATAAATATTCCTCATGTTTGTGTGCATTACATAAATCACCGTTCTTGACCAGTTCCTACTAAAATAAGAATCCTAAAGAATAGAAGATTTGAACAACAAAAATTCTTACCGATAGAGATACGATTAGATTTCCTATTTGATATAAAAACCTTAATCCAGCAATATCTATTGTTAACCCTAGGTATAAAGTCAATAATTTTCCCTCCCAACACACATTACGACTTGAAAAAGAGAGAGAGAGAGAGAGAGATTTTCTGCAGGAATTCCTAATCAAGAACACAGTGTTTAGGCTCATTGCATGAAATTCTCGAAACTTATTCATATTTCAAAGTTGAGGTGGGGGTTTTTACGGTTTGTCATTATTAATTATATTATTTGATTCGTTTACATGTTTACTGTTATTATATGTTATGATTTATGAATTGTGCAATAATTAAGTTGCACCCCTAAGTTGATTGATCAATCCCCTAAGTTACGCATGCTACACAGCTACATGCCCCTAAGTTCTAAGTTATGTAAGTGTTTGATGCTTACTTATTATGTTATGGCATACGTTTAACTGTACTACATGTTTTACTGTCAATTATATAATTGATTTTGGCAACTTGACTCCGACGAGCTAAAGGAAGCTCACCCCAACCTTTTGAACCTTTCAGGTTAAGATGGAGCTAGCGGTGGAGTAGAGGCAAACCGACGAGCATATGATAAATATAATTTTCGTTAAGTTATTTATTATTAACGCACTAGTTGAATTAATTATTCATTTTATGATAAAGATTGGTAGTATGGTAAGGGATTAATAAGTGCTCGTAATTCAATATTGCCTCTTGGACCATTATGTTACAAATTTATTTATTTATCCGTATGGATTAGTTATTGATTTAATTATTTATGAATCGTTTTAGGAATTATGCTTATTTATTCCGCTGCTTAGTAGATTTTTAATTGTGCTGAAAAATATTTAATTAGTGGCATGACTAGGTTGATTTTAATTACGAACTCATTTTAGCGTGAATACTATTTTATTTATTTATCCGTATGGGTTAAATTGTTTGTTGGGTTAATGGGCATGAGAAATCAATTTCTTGTTGTTTAGGTCTTTATGCTACTACTTATTATTTGATTTTGTTTTCGAAAATATATTATTGGTTATAATTATTTGAGGTTACGATGTACAAAAATGTAGTATTAGGAAATCTAGTAATTCATTTTAGTGCTTGGACAAAATTTATGCCATATGATTCTCTTTTAACGGCCCGATTTTAGAAATATTAATTTTACCAAAGCATATATTATGTGTCTACTTGTTTATAACTGTAATTTACTATTTAATTATATGCTATGAAATTCGGGTCGTTACAATTGAGTTGGTTTTACATTTCACATTATATTTTCTCAGTTATTGATAAGTAGGAAATTGTGCATAATTTTAATTGATAAAATTGTATTTTTAATGCATTTAATTCGTGTGCACTCTCTATTTCATACTTATTTAATGTTTCGACAAGAACTACTTCCTTTTTGTTTTTTTGGATATTTGCAGCACTTCTGGATAATTTTATACAATAATCCACATAAGCCCAAGAAGTTTATGGGCTGAAATAGTTTTGGACTTAATTAATTAATTAAGCCCAAAACTTAATTGAAGCCCATAAATGGAATTAGGGCAAAATGGCAAGTATAAAAGGGAGATTGAAGGCAAGCAGGAGGGGCATTCTGGCAATTCTGGAATTGAGAGTGCCAACAAAGAAACAAAGGGAGAGACTCCAGAAGACAGGGAGAGAGAGCAAAGGGACAGATTCACGGAGTCTTTTGTGGATTTGGGTTTATTCCTCCCTTCTTATCTTTGTTTTAATGTCTTTCATTTGGATGATTTTAATTTTTAGACACGTGATGTGTAACTAAATTTTATATTCCGCTTTAGGGAATGTTTGAACCCTATTTCAATATTATGTGATTTATATTTTCGTGACACCATATTGATTTAATATGTGCGAATTTATTATATTGATGGGTTGAATTGATTTATAATATATATTGTTAATTGTGACTGATCACCCCAATTGATAGTTTATATGTTTAGGGCTAGGGTTTAAATTGCAATCCGTAATTGTTGTGATCTTGAACCCGTCTGTAGCAACTAATAATTTATATTATTAGAATCAACATAATTCAGAATTAATTGAATCGAGCGTATGAATTCAATAACCTGCCTACCCTATTATCCTAATTGATAATGCATTTAATGAATTAAATCCAAAGAGCGTATTTTGGACTGTTCGATTAAATAGGTTAATTAGAGAGCTTATTCTAATTAATTACACTTGAGGGATAAAGCGAATCAACAGAGCTTGTTGTTGGTTTAGGGGTAGGAATTCCACAATTAAATTAATAATGTGTTGCATAATCATATGATTTGGAATAGGGGGAAAACTGAACCATAAACCGGAATTGATTTCTATTACTGTCTGCCCTCTGTTTATTTGCTTGATTTTTATTTATTAGAGTAGATTTTATTTTATTAGTTTAGTAGACAAAATTCATCAACATCCCCCCTTTTTATTTGCATTCGTAAATTAGCATAAAAAGATAAACAAATAATTCAACCGTTCTCTGTGGGATCGACCCTTACTTCCCACTACTACAAAATAGTAGAGGAAAGCGAGGTAAAATAATATAATTAATTTTGACGTGCCCCAACAGCACGGTCAGTTATCCATTTCTTAACATGGTATTAGAAGAGCTGGCTTCTCATCCGACGGTTTCTCTCGTCGAACTTTCTTCATCAACGGCGAATACTGCTTGATTCTCTTCTTTTCTCTGGTTTTTTTCTTCTATGGATCTCAAAATGTCTTCTGTTGTTCTTCCAATTTTGGCTCCGATTTTGATCAAACTCGATCGAAATAATCATCATGGAGAGCTCAAGTTTTAGCAGCGGTTCGAGCGCATGATCTCAATGATATACTACTTGGTGTTTCTTCGATTCCAAGCAAGTACGATGAAGGATCTTCTGCTACTTCCTCTTGTCGGACGTTGAATTCTTCCTATGTCAATTGGATTAGACGTGATCAACTTCTTGTCAGTTGGCTTTTGTCCTCCATTTCAGAATCTGTTCTCGGGTACGTCACTCGGTGTGACACTTCAGCAGAGATTTGGCAACTTCTTGAGTTCTCTTTTCAATCTGTGTCAAAGGCGAGACAAATGCATCTGCGGTTACAGCTACAGACCACTCGGAAAGGTGATTTGTCAGTTGAAGAGTACATATCAAAAAATAAAAAGCATATCGGATACTCTACTTGTAGTTGGTTAAACTATAGCTGATGAAGAGCTTATCACCTATATTTTGAATGGCTTTGGTCCGAAATTTGAATCTATTGTTGTGAACTTGACGATGAGAGCTGATACTCTGACTTTACAAGAGGTTCAATATGCTTTACAGACTCATGAAATGAGGATTCTCCATCAGGCTTCTGCGTATTCGATACATACATGTTCTAATGTAACCACGCCGTCTATGTATTTTACACAACAATTTTCTGGTCGAGGCCATAACAAAGGTGGTTTTTCAAGGGGTCGTGGCAGAGGTCGGTTCAACAAAAGTAAGCCTACTTGACAGATATGTGGAAAACAAAACCATATTGCTTCCAAATGTTACAAATGTTTTGATGTTAGTTTTCAAGGGATCGATCTCACATATTCTCAAGCTCATCTTTCCTTTGTCACTTCTGGTGCTAAGCAACCTCTAGTTCCTGATGCTACTGGTCCACCATCTCAGTTTGCAGGCAACTCTTCTTCTTCTACTACTCCCATAATGGATGACAAGTGGTATGTTGACAGTGGGGCCATCTCCCATGTGACTGCTGATCTTGGCAATTTGACAATTCAAAATGCTTATACAGGAGATGACAAGTTTACAGTTGGCAATGGGTCTCAAATTCCTATTTATCATATAAGTACTTCCAGTATTCTTCTCCCTTCTTCCAATACTTCCTTACATCTCAATCATATTTTATGTATTCCTGATATTACCCAAAACCTTCTTAGTATATCTCAGTTCACCAAAGATAATAGGGTATATGTTAAATTTCATCATGATGTTTGTTTTGTCAAGGATTCCACAACTCATCAAACTCTATTGAAAGGCAATCTTAAGAACGGGTTGTATCAACTGAACCTCAGTAGTTTACTTCGCTCCCGCAAAGCCTCTTCCTCACCACCCATTTTTCTTCATAAACCAACTTCAGTTTGTAATTTATCTTCTATTTGTAAATCTGTGTTTCAAGTTTCCAGTTGTAAAAATAATGATGCTAACTTGTGGCATCAAAGATTAGGACACCATTGCTCTCATACTTTATCCGTTGTATGTAAACAATTACGAATTCCTATCTCTTTGAAGTCCTTCAGTTTTTGTGATTCGTGTAAAATGGGTAAACTTCATTCTATGCATTTTCCCTCCGTTGAAGCTAAAACTACTACTCCTTTTGACATAATATACTCTGACTTATGGGGTCCAACTTCTACTCTGTCCAGATAAGCCTTTAGATATTACATTCATTTTGTAGATCACCACTCTAGATTTACATGTATTTATCCTTTAAAAGCCAAATCTGAAGCCATTATAGCATTACAACATTTTCTTCTTCTCATAGACAGACAATATCAGGCCAAAATTAAGGTATTTCAAGCTGACTTTGGGGGTGAGTTCAGGCCAATATTCAATCTTCTTCAAGCGATGGGGGTTATTGTGAGACATCCATGTCCTTACACACATCAACAAAATGGATCTCCTGAATGAAAATATCAACATATTTGTGAGATGGGACTCACTTTCCTTGCTCAAGCATCTTTACCCATGAAATTCTGATGGGATGCCTTTGCAACATCTATGTATCTTATAAACAAATTGCCCACTATTGTTCTTCATTTCTCATCCCTCTATCACAAGCTACTTGGTCGAACACCTGATTATTCTGTACTCAAAATTTTTGGGTGTGCTTGTTTCCCATATCTCAAGCCTTATCATGTTTGCAAGCTTGTTAATGTTTTATATGGCCTGAAGCAGGCTCCTCGAGCTTGGACAGATAAGTTGAAAATATTTCTTATGGGCTAAGGGTTTCAGAGATCAGAATCTGATCATTCTTTGTTTTACATCAACTGCAAGGGTCAACTTCTACTTGTTCTTGTGTATGTTGATGATATATTGATTACGAGAGATGACAAACTGAGAATACATCAACTAATTCAGATTATTCATCAAGAATTTTCTTTGAAACATCTCAGACATGTTCAATATTTTTTGGGTATTCAGGTTCATCAAACTCATCAGGGCATCTTCTTAATTAAGCCAAATATCTCACTGATCTCTTGCAAAAGGCTAATATGATGGATTGCATAACTTGTGATAGTCCCTATTGTTCTAATATGAAGTTGTCTACAGGTGATAATGCTCCCTTGGAATGTGTAACTACTTACAAGAGCACTATAGGAGCTTTGTTATATTTGACCATGACTCGTCCAGACATCTCATTTATGGTGAATAAGTTGAGTCAGTTTCTTCAGCAACTGATTCAAAATCAGTGGGCAGCTTGCAAAAGAGTGTTAAGATACTTGAAGGGTTCTCTCTCTCGTGGTCTACTTTTTCAACCAGTGTCTAGTTTCCAACTTCATTGTTACGCAGATGTGGACTGCGCTAGTTCTCTAGACGGTAGAAAATCTACCGGGGGCCACTGTGTGTTCCTGGGCTCTAATCTCATCACCTGGCATTCCAAGAAACAAGATGTTGTTGCATAGCAGTGCCAAATCAGAGTATCGGTCCCTCGCTAATGCCTCCACCGATATTGTGTGGATAAAATTGCTATTTACAGAACTTGGAATATTCTTGCTTGATCCTTCTATACTTTGGTGTGATAATATTAGTGCGATTTCTTTGGCCTCCAATCCTGTATTCCATGCTCGCACTAAACACATTGAGGTGGATGTGCACTATATACGACAACTTGTTTAGCAAAAGTTACTTAATGTTCGAAACATCTCGTCTGAAGATCAGCTAGCAGATGTCTTCACCAAGCCACTATCCACTCATCGATTTCAGTTTCTCTGCTCTAAGTTTTCTTTTGCTACACCACCGGGTTTAATTTAACAGGGGTGTATTAAATCAGTAGAACAGTTAGTCCAGTTAGTTAGGAATTGAAATTCTGTTAGTTAGGAGTTGGATTTTGTTAGATAATAACTAAGTTTAGTTAGATGGTTGTTGAGATTTTGTTAAATAATAACTAATTATAGTTAGATGGTTAAAATGCTGAAGTCATCATAACCGTTTCTCATTGTTGTATATATATACTAGTAGATCAAATGAATTGATTGAGCTGGTTTTACATTTAACATTATATTTTCTCAGTTATTCATTTCTTAACAAAAATGGAAGCTTGAAGTGCTTTGTTTCACAAGCTATAGTTGTTCGACTGTCCCAAAAATTAATGAAGAAGGCAATGAAACTAGGGCTTGATTCATTTGGGTTTAAGGTGTGTACCGATGTGTATTCTGAGAGTAGGAGAAAGCGACAAACAAAGGAAAAGGAGCATATGAGGATGAGATTCAGATTAGGGTATTATTTATATATATATATATATATATATATATATATATATATATATATATATATATATATATATATATAAAGCATAATTCGATGGGTTTGGCTATTTAGGATTTTCCTTGTCTAAAACCGAAACCAACCGACAAAACTGAATAATTAAAAAAAAAAAAAACTGAAACTATTTTTTTTATTATGAAAACCGAACCGAAATTTTATGTTGATCGGTTTTGGTCAGCTATTTCGATTATAACCGAAAAATGCACACCCCTAAATTTGAGAATGCTTGGGGGATGGATCTTATGTGCCAGCAAATTGTGAAGGATAGTTGGGAGAGCAGTGAGCATTTAGGGCATACCAAGAACAGCAGAAGAAATTATTTGATATCTTTCACCAGCAAGAAAAATATTGGAAGCAGAGATCAAAATAGTTCTGGCTTCGAGAAGGTGATCAAAAATACTAAATAGTTCATGCTAGTGCTAGTGCACGTAAAAGAGCTAATCTTATTACAAAACAGAAAGACGCAAATGGTGTTTGGGTGATTTGGGAGTCTGGGTTAGCTCAGGGAATGGTTAATTACTTCTCAGAGTTGTTTATGTCCTCTGAGACATCTTGGCAGGAAGTTATTGATTATATTCCATGTTCGGCATCGTGTGAACACAATGCTACACAAAATGCGGCTTTGTTGCAACTCATTGAGGTAGAAAAGGTTCGAAAAGTCTTGTTTCAAATGCACCCAGATAAGTCTGCGGGGCTGGATGGTATGATACCAGGATTTTATCGAAGGTTCTGGCATATTGTTGGGAGAGATGTTGTCAAAACAATGAAGGACTTTATTGAAAGAAATTGGATAATTTTCTTATATAAACTATCTCATATGTTTAATAAAATAATAATAGATTAAATATATAGAATAATCACGTTTCTATATAGATATACACTTTCTTATTTAATAAATTTAAGGAAAAAATTGATTAATCGTATTTAAAAAGTTTAAAATTATATAATAATATTACTATAAGAAAATTATATAATTAATTTTTATTTAGAACTCAAAACCAATATAAATAGTCCAACCACGTTTCATAATAAAATATAACCTAAAGAAATAATTATAATATTTGAATCTAATTTTTCATTTTAAAAGAAGCAAAATAAATAACATACTAAAGCCTAAATTCATAATCCGATGAGAAAATAAATTTTTTTTTTTTGTGCAATTTTAGCCGTTGTATTTTGTTTAAGTATTGTGTATATGTGTGTGTATACATATATCTTCAAATTAGTAACTTTGCAATTTATTGTATTTTAAAATTGATCCAAATTCTAAATATAAGGAAACAAGGAAAACACCACAAATTATCTAAAATTGAATGACCAACAAAAATATCACATTTATTTTTTAAAAAATAAGAAAAATCTAAATAATTATAATTATTAAAATTTATATATAGCCAAGCAGAACCCCATCTATTTTTAGTAATAAAGTTAGGTGGAAAACTAAAATCTGTTTTTATATTAACAGGGATTATCTTATATAATTCAACTAATTGTGCTATATCAATTAACTAATTCAACTAATTGCACTATATCAACTAATTGTGCTGTATCAATTGACTAATTCACCCACTAAACTGATATAATTTGATTAAGCTTTATTATATTAACGGAATAACTTGTATTTTATATTATATTTTATTACTTAACCAAATCTGATATTTAAGTTGACTTAATTTGAATATTGGAGATTTTAAAAAGTGTTTCACTCATATCAATAAATTATAACCATAACTCGTATTTTTAATACGCATTCAGCTTTATTTTTATTATTATCATATCTAAATTCCACTAATTCCATTGTATACTTTTTAAAATAAGTTTTATTATTCGCCCATTTGGACGGATATAATTTAATCAATCTTTACTTTTGTCTTATCCAAAATCCACAAATTACACTAAATATATTATATTTTATTAATTAACCAAAGGAAATATTTTATTAACCCATTTTACTGATATAACTTACTATAAATTATTTATTTCAAAACTTCATAATCAACAAAGGAAATATTTATCATATTAATTACATAAATAACGGTAAATTACTATAAATTATTTATTTCAAAACTTCATAGTCATTTATCATAATAATTCCACAAATAACGGTAAATTACTATAAATTATTTATTTCAAAACTTCATAGTCAACAAAGGAAATATTATCATAATAATTACATAAATAACGGTAAGTTACTATAAATTATTTATTTCAAAATTTCATAGTCAACAAAAGGAAATATTTACCATAATAATTACATAAATAACGGTAAATTACTATAAATTATTTATTTCAAAACCTCATAGTCAACAAAGGAAATATTTATCATAATAATTACATAAACTGTAAATTACTGTAAATATTTATTTCAAAACTTTATAATCAACAAAGGAAATATTTATCATATTAATTACATAAATAAAAACGGTAAATTACTATAAATTATTTATTTGAAAACGTCATAGTCATTTATCATAATAATTGCACAAATAACTGTAAATTACTATAAATTATTTATTTCAAAACTTCATAGTCAACAAAGGAAATATTTATTATAATAATTACATAAATAACGGCAAGTTACTATAAATTATTTATTTCAAAATTTCATAGTCAATAAAGGAAATATTTATCATAATAGTTACATGAATAACAGTAAATTACTATAAATTATTTATTTCAAAATTTTATAGTCAATGGAAATATTTATCATAATAATTACATGAACAGTAAATTACTATAAATTATTTATTTCAAAAAAATAATTATCATAATAATTACATAAATAACGGTAAATTACTATAAATTATTTATTTCAAAACTTCATAGTCAACAGAGGAAATCTTTATCATAATAATTACATAATAACGGCATGATATTGGAGATTTGAATTGATCTACATTCCATATACTATATAAATTTTCCTTTTTAATTATGAATGATACTCGAAACAGAAATGAATTATTGTTACATTATCATGCACGAGTTAATTAGTCAAACATATGAATTATGACTGTTGCCCGAATTAGATTTGAATTGTTATTACATTCCATCTACTACAGAAAATTTCTTAACCATATCAGTTAGCATTGATTTAAATTGTATTAAATAATATTTTTCATAATGAATTATTATTTACATTTTTTATATTACTAAAATGACATGGAAATTTAAAATGCGTTGTCGAATTAAAAAGATTTTATTGGATAATAAATTTTAAAAGTTTCAATTTTGTGATATTTAACACATTTGATTGCCCTAGTACGTAGTTCACTCACACTTGGTAAATGAACTTTTGAGAAATTTGAACCAAATTATTTCCTAAAAACTACTATATATGTAATTACCTTCATACAAATTTGAATATATGCTAAAGCCTTAAAAATATTAAAATTGACAAAAATTAATATTTTCATTTTCCCATCCAATTGTGAATCTCAATTTTTTGTTGTGGTTTTTTTGCTTTTATTCATCATAGTATTTCATGCGTGCATTGCATGATTTTGTAATATTTGTAGAACTATAATGATAAATTAATATTCAAAATAATATAATTATATATGAGCACGATAATGTTAAACATTTGAAATATTATTTATTAATTAAATCACATTTATTAAAATTAATAATATTGACATGAGCGTTATAATCATATTTATTTCTCCAGGAATAACGTTGGTACATCATGTTATCATGTCATGATCAAATTGTGTTATTCTATGTTCTTGTTGTCTTATTTTTTTTTAATACGAACATGAAAATAAGAATAAGTTTAACTTAATTTAACATTTGTGTTATTAAGTGATATTGTTGGATATTGCTTATCATTTTTAACTTAATTATTGAATTAGTGTAATTTTTTTCATAAACTTGAATTTTATTTCTAAATTATTTTCCAAGTTAGATGAACAAATTGGATTATATTGATATCATATATCAAAACTATTATAATTATTTTGATTAATACACTCATTTATTGTTAATAAAAAATGAATAATTATATATATATATTTTTGGACTAGTGATATTTGTGGTTAACACATTTTTTTTTCTTTCTAAAACCTAACAAATTGTGCCATTTTTACCAGTTTTTCTTACAACAAAATATAATTCAAACAACTAAAAAATTATTATCATAAAGTAAACTAAATAATGTGTTATCATTTTTTTTTTTCTAAAACCTAACAAATTTGACTCCCATTTAACATGTATTAAAAATAAGATTAGATTCAAATTTTACTTTATATTATTTGGGTTAGATTTAATTATTTATTATGAGTTGTAGGAGTTATATTGAATTATAAAGTTTAAATTAGCTGCCCAAAATGAATTTAAATATTTGGATTACTTTAATAAATTATAGATTGACCTATTTGTGGTGGACACATGTTATAAAATATAAAAATAATTAGTCAATAATTTAAATAAAAAACGAACTTTTTTGAATAAGATAAAATTAAATTTCTAATAAGATTATTAATTTTATTTTATTTATTATTTTATCTTTAATATTTTATGATGAGTTGTGAGGTATTTAGATATTCATATTACTTTAACTATTTATAATAAATTTTTAAGTATATGCGGTTGTTAACGTAGGTTACGAAGAATCAAAACTGACTATTGGGGTTGTATTTAAGTTTCAAACAAACATTATTTTTAATTTTTGTTTAATATTTTATTTTTTTATTTTAATTATTCTATCTTTGCATGACATGGAAAAGAAATAAGGTATAGAATAATAAAATAACCGCACGTAAAGATAAGATATTTACAAATTTAATAAATTAGTGGACAAAAAGATATCAAGGGATGTTACACGTTTCACAACGTATGTACCCAATATTCTTAGGGCCACAGATACCTTACGTATTTCTTGTGGGTGTATATATACATATTTATTCATTCTTGGAAAAAAGTAAGAAAAACAACACAAAATCAAACACCTCTCCCTCTCTCTGTGTCTCGCAATTCTTCAATTTGTAATCTGACCGTCCCTCATGCTAATTTAGAACGCAGCAGGACTGCTCTCTCATCTTACGTCTCTCTCTGCTCGGCGCACGTTAATAGCCCTGCCGCCTTTTTCTTACGCCATTCCGAGTTACGGTCTTGCCCCAACACTCCGGCAACCCAACAACCTTCACCCATTTATTGCATGATCCCTGATTCATTTTTATCTTCGGGATTGAATCAGGATAATGTTTTTGTTTACGATTCTAATCAGTTAATCTGCTGTTTCTTGATTATTATGATGACTTTCAGGGCAAACGGTTTTCCTTTCATATATGTATTTGTTTCTCGCTACAGCGAGAGCTCTTACAGACTAGTGTTGATTCATTCATATTATTGTTGTGGAGAGGAGATATAGAGTGAGAGGGGGGTCCTTAGGGTTGCGGTTTTGATGCGTTGGCGCGGTCTGAGAGATCCTGTTTACGGGGTCGGGTTTAGAGATGGCCAATCATGGCGCCAAGTTTGTATCCGAGAATCTGAACAAGTCCTATGGGCAGCAGCACCATCCTTCTCACCACACTCATTATTCACACTTTAATGGAGGTGGCGGCTCTTATAGGCAGGCTACCCTGCTGGGAGGGGTCGGCCAGGGAGTGGAGTTTGTGGGGGAATGTTGTTTTTGTCTCGGGGTCGAGGTGCTGCCCAGAAGGTTGCTTCAAAACTCTCCGTTCCTCCCCCTTTGAATTTGCCGCCATTGAGAAAAGAACATGAGAAATTTGATATGTCGGGCCCTGGTGGGCCTGGATCCAGTGCTGGTACTGGGAGTGGATCAATATCTACTTCATCTGGCCTGGGCTGGGCCAAACCTATGGCACCTGCCACTGCATTGCCGGAAAAGAATGAGAGTGGTGTGGACTCTCCTGGGCTTGACAGAATGAATGATACAGCTGGGGGCCTGGGGCAAGTAGAAGCACTGGTTCTTACATGCCACCTTCTGCGCGTTCTACTGGGACTTGTGAGTCCAGCTTCTGCATCTCGTGATTTTCTACCATCTGCAGAGAAAGCCATGCTTTTGAGAGGCGAGGATTTCCCATCATCGCAGGCCTGCCTCATCCGGGACATCAGAAAGATGGTTTAAATCCAAAGCAGAAGCAGGCCGCACATGATGAATTGACTCAGGATTAGGAGGACAGCTACCATTTGGGTCCAATGGCAGATGTGCATCCACTTGGGCAGTCCTCGGGAAATACTGGTGGAAAACGTTCAGTGGAAAATGGTAGTGTGGTCCAGGGAAGGATTGGTGGACGGATGGCTGATTAAACACGGAAGCAGGACAATTATTTTCCTGATCCGCTGCCACTGGTTCACATGAATCCAACGTCTGATTGGGCAGATGATGAGCGTGATACAAGTCATGGATTTGTGGAGCGGAAAAGAGATACTGTATATTCAACAGTGAGAATTATTGGGACAGAGATTTTGACTTGCCCAGGCCCAGTGCTTTACCACAGAAACCAGCTTCAACTCAGTATGAGAGATGGGGTCAAGGAGAATGAAACTGGGAAGAAATTTTCCAGTGAGTCCTTAAAATGGACCCTTATAACAAAGATGTAAGAGCACCTAGTCGGGAAGGCAAGGAAGTCAACTGTTGGAGAACTTCACCACTTTCTAAAGATAGGTCTAGCTCTCAAGAAATGGGAAGTTATAGAGCGGATATTGGTGCAAGAATGGCCAGCAATAATATGTTAAAGGAGAATAAATACGTACCAGATCATCATGGAGATTCTGTTCAAGATAGCAGCACCATTCTTAACAGGGATTCCACATTTGGGAGGAGGGATTTGGGACATGTCGGGCAACAGGTTCAGCAAAATACTTCAATCGAATTATTTAATAACAGGGGGTGCGACCGACATTCTCGGGATAGCCATGTTAATGAACAATCTAATAGGTATCGGAGTGATAATTTTCAGAATTATACATTATCGAAACCATCTCTTGCCTCTAGTGGGAGAAGGCCTCCTTTAACTGACCCCATACTGACAATGTGTCAGGAAAAACAGTTTTCAGATAGCGACAGACCATTCTCAGTCGATCCTTTCTTGAGAGACCTTGGTTCTGCAGGATTTGGTGAAAGGGATATTTTCTCAGATGGTCTTGTTGGGGTAATTAAGAGGAAAAAGGATGCTGCCAAATCGACTGATTTTCATGATCCTATTCGGAAATCTTTTGAGGCAGAGCTTGAAAGAGTCCAGAAAATGCAAGAGCTTGAGCGACAAAGGATCATTGAAGAACAAGAAAGAGCATCAGAGCAAGTGACAAGGGAGGAGGAAGAAAGACAGGAGGATTAGGGAAGAGGAGGAAAGGCAGCGAAGGCTGGAGGAAGAAGCCCGTGAAGCTGCATGGAGGGCTGAACAGGAGCAACTTGAAGCTATTCGAAGAGCTGAAGAGCAGAGAATTGCCAGGGAAGAGGAGAAGAAAAGAATGCAGTTGGAAGAGGAGAGGAGGAAGGAAGCTGCCAAACAGAAGCTTCAGGAACTGGAAGCTAAGATGGCCAAGAGGCAGGCTGAAGCTGCCAAGGATGATACTTTGGCGGCTAAAACAATTTTGGATGAGAAACTGGAATCAGCTCTGAAGGAAAACCATATAACTAGGAATGTAGATTTGGATTCCTGGGAAGATGGGGAGAGAGTGGTGGAAAATGTGATGACTTCAGGTTCATTTGAATCATATTCTAATAGCAGACCTGCTGAGATGAGCTCAAGGCCTTACCTTCCTAGAGAAGGTTCTTCAAGCTCTCTTGACAGAGGGAAGTCACTTCTATACACGGCGAGATGCAAATCTGCTCAGCAAACTGTCTCTGCCCCATCCGGTGATGTTACATCTGCCACTAACCAGACTATTAATTTGCCATCTTCATCTTCTAGTGGAAGCAGGGTGATTTACCTATGAAGCTTCAGTTTGGGCTGTTTTCTGGTCCTTCTTTGATACCATCTCCAGTGCCTGTTTGTTCCATACAGATGCCTCTGCATTTCCATCCTCTATTTGGTCCATCCATTTCACACGTGCATCAAACACAGCCTTCCATGTTCCAGTTCGGTCATGCTACAAGCACCGAATCATCCCGGCAGATAGATTATTGTGGCAGTAATCATTGGAGGTCTTGAGCCATCTGAGATTTTTGAACTGCAGCGAGAAATTAGTACCTCTGAAGGCCATAAACTAAACAATGGATAAAGATGTGTCACAATCTTCAATATCTGTTTCCAGCCCCCCAACTTCTCCACCTCATCTCTCCCATGATGATTTGGACGAATCTGGAGATTCTCCCATAACATCAGCTGTACAAGAAGGGAAAATAAATCTACTGACCGGGAGTGGATTTGTTGCCCGCAATGGTATATCTGGAAATGGTACAATAACAATTGTGATGGATTTCGTGTCTGCCATTGAGGATGAAGAACGGGCTCTTGAAAATGTTGATGCGATGCTGCAGCAAAAAGATTATGATGAGGATGAAGATGGTTACAGAGAAGAGGATGAAGTCCGTGAAAGGGATGATGAGAATGGTGAGCTGAACCGAAGATTTGATAGACTGGAACTTGAAGAATGCGGGTCACCTCATGTTATGGACAATGTGGTCATAGGTGTCGATGAGGGTGTTGAAATTGTGTTATACCAAGCGATGATACTGAGAAGAATATTGGGAATGATGAAATATCATTTGGGATTCCTGATGGTTCTATTGGTACTATAGAAAAAAGAGGGATTGTTGATGGATTTCCTTCCATGAAAAAATCCTCTGACCACAGATGATTCTCATGTTATGAGTGCTGATACCTCCTGTGTGAAGGTACCAGAAAAGTCAGCATTGCAAGTTTCTATTGGTCAACATGTTGGCGCTCCCTATTCAGAAGCAATAGAAGATCATTTAGATGGTGCTGATTCCTCTGGTAGTAATAGTTTAGCTGCTCAGCAAACTGTCTCTTCTCCATCCGGTTAAAAATCCTAACACGAGATCATTTGTCCAGGATCATGATATGCTGCTAGATTTAAATGGGTTTCAGAGAAGACCTCGACGGACCGTCCAACGAACTGAATTCGGGTTCGTGAGAACAATGACAAGAGATCAGCTCCTGTACTTGTATCTTCTGGTACTGCAGGCTCAGATGTTACGTCTACTTACCTGGGGGAGGCCTTGAGAGTTTTTACTAGAAGTGTCTCCAAGAGAAATACTATCTCATACTGAACTTATAAGCAAACAATTGAATCAGAGGCCCTGGTGTCTGGATGTATAAGTTGTCAAGATGTTCAACCTGGAGAAAGGACAGAAAAAGAACTGGGAAAAGATTTATCAATTAGGAGTCAAGAGTAACTCATACCCCGGTGAAGCAAATATGAGGATAAATGTTTCTGAGGAGGATGTAGATTCTCCGTTACAGAATGGTGTGGTCTGTGTATTTAAACAATCTGGTATTGGAGCTTCCAGTGATGAGGATGATTTCATTGAAGTCAGATCCAAATGGCAAATGCTGAATGATCGACGTGAACAGAGGGATAAGGAAATCAAAGCAAAAGCACGCACCACTAACGTATTAGTGCTTGTATTTCATTTATATTTCTTTTTATAAAGGCAATCACCTTTCTCTGTATCATTTCAGCCACCACGCAAGCCACGTGTTGCTAGAAAAAGGGATGTAGTCTCTAGAAGCGATACAAAAAACTCTGTACCATTGGTCAGTGAAGAGCCAATCAACCTGCAGTTGGATTTTCTGCATCTGACAGCCCTCACTTTGCTAGTGGAGCATCAACAGGATATTTCCAGTGAAGTTCTTAAAATGGTCCGTTATAACAAAGATGTAAGAGCACCTAGTCGGGAAGGCAAGGAAGTGAACAGTTGGAGAACTTCACCACTTTCTAAAGATGAGTTTAGCTCTCAAGAAATGGGAAGTTATAGAGCGGATATTGGTGCAAGAATGGCCAGCAATAATAACATGTTAAAGGAGAATAAATACTTCCCAGCTCATCATGGAGATTCTGTTCAAGATAGCAGCACCATGCTTAACAGGGATTCCATCTAATAGGTATAGGAGTGATAATTTTCAGAATAATACATTAACGAAACCGTCTCTTGCTTCTAGTGGGAGAAGGCCTCCTTTAACTGACCCTATACTGACAATTGTGTCGGGACAAACGGTTTTCAATTGGATCCTTTCTTGAGAGACTTTGGTTCTGCAGGATTTGGTGAAAGGGATATTTTCTCAGATGGTCTTGTTGGGGTAATTAAGAGGTCAAAAGGATGCTGCCAAATCGATTGATTTTCATGATCCTGTTCGGAAATCTTTTGAGGCAGAGCTTGAAAGAGTCCAGAAAATGCAAAAGCTTGAGCGACAAAGGATCATTGAAGAACAAGAAAGAGCATCAGAGCAAGTGACAAGGGAGGAGGAAGAAAGACAGGAGGATTAGGGAAGAGGAGGAAAGGCAGCGAAGGCTGGAGGAAGAAGCCCGTGAAGCTGCATGGAGGGCTGAACAGGAGCAACTTGAAGCTATTCGAAGAGCTGAAGAGCAGAGAATCGCCAGGGAAGAGGAGAAGAAAAGAATGCAGTTGGAAGAGGAGAGGAGGAAGGAAGCTGCCAAACAGAAGCTTCAGGAACTGGAAGCTAAGATGGCCAAGAGGCAGGCTGAAGCTGCCAAGGATGATACTTTGGCGGCTAAAACAATTTTGGATGAGAAACTGGAATCAGCTCTGAAGGGGAAAACCATATAACTAGGAATGTAGATTTGGATTCCTGGGAAGATGGGGAGAGAGTGGTGGAAAATGTGATGACTTCAGGTTCATTTGAATCATATTCTAATAGCAGACCTGCTGAGATGAGCTCAAGGCCTTAAATTCCTAGAGAAGGTTCTTCAAGCTCTCTTGACAGAGGGAAGTCACTTCAATACACGACGAGATGCAATTGGTGGTAGCAGAGCAGGTCCACGCAAGGATTTCCTTGAAGGAGCTGGATAACACGCCTTCTAGGGCTTACTTGAAAGCTGGAGTGCAAGAGCCTTACTCAGATGAGTTTGGATATCACAAAGACCAGAGATGGAACCTTTCTGGAAATGCTGACTCCTATGCAAAATTCAGGGAGATGGATTCAGAATATCATGATATTGCAGATAAATATGGTGATAGTGGTTGGGCGATAGGACGCACTTGAAGTGGTACTCGTCCTCCTTACCTGGAACGGGTTGTATCCTGATTCCGAGGCAAATGAGTATCCCTATGGGAGGTCTAGGTATTCCATGAGACAGCCTCGTGTCCTCCCCCCGCCTTATATTGCTTCAGCTCAAAGGACTAACTTTAGAGGAGTTGGTGAACGTTATGGCCTTTCAACTTTTCCCGATAATGAAATTCATTATTCAAATGCTACAAGCACCGAATCAACTCGGCAGACAGTGTATTATAGCTGTAATCATTGGAGGTTTTGAGCCATCTCACTGAGATTTTTGAAAGATTTTTGAACTGCAGCAAGAAGGTAGTACCTCTGGAGGCCATAAACTGAACAATGGATCAAGATGTGAGTCACAATCTTCAATATCTGTTTCCAGCCCCCCAACTTCTCCACCTCATCTCTCCCATGATGATTTGGACGATTCTGGAGATTCTCCCATAACATCAGCTGTACAAGAAGGGAAAATAAATCTACTGACCGGGAGTGGATCTGTTGCCCACAATGGCATATCTGGAAATGGTACAATAACAATTGTGACGGATTCCGTGTCTGCCATTGAGGATGAAGAATGGGCTCATGAAAACGTTGATGCGATGCTGCAACAAGAAGATTATGATGAGGATGAAGATGGTTACAGAGAAGAGGATGAAGTCCGTGAAAGGGATGATGAGAATTATGAGCTGAACCGAAGGTTTGATAGACTGGAACTTGAAGAATGCGGGTCACCTTATGTTATGGACAATGTGGTCTTAGGTTTCGATGAGGGTGCTGAAGTTGTGTTATACCAAGCGATGATACTGAGAAGAATATTGGGAATGATGAAAGACCATTTGGGATTCCTGATGGTTCTATTGGTACTATAGAAGAAAGAGGGATTGATGATGGATTTCCTTCCATGAAAAAATCCTCTGACCACAGATGATTCTCATGTTATGAGTGCTGATACCTCCTGTGGGAAGGTACCAGAAAAGTCAGCATTGCAAGTTTCTATTGGTCAACATGTTGGCGCTTCCAATTCAGAAGCAATAGAAGATCATTTAGATGGTGCTGATTCCTCTGGTAGTAATAGTTTAGCTGCTCAGCAAACTGTCTCTGCCCCATCCGGTGATGTTACATCTGCCACTAACCAGACTATTAATTTGCCATCTTCATCTTCTAGTGGAAGCGGGGTGATTTACCTATGAAGCTTCTGTTTGGGATGTTTTCTGGTCCTTCTTTCATACCATCTCCAGTGCCTGCTTTACAGATTTGTTCCATACAGATGCCTCTGCATTTCCATCCTCCTGTTGGTCCATCCATTTCTCACGTGCATCAAACACAGCCTTCCATGTTCCTATTAGGTCAGCTACGTTACACATCTCAAATGTCACAGGGAATTTTGCCGATTTTTTCAATCAAGTGTCTTTTGCTCAGCCTAACATGCTTGGCCCTTTTAACCTGAATCAAAATGCTGGAGTCGTGGGACTCATGAACATCCTCGTGATGCTTCCAGACAGAATGTGACCGAGGACGAGGAACCATTGATAAATAACCAGCCAAGTATTTTTTCTACATCACCTGAGCAAACTAATGAGAGAGTTTCCCTGTGTCTGATTACATTTTCGAAGGCAAACAGTCATCAAAGCAATTCTGCTGTTCATTCATCTTCTTCTGGGGTTTGTGGGCCTTGTGATGAGAAATTGAAGTCAGACTCAGGCTCCTGGGCAGAAGAGGAAGGACGACAACTTGCTGCTTCAAGGAGTTACTTGCCAGCTTCAAAGGCAAGGGGATCTGATAATCAGCCACAGCGTATACAACCAATGATGCAGTCTGTTTCTGGTGAGAAGAACCCTGGTGGACTGAAAGGACTAGGTCTCTCATCTGTTGGTAGGGGGAGAAGATTTGCATATGCAGTTAAAAATCCTACCGCGAAATCATTTGTCCAGGATCATGATATGCTGCCAGATTCAAATGGGTTTCAGAGAAGACCTCGACCGACTGTCCAATGAACTGAAAATTCGTGTTCGTGAGAACAATGACAAGAGATCAGCACCTGTACTTGTATCTTCTGGTACTGCAGGCTCAGATGTTACGTCTACTTACCCGGGGGAGGCCTTGAGAGTTTTTACTAGAAGTGGGTCCAGACGAATACTATCTCTAACCGAATTTATAAGCAAACAATTGAATCAGAGGCCCTGGTGTCTGGAAATATAAGCTCTCAAGATGTTCAACCTGGAGAAAGGACAGAAAAAGAACTGGGAAAGATTCATCAATTAGGAGTCAGTAACTCATACCCAGTAACCCAGGTGAAGCAAATATGAGGAGAAATGTTTCTGAGGAGGATGTAGATGCTCCTTTACAGAGTGGTGCGATCCGTGTATTTAAAGAATCTGGTATTGGAGCCTCCAGTGATGAGGATGATTTCATTGAAGTCAGATCCAAAAGGCAAATGCTGAATGATCGACCTGAACAGAGGGAAAAGGAAATCAAAGCAAAAGCACGGACCACTAAGGTATCAGTGCTTGTATTTCATTTATATTTCTTTTTATAAAGGCAATCACCTTTGTCTGTATCATTTCAGCCACCATGCAAGCCACGTGTTGCCAGACAAAGGGATGTAGTCTCAAGAAGCGATACAAAAAACTCTGTACCATTGGTCAGTGAAGAGCCAGTCAACCCGCAATTGGATTTTTCTGCATCTGAGAGCCCTCACTTTGCTAGTGGAGGAGTATCAACAGGATTTACCAGTGCAGCCTTCCAGCCTCCGACTGACACTCCTCCTGTCAATTCTGAAACACAGGCCATCAAGTACATCTTCCTTCATCGAAACTTTGTTTTTTTGAATCTTATTTAATGAGAGTAGCTCATATACTCTTCACTATATGCTAGTATTAGCAGGCCTTCCCAAGCAGGTTCGATGGCTGTAGTTTCTGGTGGTGGAACAGAATGTGATTCTGGCCTAATGTTTGACAGCAGCAATAAGGTAATTAATCATGTCGAATTATTCTTGACTACTAGGGATCCTGCAGGGATTGATTAGCAGGTGTATGTTTGAGCTTGTATTGGTAATTGTCTAGGCTAGTCATAAGTGGTTACTTTTCTTCTAGATAGTAGTTGTGGTTCCCAGAGGCTCTCATATTATTTCATGTTTTAATGTTTTTTTTTTTTTTTTTGGTCAGTTTGAAATTTAAAATGAAAGTTAACTACGAAGTTTGTTTCTTATGAAGTCATGTCTGAAAGTACAATTTAATATAAGGCACCGTACCATAACAGGACTTATTGTGCCATTAGTATGGGAGCCATGTTTGTAAATCTCCTTTTTCTTTCTTGACCTTTTTTGCTGGGGGTTTCCGAGGTGCTAGTATTAATAAGTGAAGGCTTATATTGTCTCTCTGCTGTGTTATCTGGTTCTCAAATGATGAGTTGTTGCTTCTTGTCAAATCTCAAATATCAATACTTAATAGGCCTAGAAATGATCTGTTTTCCGTTCTTTCAGATGTTTGTAAAATTCCAATTTCAAACTTAAAAAAAAAAAAAAAAAAATCATTTTCTGGTAGTTAAAATCTTTAAGCCAGACCCAAATTGATGAGGCGATGAAACCTGCTAGGTCTGATTCACACATTTCAGCTGTTGGAGGTCATTCCGGCACAGTTCCTGACCCAATGTTGCCCACATCATCCACTTTGGCAAAGGATATAAAATCTATTCTTCTGGTGCTACCCCAATCAATTCACTGCTTGCTGGAGAGAAAATTCGATTCAGTATATCATGTCACTATAAACTTAGTTTTTATATTAAAGCATTCTCTGTTAAATTCACATTTCCTATTTTTCAGGTGCCGTTACATCTCCAACAGTCCTTCCTCCTAGTAGCCGTGTTGTATCTATTGGAATTGGTGCTCCGGGTTCCAACCGACCTGATATGCAAGTATCCCGCAACTTTCCTGTATCTGAGAAAAAAATTCTCTTTTCTTTGTAAAAGAGAAGCATCTTAATGACTCTTGTGTTCCCCTACAGGATTGTGGGGCTGAAGCAGAAGCAGCTGCTTCTGCTGTTGCAGCCATCAGCAGTGATGAAATAGTTGGAAATGGCTTGGGCTCAGTTAACGACACCAAAAGTTTTGCAGGTGCTGATATTGATGGCATAACAACAGGTAGAACCGCAGACTGACTCGATATTTTAACTACATTTTTTCAATTAGTCAAATATAAACTAATAGTTTTTATAATAAATAAATCATAATACTTTTATATGAAAACATATTATTTTAAAGATTGTTCAAAAATATTTTAATTTTAATAAAATAGAGGATTATAAAATTTTTAACTATACTAATTCACTAATTATTTAATTTTTTTTAAAGAAAAATCAATTTTATTATGGGTATTTATATTAGATTAATCAAATAAGGAACTCATATTTTTTTATTAATAAATAAAATTAGTGAAAAAAAGCCAACTTAATTGTTCTGCTACTTATTATGGGGTTCCAGCTTAACAGTTGAGGTAAGAAACTCAATGTTTACAATTTAAATTTTTTTCAAAATTTAGTTTACCATAAATTTTTAATGGCCTTTCAAAAATAAATATTATTTCATCTTTTATTACAAATTTTTATTTTATTATTAAATTTAAAAGAAGTGTCAAAACATAGACCTTGAAACTTTGTTAGGAATCCCTCTCCTCCCCCCCTAAAAAAAAAAAAAACCTCCTCCCCTCCCATCATATACCCTCCTCCTCCGATCCTATCATATACCCTTCCCTATTTCTCACCGTATATCCTTCCCCTCCCCTTTCATCATCAATGATGCAAAAATCAGGTTGTGAACCCGCCTAGCACCTACCACCCAACTAGACATGGGCACGGTTTCGGTTCCGAACCAAAACCGCCGGTTCAAAACCGTCGGTCAATGGTTCGGTTCAATAGTTGACCCAATTTCGGTTCCAAATCGGAACCGAAATCATCGGAGTAACGGTTCGATTTCGATTCTCAGTTTTTTGAAATCAGAACCGTCAGTTCGAAATCGACGGTTCCGAATTCGGTTCCTTTTTGGTTCCAGCTTGTATTTGAAAATTATAGTCGTTGGAGATCAACAGCTGAGATTAAATAGCCGTTGATCTTCAACGGCCGAGATGGAAGAACCGTTGGGAATCGTCGGTTCCGAACCAGAATCGGGAACCGGCAGTTCCCAACGGCTCTTTTGATTTTATTTTCTATAAATACCTCTTCCTACTCATTTTATTTCACAATATTTAATTTCTCTCAATCTCTATCAATTATCTTGTGATCTCTCTCAATCCCTCCCGATATCTTTCTCAATCTCTCTCAATTATCTTGTGATCTCCCTCAATTATCCTGTCATCTCCCTCAATCTCTCTCAATTATTTTTTAAAGTTGCTAATTAAAAAAAAAAAAAAGAACCATGGAACCGGAACCTGAACCGGAGGAACCTCCAGTTCTGGAACCGAAATCGTATATATGGCAGTTCGGTTTTGGTTTCGCCTTCCACGGTTCCAAAAATCGCCGATTCCAGAATCGAAATTGGAACCGTGAACCGTGCCCATGTCTACACCCAACCCAATTTTGATTAAATCGGAATGAATTTGTGTATTTCTCAGGAATCGCCACCTAGGCAGTTTAGGCGACGCCTAACCGGACTAGGTGCCCCTAGCTGGTAAAATATTTTTTAACTTTTTTGTCAAAATTTTCATATTTTTTTAAATAATTATAATAGTTCTAATTTATATATATGTTACTTTATATGACTTTAATTTTATTTTAATCCACTAATATAATTAATGTCATTTTATAATAAAAACATATTAATTGAAAATATATATTTTTTATTTAATATTTTCTCCATCTTAAAAAAGACAAAATTCATGTTAAGATTATTTATTTAGATCTATTAGTAATTAGTATATATATTGTTTAATCATATTAATATTCTTCTCAGAATTTATTAATATTATTATTTTTTCACAAATTGCAAAAAATCAAAATTCTTACACATAAATTTTTTATTTATACAATATATAAATAAAATATACCCACCCCTATATACCATCCCTCCTCCCCTCTCATTATATACCCACCTTCCTTCCCTCTAACGCTATACCCACCTTCCCCCCTCTAACAATATAACATTACTCCTCCCCTCTAACGCTATACCCACACTACTCCCCTCTCATTATATACCATTCCTCCTCCCCTCTCACCATATACCCACACTCCTCTCCTCTCATTATATACCCTCACTCCTCCCCTCTAACTATATACCATCCCTCCTCCTCTCTAATGATATATCCTCCCTCATCCCCTCTCATCATATATCCACCCTCCTCCCCTCTCATTATGTACCCTCCCTCCTCCCCTCTAACTATATATCATCTCTCCTCCACTCTCATTATATACACTCCCTCCTCCCCTCTCATCATATATCCACCCTCCTCCCCTCTCACCATATACCCTCCCTCCTCCCCTCTCATCATATATCCACCCTCCTCCCCTCTCACCATATACCCTCCCTCCTCCCCTCTAACTATATAACATCCCTCCTCCACTCTCATTATATACCTTTCCTTCTCCCCTCTAACTATATACAATCCCTCCTCCCCTCTAACTATATACCATCACTCATCCCCTCTAACTATATACCATCCCTCCTCCCCTCTCATTATATACCTTCCATCTTCCTCTCTAACTATATACCATCCCTCTTCCTCTCTCATCAAATACCCTCCCTCCTCCCCTCTCATCATATATCCACCCTCCTCCCTTGATGGTGGTTATTTGATACATCTTTTTGGAGAGTTTTTGGTGTAATTTTAATGATCATTATCCCTTCAACATCTATATTTTTGAGCTAATTTAGATTGTTGCATGATTGTAGGAGAATATTCAACTTTGGAGAAAAAAGGGGCAAAATATCCAGAAAAATCAAGCAGGGATTTACTGGAGGACGGTCGGTATGGGCATGCCCATACCGACCAGTTGAGCCTGAACATAATATTTTTTAGCGGCCCAGGATCGATTTAAAGGCCCAATTCCACCACAAATATGGGTTCCTACGGGATTTGACAGCAAGATATCAGTTAAACTTTAACTATGGGCTTCATTAACATTTGATTTGTATATATAGTTGAACTAGGGTTCCATTAGGATCATACTTTACATTATCATTCAACCTACTTCAAGAAACCAAGAAGGCAGCCGTTCTTCTCTCCAAGAAGCAGCCTAGTTTTATCTTTCTATCTTTTATTTGGTTTCTTGATTCTATTATGGGTTGTAGCTAAACTCTTTTATTCTGGTAACAATTAAGGAAACTTTAGCTATTCTATTTTCTGAGATCAAATCTGTTCGTATACTTTATTTTATGCAAGTATATGTGATTCTCTGTGTTTACTGTGGTTAATTGTTTTAGATCTATTGGGTAGTTCGAAATATTCATTAGACCGAAATTAATTAGTGGCCAATTAAATTGGCCATCCGTAATTGTGGTTTAGATTTAATTAGTGGTACATTGATTCTTCAGAATCAAGGGAAGATCAGTCTTAATTCGGTAATCTTGCGTCAGAGTTTATCGATTTTAAATTGGGTCTCTTTAATTATTAATGCTGTCGGCTCTTTAAATCCATAGAGCGTCTTTAGGGTTGTCAGTCGATTAGGAAAATAATTGGTGAAGCGTCTTCTTGATTATCAAAAAATTAAGGAGAGATAAGACCGCGTCAGAAGCGTCTTCGGTGGTTATAATTAATTTATTTGCATGAATTAAAGTTAATTTTGCATCAATGATTGAAATAGTTAGCTAGAGTGGAATTAATTGGAATCCGAAATATTTTACATATCTGATACAAATTCTTTTCTTAATTTTTGCTATTCAATTTCATTCTCAAATACAAATCTTTACAACTGATTTTCGTGATTATTGGCAGATCAAAAGATTAGAAAAATTCTCGCCAGTCCTTTGGGAGATGATCTTGCTTGCTGCTGTTCTGGTCAGTGTGGGCATACCGACCGCTGGTCGAATTATTTTTGGTGGAGAAACGACGCTACCAAAATTTGGGGCCGTTGCCGGGGACTGGTTTTAAGTAGTGATTATTCTGATCTACTGATTTGACAAGTTTTTTTAATTTTATTTTTTCAATTTTATGCCCCGTTCTTCACGTACAGAAAAATTGATTTTTGATCCGGAAGTGGAGAAAACGGCCAAGAACTTAAGGAAAAGAGCCAAGGAAGCTGTTATTTCAGAAAATATGGCATATAATGAAGAACGTGGACTCTTACCAAGAGAATAAGTTGAACCTCTTATAAAAGAATTGGGTCGTCACCGCAATAATCGACCGATTTGCATTGTGCTGCCACATATTGCACAAAATGCTGAAATTAGGCCTGGATTTATCCAGGTGCTGCCCAAGTTCGGTGATCTACCCGGAGAGAGTGCACACAAACATCTCACTGAATTTGACTTAGTTTGCTCCACTCTAAGTCCATAAGGTTTTTCTGAAAATAATTTGAGATTACTAACTTTTTCTCATACATTGCAGGAAAAGGCTAGAGACTGGCTGTTTGACCTTCCATCGGGCTCCATTCGTACTTGGAATGAATTGGAGGAGTAGTTCTTGCGAAAATTCTTTCCAGAATCAAGGGCTACCAATTTAAGAATGGCTATCAGCAGCATTAAGCAAAAATCAAGAGAGAGTCTTGCTGATTATTTGGAGAGATTTCAGCAGCTATGTCGGAAATGTCCCGACCACGGATTTTCTGAATATCAATTGCTAACTAATTATTTTTATCGTGGTATGTGTTCATTTGACAGGAAAATAATTGATGCTGCTTGTGGAGGATCCTTAACCAACAAGACATTGGCCGAAGCAAAACAATTCATTGTGGATATGGTTTCTAATGACCAACAATATGAAGATGAGGATGATGATAGATACCGGCCTGTAAGAGGAGCCGAAGGAATAGAGAGTTCAAGTGTCAATGATAGGATTGATGCTCTCACCTCTTTTGTTAGAGGACTTGCTGTTGCTCAAACTCAAAAAATTATATGTGAAGTTTGTTCGGAAAATAATCATACTAGTGATTTTTGTCCTATTTTACAGAATTCTCAACCCGAACAAGTATGCTATGGATCGGGGGATGCCCAATACGATGCACAAACGAATAAGAGGAATGATCCATTCTCGAACACATATAACCCAGGCTGGAGAAATCACCCAAATTTCAGTTGAAAACAACAAAATTCGAAGGTACCTAGGAATCTGCCGTTCAGACAGCCGCAGGACGGGCAGTATGGGCATACTGAACGATCAGAACCCAGCATGAACGATATTTTGAAAACTCTTGCACACAGTAGCGAAATTGTTAAAAACATGGTGCAAAATCATCAAGCTTTCCAACAGGAGACACAAGCTGCCTTGGGCAGTATGGGCACACAGATCACCCAACTCGCCACTCAAATGAACAAAATGCAAGCGAATCAAGGCAAACTTCCGTCCCAAGCTGAGATAAACCCTAAGGAGAATGTTAGTGCTGTAACTTTGAGGAATGGAAAGGAGTTGGTCGAGCAAGAGGTTAGGAAGAAAGAGAAGGAGCCAAAAGATAAGGATGAAGATCAAACGAAGGAAGTTGTTGAGGGGGAACAGCCGAATCAACCTTTTCCCCCTAAGGTAATCGTTAATTATAAAATTTCTAATTCTCAATCTATTATGGCAGCCTCTTTTCCTTCCAGGTTGGTTCGAGACAAGAAAGAGGATGATGAGAAAGAAATTCTTGAGTTGTTCAAAAAGGTAGAAATTAACTTGCCCTTGATTGATGCCATTAAGCAAGTGCCCAGGTACGCAAAATTTTTGAAAGAATTATGTGCTAAAAAGATGAGATATGGGAAAGATGCAAAAATCAAGGTTAGTGAAAATGTTTTGGCTATTATTCAAAGAAAATTACCGAAAAAATGTAGGGATCCTGGCATGTTTATTATTCCTTGCATCATTGGGTGTAAGAAAGTTGAGAGAGCTATGCTAGATTTAGGTGCTTCCATCAATGTTATGCCACTCTCTATGTATAAGGAGCTACAGTTAGGAGATATGAAGGAAACTTGTGTGATAATTCAATTAGCTGATAGATCTAATACATATCCTAAAGGTGTGGTGGAAGATGTTTTGGTTAAAGTTAATGATTTAATTTTTTCGGTGGATTTTTACATTGTTGATATGGATGATACCTTTGCTGCACATAAACCTTTAATTCTTTTAGGAAGGTCATTCATAAAAACTGCTAGAACTAAAATTGATGTTGATAAGGACATTCTTAGCTTCGAATTTGATGGTGATACTGTTACATTTAATATTTTTGAAGCTATGAAGCATGTTGAGGATCGTGAAGGTTTGTATATGGTTGATGTTGTTGATTCCTTAATTGACGATTTTTTTGAAAATAATTTTAGGGAAGACAAATTGGAACAGGTACTGCTCAATGGGACAGCTGGAACATTAGCAGCACCTGAAGAAGATGAGGAAATTCATGCTGCCATGATATAGCTGTGTTCTACCAGCAAATTTTCCACTCGGCATCTGTCGAGCAGAATGCCCATACCGACCAGTGCAGAACCTATTTTACCATCTGTAGCGAAAGCTCCAGTGTTGGAACTAAAGGTACTGCCCCAGCATCTGAAATACGCATTCTTAGGTGAGAAGTAGTCGCTGCCCGTCATCATTAGCAATGAGCTTTGCAAGGAACAAGAGGAAAGGTTGGTCGAGCTCTTAAAGAAGCATAAAACGACAATTGGGTGGACTTTAGCCGACATAAAAGGTATCAGCCCCTCTATATGCATGCATCGAATTTTACTGGAACCAAATTGTAAACCTTCTAGAGACCCACAAAGAAAATTGAATCCTGTCATGAAAGAGGTTGTGCTTAAGGAAATCCTTAAATTGTTAGAGTTAGGGATTATTTATCCAATTTCTGATAGTGTTTGGGTTAGTCCTGTTCATGTGGTCCCTAAAAAGTCTGGATTTCAGTTGGTAAAAAATGAAAATAATGAATTAATCCCAATGAGACTTCAAACTGGTTGGCGTATGTGCATAGACTTCAGGAAATTGAACGATGCTACTAGGAAAGATCATTTTCCATTGCCTTTTATTGATGAGATGCTTGAAAGATTGGCTGGAAAATCATTCTTTTGTTTTCTTGATGGTTATTCGGGATATTTTCAAATTTTTGTGGCACAAAAGGATCAAGAAAAAACAACTTTCACTTGTCCATTTGGAACTTTTGCCTGCTGTCGAATGCCTTTTGGTTTATGTAATGCTCCTGACACTTTCCAAAGATGTATGATAAGTATTTTTTCTGATTTGATTGAAAATTGCATTGAGATTTTCATGGATGATTTTACTGTTCATGGTGCAAATTTTGATCATTGTTTGAGTAATTTGGAACAAGTTTTGGAGAGGTGTGTTGAAACTAACCTTGTGTTAAATTTTGAAAAATGTCATTTCATGGTAAAACAAGGTATAGTACTCGGACATGTTATATCTGAAAATGGGATAGAAGTGGATAAGGCGAAAACTGAAATGATTGTGAAATTACCTTACCTATATAATGAAAAAGATATTCGAGCTTTCTTAGGCCATGCAGGTTTCTATAGATGTTTCATTAAAGATTTTTCAAAGATTGCACAGCCCCTAACCAAGTTGTTGCAAAAAGAGGTGCCATTTGTCTTTGATGAAAAGTGCAAGGAATCTTTCGATCTCTTGAAGTGCAAGTTGACTTCTACTCCCATATTCCAACCACCAAAATGGGGAATGCCGTTTGAGATCATGTGTGATGCAAGTGATTTCGCCGTTGGAGCTGTGCTTCGGCAAAAGAACGGGAAAGAAAGCCATGTGATATATTATGCTTCAAAGACACTCAACCCTGCCCAATGCAATTACACGGCGACAGAAAAGAGCTACTTGCTGTTGGTTTTGCTTGCAAAAAATTTAGATCTTATCTTATTGGTTCTAAAGTTATTGTTTATTCCGACCATGCAGCTTTAAAGTATTTGCTCTCCAAGAAGGAATCCAAGCCAAGTCTCATCCGCTGGATACTGCTGCTACAAGAATTTGACTTGGAGATCAAAGGTAAAAAAGGGGAGGAAAATAACGTTGCTGACCATTTGACCAGGCTGAAAACAGAGTCAGACAGTATGCCCATACCGGACGATTTTCCTGATGAGCTGCTACTAGCAACTAAAGGTACGATCCCTTGGTACGCCGATTTAGTTAATTATTTAACCATTGGAATTTTTCCAAAAGGGACTGAAACAGATAGAAAGAATAAGTTGAAGAGCCAAGCAAAATATTTCATATGGGACGACCCTTATTTGTGGAAGACTTGTGCCGATCAAGTGATACGGAGATGCGTTCCTGAAAATGAAATCCCATCCCTTCTGAATTTTTGTCATGCCCATGCGTGTGGTGGTTATTTTGGACCAAAAAGGACAGCCCGTAAGGTTCTTGATTCCGGTTTTTATTGGGAAACTATTTTTAGGGATACTTATTTTTCTGCAAAAATTGTGATCGCTGCCAATGAACAGGTAACATCTCATCTCGCAATGAAATGCCCCAAACCCCTATTTTGGTGTGTGAAATTTTTGATGTGTGGGGGATGGACTTTATGGGTCCATTCCCAAGTTTGTTTGGAAATTCTTACACCTTATTGGCAGTTGATTATGTGTCCAAGTGGATTGAAGTAAAGGCCACTCACACCAATGATTCTAAGGTGGTTGCAGGTTTTCTTAAAACTAACATTTTTAATAGGTTCGGTGTGCCACGTGCCATTATAAGCGAGCAAGGAACACAATTTTGCAATCGAACGTTAGAGGCTCTTTTTAAGAAATACGGGGTTCACCACCGAGTTGCAACCGCTTACCACCTACAATCGAATGGACAAGCTGAGGTGTCCAACCGGGAGATTAAAAATATTCTAGAAAAATAGTAAATCCGAACCGAAAAGAATGGAGTCTCAGACTGGATGATGCGGTATGGGCATATCGCACGGCTTACAAGTCACCCATCGGAATGTCCCCTTACCGTCTGATTTTTGGGAAGCAGTGCCATTTACCTGTCAAATTGCAGCATAAGGCATTTTGGGTAGTAAAACAATGTTGTCTTGACCAAGAGCTTGTTGGTCAAGAAAGGAAACTTTAATTGCAAGAGTTAGAGGAGATTCGATTGGAAGCCTACGATAGTGCCAGCCTCTACAAGGAACGCACCAAATTCCTCCATAACAAATATATTCGAAGGAAATCTTTTGAAGTTGGACAGGAAGTTCTCTTATTCAATTCCCAACTTCGAATCATGCCGGGTAAACTGAAATCCTGTTGATGGGACCCTTTGAAGTAATAAATGTAAGCCCTCATGGAGCCGTCGAGATTCAAAGTTTGAGTACTTCCAAGGTGTTGAAGGTGAATGGACAATTATTGAAACCTTACTACAGGGGAATGGAAATATCTACCATCGATGGAATGACCTTGGCAGCCCCCGAGAGACTTTCATGATCAACCACCTAATACGTCGAGCCTAAGACGTTAAACAAGGGCGCTTCTTGGGAGGCAACCCAAGCTCTTTGATTTTTATCTTCTTAGTTTTTTTATTTCTTTATTATTAGTCTATTTATAAAAAAAAAAAAAAAAGTTGTGCAAAGTTATAAGCCTATAGTGTTAATTTTATTTCATTTTGGTATGGTTGGCAGAGTAGTTACAGTTGTAAACAAGCGGTCCGCCGGATGTCCCGTTCCTCGAAGCCTTGACACTTTATCCAGGGGAGTTTTCGTTCCCTTTCCCTTTTCTTAGGCCTTATTTGTTTTTAGTGTTTGTCGTATCTTTCTCCTTTTCCACAGTGAGGACACTGTAGTTTCCAAAGTGTGGGGAGGGGAGGGAGTATACTTATTTTGTCAAAAAAAAAAACAAAAAAGAGTCTTGGTTGAGTCGTTGGCAGCATGGAAATGGTCAATATGAAAAGTTGGTTTGTGAGATTGTTTGGTTGGTGAAATTGTGTCTATGCTCGTATGTGTTCTAGGATGACAAAATTTGCATAGTTGATCACATAATTACAGCTTTATATATAGTGAGAATTGAGCCTGATGAGCATGATTTTATATTTGAAAATTGCTCAATTTGTTTCTAAATGAGTGTATCAAACTTGTATGCTGGATTTCCTGTTTGCTCGGTTGCCATAGTTGAAACTCTTTTGAGATTCTTGCATGAAAGTGATTAAGGTATTTAGGATTAACCCAGTTTTGGCCTGAATATATTATCCAAACCCTACATATCCACTAGTGAGCCTGTTGTGCCTTAGCCATTTTTATTGATTACAGCCACTCCATTAAGCCATAACCTGTTTTAGCCTGCTTTTGTCCCATAGAAGTATGCGAGTATGTTAGAATGTGCTGAAAATGAAAACTCATATACTTAGAAGATGTTATGTGCCGAAATGCTGATTCTTGTGGATATATGTTCCTGTTTTGTGAAAAGAAAAATGCTGACCTGCCGAGAAAAAAAAAATTCGAAAAAGAAAAGCGAAGAGTTCAGCATTTGGAGTAACAGTACTCATGTTACTGTTCCAGTGAAAAGAAAAATGCTGACCTGCCGAGAAAAAAAAAATTCGAAAAAGAAAAGCGAAGAGTTCAGCATTTGGAGTAACAGTACTCATGTTACTGTTCCAGTTACTGTTCTGCAAAAAAAAAGAAAAAAAAAGAATAAAGGGTTGTGGATGTTAATTGTTTGATGCTTGTCATGTCTTGTTCGATTGAAAATCAGTTTGTTTTTTTAGTAGTGCCGCAAATATTTTGATATGCTCCTATATTTTCATAATTTAACCGTTCTATCCTTCTATCCTACCTTTTCCCCTAGCCCCATTACAACCCTGCAAAGACCTTTTGATTTGTGCTTTTATCTCATATTCCGGGTAGAGACCGTGACATAAGGGCAAACATGTGTTTGATAGTATCAAGTTGTGATTTGAGTGAATGAAACTGTCCTTAGTTCTTATTTGAGAGAATTTGAGTGAAACTTGGAAGGGCAGGATTGACTATGCATAATATTGACTTGAATAAAGAGCTAATGCACATTTTTGCCACAAGGGAAGGGTTGGTGGTTTGTGGATGATCATGCTTTGATTATTGTCTGTTGAAATGTTGTCAATGATTGTTTTGTCTTTGGAGTATCGAGTCCAGTTTTCTTTCTTTGAGTTATGCTCGAGGGCGAGCATTGTTTAAGTGTGGGGGGATTTGATGGTGGTTATTTGATACATCTTTTTGGAGAGTTTTTGGTGTAATTTTAATGATCATTATCCCTTCAACATCTATATTTTCGAGCTAATTTAGGTTGTTGCATGATTGTAGGAGAATATTCAACTTTGGAGAAAAAATGGGCAAAATATCCGGAAAAATCAAGCAGGGATTTACTGGAGGACGGTCGGTATGGGCATACCGACCCGTTGGGCCTGAACAGAATATTTTTTTAGCGGCCCAAGATCGATTTAAAGGCCCAATTCCACCACAAATATGGGTTCCTACGGGATTTGACAGCAATATATCAGTTAAACTTTAACTATGGGCTTCATTAACATTGGATTTGTATATATAGTTGAACTAGGGTTCCATTAGGATCACACTTTACATTATCATTCAACCTACTTCAAGAAAAACCAAGAAGGCAGCCGTTCTTCTCTCCAAGAAGCAGCCCGGTTTTATCTTTCTATCTTTTATTTGGTTCCTTGATTCTATTATTGGTTGTAGCTAAACTCTTTTATTCCGGTAACAATTAAGGAAACTTTAGATATTCTATTTTATGAGATCAAATCTGTTCGTATACTTTATTTTATGCAAGTATCTGTGATTCTCTGTGTGTACTGTGGTTAATTGTTTCAGATCTATTGGGTAGTTCGAAATATTCATTAGACCGGAATTAATTAGTAGCCAATTAAATCGGCCATCCGTAATTGTAGTTTAGATTTAATTAGTGGTACATTGATTCTTCAGAATCAAGGTGGTAGCGTCGTTTCTGCACCAAAAATAATCCGACCAGCGGTCGGTATGCCCACACTGACCACAACAGCAGCAAGCAAGATCGTCTCCCAAAGGACTGGCGAGGATTTTTCTAATCTTTTGATCTGCCAATAATCACGAAAATCAATATAATCACGAAAATCAATAGTTAAGATTTGTATTTTGAGAATGAAATTGAATAGCAAAAATTAAAAAAAAAAAGGATTTGTATCAGATATGTAAAATATTTCTGGTTCCAATTAATTCCACTCTAGCTAACTATTTCAATCATTGATGCAAAATTGACTTTAATTCATGCAAATAAATTAGTTATAATCACCGAAGACGCTTCTGACGCGGTCTTATCTCTCCTTAATTTCTTGATAATCAGGAAGACGCTTCACCAATTATTTCCCTAATCGACTGACAACCCTAGAGATGCTCTATGGATTTAATGAGCCGACATCATTAATAATTAGAGAGACCCAATTCAAAATCGATAAACTCTGACGCAGGATTACCGAATTAAGACTGATCTTCCCTTGATTCTGAAGAATCAATATACCACTAATTAAATCTAAACCACAATTACGGATGGCCGATTTAATTGGCTACTAATTAATTTCGGTCTAATGAATATTTCGAACTACCCAATAGATCCGAAATAATTAACCACAGTAAACACAGAGAATCACAGATACTTGCATAAAATAAAGTATACGAACAGATTTGATCTCATAAAATAGAATAGCTAAAGTTTCCTTAATTGTTACCGGAATAAAAGAGTTTAACTACAACCCATAATAGAATCAAGAAACCAAATAAAAGATAGAAAGATAAAATCGGGCTGCTTCTTGGAGAGAAGAACAGCTGCCTTCTTGGTTTCTTGAAGTAGGTTGAATGATAATGTAAAGTATATCCTAATGGAACCCTAGTTCAACTATATACACAAATCCAATGCTAATGAAGCCCATGGTTACAAGTTTAACTGATATCTTGCTGTCAAATCCTGTAGGAACCCATATGTGTGGTGGAATTGGGCCTTTAAATCGATCCTGGGCCGCTAAAAAATATTCTGTTCAGGCCCAACTGGTCGGTATGCCCATACCGACCATCTTCCAGTAAATCCCTACTCGATTTTTCCGAATTTTGCCCCTTTTTTTCTCCAAAGTTGAATATTCTCCTACAATCATGCAACAACCTGGATTAGCTCAAAAATATATGTGTTGAAGGGATAATGATCATTAAAATTACACCAAAAACTCTCCAAAAAGATGTATCAAATAACCACTATCAAATCCCCCCACACTTAAACAATGCTTGCCCTCGAGCTTAACTCAAAGAAAGAAAACTGGACTCGATACTCCAAAGGCAAAATAATCATTGGCAACATTTCAACAGACAATAATCAAAGCATGATCATCCACAAACCACCAACTCTTCTCTTGTGGAAAAAATGTGCATTAGCTCTTTATTCAAGTCAAAATTATGCATAGTCAATCCTGCCCTTCCAAGTTTCACTCAAATTCTCTCAAATAAGAAATAGGGACAGTTTCATTCACTCAAATCACAACTTGATACTATCAAATACATGTTTACCCTTATGTCACCGTCTCTACCCGGAATATGAGATAAGAACACAAATCAAAAGGTCTTTGCAGGGTTGTAATGGGGCTAGGGGAAAAGGTAGGATGGAAGGATAGAACGGTTAAATTATGAAAATATACGAGCATATCAAAATATTCAAGTCGCTCCTAAAAACAAGATGATATTCAATTGAATAAGGCACGATTGACATCAAACAATTAACATCCACAATCCCTTTATTCTGTTTTTTTTCAGCCGAACAGTAACCGGAACACTGTTACTCCAGAAACTGATGAATTTTGAATTTTTTTTTTCAGAACAGTAACTAGAGTACCGTTACTCCAGAAACTGCTGATTTCGAATTTTTTTTTTAAATGTAGGAGTTTTCATTTTCAACCCATTCTAACATACTTGCATACTCCCATGGGACAAAAGCAGGCTAAACAGGTTATGGATTAATAGTTTAGTGGTTGTAATCAATAAAGATGGCTAATGCACAACAGGCTCACTAGTGGATATGTAGGGTTTGGATAATATATTCAGGCCAAAACTGGGTTAATCCTAAATGTTTAATCACTTTCATGCAAGAATCTCAAAAGGGTTTCAACTATGGCAACCGGGCAAACAGGAAATCCAGCATACAAGTTCGATACACTCATTTAGAAACAAATTGAGCAATTTTCAGATATAAAATCATGCTCATCAGGCTCAATTCTCACAATATATAAAGCTGTAATCATGTGATCGACTATGCAAATTTTGTCATCCTAGAATACATGCGAGCATAAACACATTTTCACCACAAAAGACAACAACCAAACAATCCAACAGACAAACTTTTCATATTGACCATATCCATGCTGCCAACGACTCGATCAAGAAGATTCCCTCTTTTTTTTTTTAAGGGTACGTATACTCCCCCCCCCACACTTTGGAAACTACAGTGTCCTAATTGTGGAAAAGGGAAATATACGACAAAAATTAAAACCAAATAAGAACTAACAAAAAGGGAAAAGGAACGAAAACTCCCCTGGATAGTGTCAAGGCTTCGAGGAACGGGACATCCGGCAGACCGCTTTCTCCACAGCTATAACGCGGTCACTGAGAGCTTCAATCTGGGTCCCCATCTTGTCCTCCAAAGCCACGGCCCAATGAGGAATAGAGTTCTCAAACAACTCCCTGATGTCGGCTAGAGATGGAGCAGCCAAAGGACATTCAGAAGAAGAACCTGAAGGAGGAGGGATGCTCGGGGTTGAAACACCCAGCTTCAACAATTGATAATTCCCCTCATTATTGACAAATAGGAGACGCATGTTGTGGAGGTCCGTTAGGGTGAAATAGTAAGGGGGAAAAACACAGACTCGACTTCAAAGATATTTAGTTTCTGGGCAATCCTAGTAACAAAAGCTCCCAAGGGAAATTTTTCGTTGAAACGAGTGGAGCTGGCACGCTATTGCTTGGCAGCCCAGAAACGAAAATTCATTTTTGTACCAGAAACCATGTTTGTCAGGATAAAAATATCATTCATTGTAACAATGCTCAATGAGTCAAGGCGGGCAAACAGATTATGTACAAAAAAACCTATGGCACAAACGTAAACCATGGTCAACAATATTGGCACTTTTTTAATACCCCTTGGCATACGACGGTTCCACAGATAGAGCCCTCCATTTTTCATGGATGGTAGACGACAAGTTTTCAGGAACATCACATATAGCATTATTATATTCAGCAGAGTGTATAGAATCTTCAGTTTCAAAATCCAGCAGCACATTTAATTGGTCAACAGAGAAATAAAATTTGTGACCCTTTAGTTCAAATAATAGAGCATGCGGGTCAGACAAAGGGCGAGATGCGTCAAAAACAAAAGAAGAGATAAATTCCAGGGACAATTCCTTATACACAAGTTCAGACATATCAAGCAATGGTGACCAACCAATGTTTGCAAAGTATTGTCGAATGGAATCATTCACACCTATGCATTCAATAGCATTCCAGTCAAACAGACACACATTTATAAACTGGCGAAAGTAATTCTTACTGCGTCGAGTGTCGACCTCCTCGGGAGAAAGAAAGTTGGGCGGAGAGGCAGGAGGAGTCACTGGGGGCGACGGGGAGCGCGATGGGGCTGGAGGAGCCGGCGCTGCATCGTCGTCGCTGTCCGATGACGGCTCAGGGACGGGTGCTCGGGCGCGGGTGCGCCGAGCCACCGAGACGTCGTCGCTCAGATGTGCAGCGGTACTATGTCGAAGCATCATTCAACGAGTAGTCGGTGCAATCGCTTGGAAGAAGGCCTCGTCCACGACAGTTGGGGTCGGCGTCGGCGACGGTTGTGCAGCGGCGGGGGGTGACGACGCCTCATGGCGTTTGCCATTGCATTTGGGGGCCATTGGGGTGAGGGTCGCGACTTGACTGCGTACGGGCATGAAAATTCAGGCAAGGGAGTGGGGCTTGGGTTGCCGTGTGCGTGTGAGTGAGAGAGCAGAATCGGGCAAGGGGGTGGGGCTTGGTTTCGTGTGCGTGTGAGTGGATGGTAGAGAGAGAGAGAGAGAGAGAGAGAGAGAGAGAGAGAGAGAGAAAATATGTGATGTTGAAGAGAGAGAAAGTGGGTTGATGAGTTTGGGGAAAAGGACAGGAGTGGGGGAGGCGTGGATTGCTGGAAGAAATTAGGGCACAATCTCCCCCAATTCTAACTTTCCCTTGTTTTGCAATTAGGTCCCCAGATTTCCTCCTTCATCAATTTGGCCCCTGCTTTAATATTTGAGTTTAAGGATTGATTCCCACACCTGCTAGTAACCTGCCAACAATTCAAAAATAAGAATAAGATTAATTCCATAAGCTTGTAAATTTGGACAGCCCCCCCCCCCCCCCCTTTTTTTTGAATAGCTAAACTATCATAAAAAAAGAATTAAGAAGAAAACAAAATAAAAGGGCTTAGGTTGCCTCCCAAGAAGCGCCCTTGTTTAACGTCTTAGGCTCGACGTATCAAGTGGTTGGTCATGGAGGGATCTTGGGGGTCGCCAGGGTCATTCCATCGATGGTAGCCATTTTCATTCCCCCGTAGTAAGGGTTCAACAATTTGCCATTCACGTTCAACACTTTGGAAGTACTCAAACTTTGAATCTCGACGGCTCCATGAGAACTTACAGCTTCCGCTATAGCTGGCAAAATAGGTTCTGTACTGGTTGGTATGGGCATTCTGCTCGACAGATGCCGAGTGTGGAATTCACAGGTGGAACAAAGCTGCATCGTGGCAGCACGAATTTCCTTATCTTCTTCAGCTGCTGCTACTGTTCCAGCCGTCCCATTAAGCAGTACCTGCTCCAATTTGTCTTCCCTATACTTATTTTTAACAAAATCGTCAACTAAGGAATCAACAACATCAACCATATACAAACCTTCACAATCCTCAACATGCTTCATAGCTTCAAAAATATAAAATGTAACAGTATCACCACCAAATTCGAAGCTAAGAATGCCCTTATCAACATCAATTTTAGTTCTAGCAGTTTCCATGAATGACCTTCCTAAAAGAATTAAAGGTCTATGTGCAGCCAAGGTATCATCCATATCTACAATGTAAAAATCTACCGAAAAAATTAAATCATTAACTTTCACCAAAACATCTTCTATCACACATTTAGGATATGTATTTGACCTATCAGCTAATTGAATTACCACACGAGTTTCCTTCATATCACCTAACTGTAGTTCCTTATACATAGAGAGTGGCATAACATTGATGGAGGCGCCTAAATCTAGCATAGCTCTCTCAACTTTCTTACTACCAATGATGCAAGGAATAGTAAACATGCCAGGATCCCTATATTTTTCCGGTAATTTTCTTTGAATAACAGCTGAAACATTTTCACTAACCTTGATTTTAGCATCTTTCCCATATCTCATCTTTTTAGTACATAATTCTTTCAAAAATTTTGTGTACCTGGGCACTTGCTTAATGGCATCAATCAAGGGCAAGTTAATTTCTACCTTTTTGAACAACTCAAGAATTTTTTTCTCATCATCCTCTTTCTTGTTTCGAACCAACCTGGAAGGAAAAGGGGCTGCCAAAATAGATTGAGAACTAGCAATTTTAGAATTAACAATTACCTTAGGGGGAAGAGGTTGATCCGGTTGTTGTGCCTCCTCAACGACCTCCTTCGTTTGATTTTCATCCTTATCTTTTGGCTCCTTCTCTTTCTTCCTAACCTCTTGCTCGACCAGTTCCTTTTCATTCCTCAAAATTACGGCACTAACATTCTCCTTAGGATTTATCTCAGCTTGGGAGGGAAGTTTGCCTTGATTTGCTTGTATTTTGTTCACTTGTGTGGCAAGTTGGGTGATTTGTGTGCCCATACTGCCCAAGGCAGCTTGTGTCTCCTGCTGGAAAGCTTGCTGGCTTTGCACCATATTTTTAACAATTTCGCTGGTGTGTGCAAGAGTTTTCAAAATATCGTTCATGCTGGGTTCTGATCGGTCAGTATGCCCATACGGCCCGACCTGCGGCTGTCTGAATGGCAGATTCCCGCGTGCCTTCGGATTTTGTTGTTTCCAGCTGAAATTTGGGTGATTTCTCCACCGTGGGTTATATGTGTTCAAGAATGGATCATTCTTCATATTCCTTTGTGCATCGTATTGGGCATCCCCCAATCCATAGCATACTTGTTCGGGTTGAGAATTCTGCAAATTAGGACAAAAATCACTAGTATGACCATTTTCCGAACAAACTTCACATATAATTTTTTGAGTTTGAGCAACAGCAAGTCCTCTAACTAAAGAGGTGAGAGCATCAATCCTATCATTGACACTTGAACTCTCTATTCCTTCGGCTCCTCTTACAGGCCGGTATCTATCATCATCCTCATCTTCATATTGTTGGCCATTAGTAACCATATCCACAATGAGTTGTTTTGCTTCGGCCAATGTCTTGTTGGTTAAGGATCCTCCACAAGCAGCATCAATTATTTTCCTGTCAAATGAACACATACCACGATAAAAATAATTAGTTAGCAATTGATATTCAGAAAATCCGTGGTCGGGACATTTCCAACATAGCTGTTGAAATCTCTCCCAATAATCAGCAACACTCTCTCTTGATTTTTGCTTAATGCTGCTGATAGCCATTCTTAAATTGGCAGTCCTTGATTCTGGAAAGAATTTTCGCAAGAACTGCTCCTCCAATTCATTCCAAGTCTGAATGGAGCCCGATGAAAGGTCAAACAGCCAGTCTCTAGCCTTTCCCTGCAATGTATGAGAAAAAGTTAGTAATCTCAAATTATTTTCAGAAAAACCTTGAGGGCGTAGAGTGAAGCAAACTAAGTCAAATTCAGCAAGATGTTTGTGTGCACTCTCTCCGGGTAGATCACCGAACTTGGGCAGCACTTGGATAAATCCAGGTCTAATTTCAGCGTTTTGTGCAATATGTGGCAGCACAATGCAAATCGGTCGATTATTGCGGTGACGACCCAATTCCTTTATAAGAGGTTCAACTTCTTCTCTTGGTAAGAGTCCAAGTTCTTCATTATTAGCCATATTTTCTGAAATAACAGCTTCTTTGGCTCTTTTCCTCAAGTTCTTGGCAGTTTTCTCCACTTCCGGATCAAAAATCAATTTTTCTGTACGTGAAGAACGGGGCATAAAATTGAAAAATAAAATAAAAATTGTCAAATCAGTAGATTTGAAATATCACTGCTTAAAACCAGTCCCCGGCAACGGCGCCAAATTTTGGTAGCGTCGTTTCTCCACCAAAAATAATCCGACCAGCGGTCGGTATGCCCACACTGACCAGGACAGCAGCAAGCAAGATCGTCTCCCAAAGGACTGGCGAGGATTTTTCTAATCTTTTGATCTGCCAATAATCACGAAAATCAGTAACAAAGATTTGTATTTTGAGAATGAAATTGAATAGCAAAAATTAAAAAAAAAAAGGATTTGTATCAGATATGTAAAATATTCCGGGTTCCAATTAATTCCACTCTAGCTAACTATTTCAATCATTGATGCAAAATTGACTTTAATTCATGCAAATAAATTAATTATAACCACCAAAGACGCTTCTGACGCGGTCTTATCTCTCCTTAATTTCTTGATAATCAGGAAGACGCTTCACCAATTATTTCCCTAATCAACTGACAACCCTAGAGACGCTCTATGGATTTAATGAGCTGACAGCATTAATAATTAGAGAGATCCAATTCAAAATCGATAAACTCTGACGCAGGATTACCGAATTAAGACTGATCTTCCCTTGATTCTGAAGAATCAATGTACCACTAATTAAATCTAAACCACAATTACGGATGGCCGATTTAATTGGCTACTAATTAATTCCGGTCTAATGAATATTTCGAACTACCCAATAGATCCAAAACAATTAACCACAGTAAACATAGAGAATCACAGATACTTGCATAAAATAAAGTATACGAACAGATTTGATCTCATAAAATAGAATAGCTAAAGTTTTATTAATTGTTACCAGAATAAAAGAGTTTAACTACAACCCATAATAGAATCAAGAAACCAAATAAAAGATAGAAAGATAAAACCGGGCTGCTTCTTGGAGAGAAGAACGGCTGCCTTCTTGGTTTCTTGAAGTAGGTTGAATGATAATGTAAAGTATATCCTAATGGAACCCTAGTTCAACTATATACACAAATCCAATGCTAATGAAGCCCATGGTTACAAGTTTAACTGATATCTTGCTGTCAAATCCCGTAGGAACCCATATGTGTGGTGGAATTGGGCCTTTAAATCGATCCTGGGCCGCTAAAAAATATTCTGTTCAGGCCCAACTGGTCCGTATGCCCATACCGACCGTCTTCCAGTAAATCCCTGCTCTATTTTTCTGGATTTTGCCCCTTTTTTTTCTCCAAAGTTGAATATTCTCCTACAATCATGCAACAACCTGAATTAGCTCGAAAATATAGGTGTTGAAGGGATAATGATTATTAAAATTACACCAAAAACCCTCCAAAAAGATGTATCAAATAACCACCATCACAAGGGAAGATCAGTCTTAATTCGGTAATCCTGCGTCAGAGTTTATCGATTTTGAATTGGGTCTCTTTAATTATTAATGATGTTGGCTCATTAAATCTATAGAGCGTCTCTAGGGTTGCCAGTAGATTAGGGAAATAATTGGTGAAGCGTCTTCCTGATTATCAAGAAATTAAGGAGAGATAAGACCGCGTCAGAAGCGTCTTCGGTGGTTATAACTAATTTATTTGCATGAATTAAAGTCAATTTTGCATCAATGATTGAAATAGTTAGCTAGAGTGGAATTAATTGGAACCCGAAATATTTTACATATCTGATACAAATCCTTTTCTTAATTTTTGCTATTCAATTTCATTCTCAAAATACAAATCTTTGCTACTGATTTTCGTGATTATTGGCAAATCAAAAGATTAGAAAAATCCTCGCCAGTCCTTTGGGAGACGATCTTGCTTGCTGCTGTTCTGGTCAGTGTGGGCATACCGACCGCTGGTCGGATTATTTTCGGTGGAGAAACGACGCTACCATCCCCTCTCATTATATACCCTCCCTTCTTCCCTCTAACTATATACCATCACTCCTCCCATCTAACGATGTACCCTCACTCCTCCCCTCTAACTATATACCATCCCTCCTCCCCTCTCATTATATACCCTCCCTCCTCCCCTCTAACGCTATACCCACCTTCCTCCCCTCTCATTATATACCCACCCTCCTTAAGTACTTTTATTAGAAGAACAATTTGTTCCCATAAATGTTACAAATAGAACTTACACATATTAGACTCCCCCTAAATATAGGGATTTTAAAAGGGTCATGGCCCGACGGGCCGGCCGTTTAGCCCGAAAAACTTTAGGGTTAGGGCTTGATTTTATTAGCCCGTTTAAAAGTCAACCCGTTTAGACCAAGCCCGATTAGCCCAAAGCCCTATAGGGCTAGCCCGCTTAGGGTTAGGGCTAACCCGATAGCCCGAACTTTTCTTCTTATTTGTCTATTTTTTAATATCGAATTAATAATATACACCATTTTTAATTATTTTTCATATACCGTATTTGGTTTTTAGTAGAATATATTAAAATTTATATTTAATTACTAGAAGATTCTAAATAATGTCATTTAAATTTAGAACATAAATGTAACATGATTTCAAATTTTATGAAAGTGAATGCTCTTAAAGCTATAACTGAGAGCATGAAATAGTGTATATGAATTAAATGTTTGAATCTTTAAATTTTGTATAGTGATATAAAAGTTATAAAATATAGAATCTTTTAATGTTATCTAAAATTATATTTTAAATAGAGCATAATATGCATTTAATTAAAATTTTAAATTTTAATATATAATTTGACTATTTTGACTCATAGCCCGATAGTGGCCCGATTAGCCCGAAAACCGCTAGGGTTAGGGTTAGGTTCACCATAATCAAGCCCGTTTAAATTGACTCAATTAAATCAAGGCCCGATTAACCCAAAACCCGCTAGGGCTAGCTCGAAACCGACAGGGCTAGCCCGTTTAACATCTCTACCTAAATACTAGTCTACTCTTGTAACTGCTTCTTCTAATATCTTACTTGACCATCTAGTCCCCTAGATAGATTTTGATGCAAACTCCTGTTTGCAATTCGCTGAACTCTCCCGAGTCCAAACAACAGTGGATCTATGATATTGAATGGTCTCTGCGTAGTTCACTGTCAGTTCGCTTTTGAGTACTTCTTGAGCTATAGTATTCTCCCGAATCCGATAGTTTTTCAACCAGCCTCTCCACAACTCTCTGCTCGTAAAAGGTTAATAGAATGTAACAGAGATACACTCCATCTTCTGCCCGTAGTCTTATTTATATTTGCATATCTTGAGTCCTTCGATATCTTTATCATATCAACCTTGATTTACTTCCAGAAAACTCCTTTGAAGATCAGATTCTTTCCTTTCATATTTCCAGTCGTGACTTCTCTTCCATATCTCTAGGTAATTGGTGATTGAATCTTTTATTCCTTGCATGTATCTTTGAATATCTTGTGTTTTGTTTGCTTTCATTCCTTTCCATATCTTTGGTTTATATCTTGCACATTAATATAGGTGGATTAAGATTTTTGAATTAATGACAATATCTTTGCCTTATCAAATTAAAATTACGGGAATCGTCTAAGTTTGAATTGTGTCGATGCAATACAAGCAAGTCCGTATTGTCCCAAAGATATCCCTGCATATCAACCAGATTAAGTGGGTAACTTCAAATATCTTACACTAGTTAGATTGGTTGATGTTTTGGTTTTGGTGTTTTATTTGGCCACTATGTCGGGTAGTTGGAATACAGGCTCACACCATCTACGAGTGGGAATACAGGCCCACCATAGACTATGCTAGTGGGAATACAGGCTCACAGCTAAAACCATACCAGTGTTTACGGGTCTAGATGGGTGAACAACTTTGACTTGTTAATTAGTTTAATTAGTACAATATTTTTATTAGTTATCCCACTGGGATACTTCTCCGATAGTTGTCTCATGATGCTATTTTAAAATTTCAGGTCCGATGGGCTGACGGAGATGAGTAGCTGCTGGCAGGGCTCCCCTATGGTGTTTATCGTTTTGTGATACTTAAGTACACTTATGAACTTGTAGTCTGTTTAAGTTAAAAATATTGTCATTTTGAATTCTATATTTTGTACTAAGTTCTTTTTGGGTTGTATTATATTATATATTGGTCGTTTGACTCAAAAATTGTGGGTGAATACAAGTTGAGTTTTTTAAAGAGTGTCATATTGTGCAACTTCCTTTCTAAAATGTAATATTGTATTTAAACTTTAGTTTTTAAAACCAAAATTTACTTTGAAACCTTTTTTATCACAAAAATTCTTTTAAAACGTTGTAAAACTCATATTTTTTTATGTCTTCCGCTGGTTTTAAAATAGTTTTATTAAATGGTTTTTGGTCAAGTATAGTCTAAGTCTCATAGTGGCGACCCGAGTCTTGGTTTTTTTGGGCACGGGGCGCTACACCTCCTCTCTCATCCTCTCCCCTTTCTCTTCTCCTCTCACCTTCTCCCCTTTCTCCTCTCCTCTCACCCTTTTCGAAGTGTCGGGATTTGACACATTGTTGTATTATATGCCTCTGATTCATTTTTTTGCCTGATTTTGGAGAGTCTATCATCAGTTGCTTCGCCTTATTACAACCTTCATGATGGTTTTTTGTTTAAGGGAGTTCAATTGTGTATCCCTCAATGCAGTTTGAGACAAAAATTGGTGGCTGAGCTTCACTGCATAGGACACATGGGCCAGGAATGCACCATCGCGTTGGTCCGATGGAGGTTATGTTTTGCCTTCACTGTGTCAGGATGTTTCTCGATTTGTGGAATGTTGTCGTATTTGTCAGGTTTCGAAGGGTACGGCAACGAATCCGGGTTTTTACCGCTCCCTCCCGGTCCCTTCTCAGCCTTGGTGTGCGATCAGTATAGAGTTTGTTCTAGGTCTCCTGCATACGCAGAGAAATAATGATTCCATCTTTCTTGTCGTTGATCGATTTTCCAAAATGGCCCACTTTATCCCATGCAAACTTACTGTTGATGTTATTCATTGCTCAACTTTTTTTTCGTGACATTTTTTGTTTGCATGGTTTGTCTATTTACATTATTTCTGATTGTGATACTAGATTTCTGAGCCACTTTTCGTATAGTGTGTGGTATTTGACATGCCGTAAATTAGATTTCAGTAGTGCTCACCATCCCCAAATAGACGGTCAGACAGAAGTGGTCAATCGCTCCCTGGGCAATCTTTTGGGTTGTCTAGTGGGTGACAATTTGAAATCTCGGGATATGAAACTGGCTCAGGCTAAGTTTGCACATAACTCTGCCGTAAACCGTAGCACGGGCATGTGTCCTTTTGAAGCTGTGTATGCAGTCCTTTCTCGTGGACCTGTTGATCTTCTATCTTTACTATCTCACACTTGTCTTGATGGTCGTGCTGAGGACTTTGTTACGTCTTTATGCATTGTGCATACCACCACTCGGGATCGTATATTTGAGTCAAATGCGTGTTACAAGTCTAAGGCTAATGAGCGTTGTGGTGAAGTTAACTTCGAAGTGGGTGACTTTGTTTGGAATGTTCTGACATAGGATAGGTACCCTGCACACGAATACAATAAGCTGTCTGCGAGAAAAATTGGTCCGATGGAGGTTATGGCCAAAATTAATCCTAATGCTTACCATTTGAGACTCCCAAGTCATAACCATACATCCGACGTCTTTAACGTGAAGCATTTGATTCCTTATGTTAGGGAGAACTCTTCTGGATATGAGACTCATTCCAATCAAGGGCGAATCGTTTCTTAGCTGGGAAGGATGATGGAGATGAGACTGCCTTGGCTTTTCTGGAGAGATCGGATCGTTTGCCCATTGTATTACCACCAAAATAATTGTTTTTTATTTTTTCCTTATTTTACTTTGCAGACTTTCTTTTTTTTTTTTTTCTCTCTTTGGTAAGGTAATAATTCTGTTGTTTAGGATTTTTACAATTTGCTCCAGTGCCCTCTAGTTTGTGGGGGTCTTTTTAGAGTTTACTATATAAGTTTGGTGGAATTGTGGAAAGGCGGTGATTTGATGAATAATTAAGAAATTATTGAACACCCCCCCCCCCCCCTTCTCTCTCTCTCCCTCCACTCCATGCACATTTTAGGGTGGCAAATTGTGGCTATGATAACTCAATTTGCAGCAAAACACCTCATCCTGAAGTATGCAACACTCTCACTCTCACCCTCCCTCCTTCTCTCCCTCTCCCTCTCCCTCGCATAGGTTAAAGAAATTGTTTGACATTTCATGTCCCTCTCCCTCGCATGGGTTAAAGAAATTGTTTGACATTTCATGGTTTTCTTAATTTTGTCAACAAGTTTTGACAAAATGGTGGTGAGAATGATAAGTAGAAAGAGGAATGTCTGCAGTTTGGTCAACTGTGTTGGTGCGAGAAAAGGGGACACCAGGAGAAAGCAAGCCTGTGGGATTTAATTGAATTTTGTAGCCACCTTTTTGTATTTATTTTGCCTCCTTTTGATTTTTTGTTTTCCCACTCTATTTCACTTTCATCTGTGGTGTTCTTTAAAAAAAAATAAAAAATCACATGTTATTAATGTTGCAGATGTGAGGCTAAAATTAGCATTTAAACTAACATACTAGATCGTGAGATGTTCACATGTAGCCTCCCTCTCCCTCTCCTCCCACTCTCGCTCTATCTCCTTCACTCTCCCCTCCCCCTCACTCCATTTCCTCCCTCTCTCTATCTCTCTCCCCCTCTTCTTCTCTCCCTTTCTCTCCCTCTCTGGAGAGAGAGGGTTACGGTTGGGGGTTGAACATAGCAAGTTAGCGACGCATGGTTTTGGATCGCTTGAACTTTAATCCCAAGCCTAGTTTACTATTCATGAGTTGGGGGAGTCCGATCTGATTGAGAGAGGTAACATACCTGTGAGAGAGAAAGAGATACAGGGTAAGGAACAATTTTGTTAGAATTTATATTTTGGAAATTTAATCAAAAGACTTTTAACTAATCCTAGCAACAATTCTTCTACAAACTTGAGAGTAATTTGTTTTACTGTCTAAAAGTGGCAATCATTCTTGGGAATGGCTAATCATACATCTTTTATTCTATTAGTGTTACATCTAATATTCTAACTTTATTAATACACATAGAATGATGTCATCGAACACATAATATTTATTGATAAAATTAAAATATAAGATAAGACACAATATCAAATAGAATATCAAACTAGTTGATTAAGGCAACAGCTTGAAGCCAGCTAAACCTGGTGTCTTTCGCGGGTGTAAATCAACCACACACCTGTGTGTGTGTCAATATGTGGTGAATTTTACAGCCGGTGAAATCTACGGGGTGTAGGATGTTTAGACATGAGATACAATATCAGCCTCTATCGATGGATGCACAAATTCAACAAACAAGACTGATACCCGGATCTTTACCAAACTGGTTCTGTTCCATTATCAGCCTCACATTGTTGGCATCTACCCACTTCCCTGCAGCTGCATATATATTGTGGAGAATCACATACGCTCCACAATATTCCGGATTCATATCAAGAAGATGCCTTCCTATCTCCTCTCCAAGCCTATAATTTCCATGACTCATACAGGCACCTAATAATGATTCAAGGAGGTTTCTAGAAGGTTCACATGGCAAATTCTTGATGATTTCATAGGCCTCATTCAACTGCCCTGTTCTGCCAAGCATATCAACCATGCATCCATAATGGTCCATCCCTGGCAATATCCCATCAAGTATCATTGCATCGAAAACCTTCCTGCCTTGCTCAACATACCCAGCATGACTACAAGCAAATAATATGCTCATATATGTGACTTTATCGGGGTTTAAACCCAAACTCCTCATATGTGAGTACAGAGTCAGAGCAGCTACACCGTCCCCATGCAATCCGTACCCATTTATCATTACGCTCCAAGAAATGATGTCCTTCTGTGGCATCAAGTCAAACAACTTCCTAGCAGAAGAGATGCTCCCGCATTTAGCATACATATCAATCAAGGCATTGCAAATTGCCACATCTTTGTTGAATCCTGTTTTAAACAGATAAGCCAAGACTGAGTTTGACATCTGCAAGTTGTTGAGGTGGACACAAGTTGAAATGAGGTTCAAAACTGTAATTTCATCAGGGTCCGGTTTATTACGAAGCAACTCACAGAAGAAGGAAAATGCCATACTACAACTTTTCATAAGTAGATGTGCAGATATAATAGCATTCCACAGAGAAATACTTGTCTTATCTCCAATAACAAAGAGAATCAAGCAGAATTTCAGATTTTCAAATCTAGCGTACATGATCATTAGAGATGTGAGAAGAGGAATTTCAAGTGGAATTATTCTTCTAACGATGTAAGCGTGGATGGATTTAAGTTGATGAAAGGTCTCGCATGCAGGCAATACATTCAGCAAAGTTATGTAATTTGGCTTTTGATCCTCCTCTATCATATCATGAAACAATTCAATGGTCTTCTTCTGTAAGTTATGGTAACGATACCCAGTTAAGATAGCATTCCAAGAAACCACACTTTTATCTTGCATATCATCAAAGAATAATCTTGCAGCATTGAGCTCTCCACAATTGACATACATGCTGACAAGAGCATTAGCTAACGAAGTATCTGTTGTCAGAGCAGTTCTGATAGCATACCCATGAATAGCCAAACCGAGTTGCAGACCTCGACACTCATGGAAAGAAGGAAGGATGCTTATCAAGGTAACCAAATCAAATTTCACTCCTTCCCTCATGCGATGGAATAGGTGGATTGCTGTTTCTAATTCTCCATTATCTACACATCCAGAAATCATTGTGTTCCATGAAACGACATCTTTTAGAACCATTCTGTCAAATATCCTGAAAGAGTAGACTAACTTAGAGCAATTACAATAAAATTCCAATAACGCATTGGATACCTTGAGATTCGAATCAATACTCTTTCTAATAACAAAAGCATGCAGAGACTTGCCAAAAAGGGTCGCATTCAATTCAGAACATGATGAAAGAAGACTAATGGTTGAGACTGCATCTGGAACAAAGCCATCCATCTGCATGAGACGAAGCAAATCCAAACTCTGTTTGCAAAGGCCATGGACAGAATATGCTGATAGCATTGAATTCCACAAGAAGAGGTTCCTTAGTTGTACGTCATGAAAAAGGAACTCTGCTGAATCTATATTGCCCAGTTTAGCATATGCTGATACAAGAGTGGTGACAATAGCAAGCTCTTTGTCGAATCCAAATTTAACTACATGAGCATGAAAGGATTCTGCATACCGGATGCTAACAAGATTGTTGGAAGAGTGGAGAAGCGACACAAAAGATACAGTATTCGGCTTCACCTCATCCAGTAGCATTGTCTTAAAAAGTCCAACAGCATTTTCTGGTTTATGGTTTCGCGTGTAAGCAGAGATCATGGCATTCCAAACAGCGACATCTTTTCTAGTTGAAGTATAAAAAATCTCTGTAGCAGCCAACAGATCCCCTGAATCAACATATATTGAAATCAGAGCAGGTAATAAAGATTCCTCCTCACTGTACCCAAGTTTATAAGCCAATCCATGAAGAGAAATGCCAACACCATTTAATCCAGCTCGGGAGCAAACAGGTAACACACTCGCCAATGTGCTGCCATTAGGCTTCATACCCATGACACGTATGTCCTGAAAAACCTGAAGAGCCTCATAATCAAAGCCATTGGTAGAATACCCAGAAATCAGCGCGTTCCAAGTGACCAAATCTGGTTGAGAAATTTCATCAACTACCTTACGTGCATTGCTCATTTCACCAACCTTCGAGTAGCAACCGAGAAGCGCAGTTTGCACAATCACATTCTCGCCAAACCCTGTCTTCAAGACAACACAATGCATCATCTTACCGAACCAGACATCACGTAAAGCTGTGCAGGCCTTGATCACAAAAGGGTAAGTATAATTATCCGACGAAGTTCCTGAATTTCGACATTTTTCATAAACGAACACCACATCTTCAAAGAACCCATTATCACATAAACTTCTGAGGAATAAATTCTGCAAGCTAAGACTTGGCTTTTCGATTGTTCTGAATGCTGAAAGAGCTAAATCTGGGTAACCCAGATGACAACATTGGTTAATGAATTGTTTAACTAATTGTTTGTTCCCAATCAAGCCATGTACTGATAGCAAACAATTTAAGGCCTTCAAGTCTAGGCTTTTCCGGCAGCACGGTAATAGACAGAGAAAGTGATCGGTCAAACGTGGCTTTGTATGAAGCGAGTGGTTGAATAGAGCAAGATGACTACAAAATTTGGGCAAAAATAGATTTCGTAGAGAAACACGAGACAGCAAGCTGGCCATAAAGAGTTCAGCACATCGTACTGTTAATTCATAGTACTACCACTCCGCATGCCGTCATTACGCGGCACCCATTATGAAAATACAACCAGCCATTTTTAATGTTTATAATAATACGACGGTGGATTATAGTACATAATTATTAAATATTATTTATTATTTTATTTTATCACTTTATTATATTATTTATAAGATCAAAAATGGTATGTAATAAGTTAATAATTTCAATATGTTTTGTATGAATATGAAAGTTGGGATTAGAAGCAACGACCATAACACCTATATTATCATACGACAAAATAGAAATTATAAGAAATACGATATCAAATTTAGAAAAAAAAAATTATCTTGACCAAGTCAGTCGTAGCAAGAGCTAAAACACGATATTTTGGACTCTGCATTACTACAAGCAACAACATAGGAAAGCAAGAGCTAAAACACGATCTTTCGACTCTACACTCCTACAAGCAATAACATATTTCTTAGAACTCAAAGTAATCAGATTAGACCCACGGAAAATGTAAAATTCAGTAATTAAACAATTTTCATCAAGAAACATCTACAAAAACCTTCAAGACAAAATCTGGAAACATGTATAAAAATAAAAGACCTAAGAACAATACCTTGGAGCCGAAATCCAAATAACTTGCTGAGTGATTTGAGTCATTTAATTGACTCCATTTGTAATGGAAATTAATTCAATATTTATATTAAACATATATAATGTATTGATTTATTTTTTTGGAAAAGAATTATGTTATATTTTCATGCATGTTAAAATTTTTATGTTTGAAACTTAGATGTGATTTGCTTGAGCGTTGTTTTCTTTTAAGGAAAAATCTAAGAAAATTAAAGTAGATAACTAGATGATATTCTATGCTACCCCATTAAATAGTGTTTCGATTTTGTTGAGTGTACATCATATTATACATTATAAAAAATCTAAAAAAATTAATAATTGAATTTTAATAATGTGTGATGTGGCACACACCCAATAAAATAATACAATACCTTATCAGGCAGTATAGAATTTTCCGACAATCAAAAAAGAATTTCTGACCAATTTCATCCAAAGGGTTGTCTAAAAGTACCCTCAAGAAATGGTGTGTTTTCAAGTGAATCGAACCAATATGATTTTTCATTTTAAATTAACGGACAACACAAATAGTTGATTAGGAAATGGTCTAATCACAATCACAATAAACAACTATTTCTTTCAAACTTTTTGGAGCTTATAATTGTACTGTTAGATGACAAATTGTTCATGCTACAGTGAAGTATTTTGTCGCTCAATCATCACTTCAATGCTACCTGTACAATTGAGCTTTTATATGAAGTGTGATTGTGCTATTTTATATAAAGAAATCAAATCTTATATTCGACTAAAATCATCACAAGTAATTTCAAGAAAAACCCCCTTCCCCAACTCTGAGGTTCATTCCAAACAAAAGGATAGCATAAGAATGATTTGTTGCATCCTTATGGAACCATTAACTTGATCACATTAGAATTTCCGTGATTTTTCAATTATATTTGACTCAAAATTCATAGGCTTATTATTAAAATTTGACATAATAACTAATTATTAAGTTTAAAACAAGGTCTTGTTTTCGAGATTAAATTTTTTTAGAAAGTAATTATTTTTAGAATAGAGAGAATATATCCTGATTTTTTTATGAAAGTCGTACAAGACTAAATCAGAACTTTCAGTATTCACTTGAATCAATTCAATTAATTGTGAGTTTACATGGTAGTTCCAACAGCTTGAAGAGTTTAGTCCTCATAGACATGCAATTTTCTATTATACCCAGAAGAGAAGAAAAATGGAAAGTACTACTCCAGACAAAGAAAAAACTCTTACCATATATAGAAATATACTTACATAAATAGAACGAATAGAATATAAGAGGAAATATGAAAGCAAAACTCAGAATCTAGAGTGCTAATAACTACATAACAGAAAGTGCACAACATATATATACATGAACTAATACGAGGAAGTTCCATATAATTGCAAATCATGCCATATGGACAACTACAAGGACCAATTAAGACTGATTATTGTAATATTCTTCTAAAACATCTAAAACTGTATCAGCTACATCTTTCCCAAACAACCAAGGGAAACTTGAGCCAAGATCCACCTCAACAACGGGGTTCACATGGTCTTGAAAAACCTCCTCCATATTTGTCGTTTCCATGCTCACTAGGATTGTTGTGGGAGAAACAACAACTCGTATCTAAAGAGATGGTGAGACGTAAGATCTTACCTCGGACAGTGTCTGCAGGCGTTGCCTGTCTGTCCAGCTGCCTTCATAGTAGGTTTTAAGGTACTCAGAATACAAGATTAGATCTTTCTGGGGGGTGAAGTCTAGAATTAGGACGAGCGATGTAGGGCTGCTCTGGATGAGTTCGAGCAGAAAGTGTGGTGCATCAGTCGAAGGCTTCAGATAGGATGAGAGACTTGTTATGTTGAGGGCCCCACGGGAGGGAAACTCGTAGAGTATCCAACCTCCCAATATGAAATCAATCTGATACATGTGAATTTCCAAAGATTTCAAAATCTGGTTTGGAAAAAAAATTGAGTGTTTGAATATGTAAACAATGTAAATAATCTTTTATTTTTAGCATATCTATATTTTTAGTATATTCTCTTTAATTTAATCAAATGTTATTGTAACCTTAATTGCAACCTTAATTGTACCCTTGTGACTACTGTAATCTTGTATATATGTTTGGCAAGATCAAAGCCTAGGTTTGGCGACCTCTCTCTCTCTCTCACCTTCATTTTTTTCTCTGCTCCGGCCACCACCATCATGTTTGCCGACCCAAAAACCTCTTCTCTTTCTCCTTCCCATCCTCTTCATCCTGCTCTTGCGGTTCCAAATATCGTAAATTTCATCAAAGTCACTCTTGACATTGAAAAGGGTCATTATATTACATGGTCGGAGCTCTTTAAAATCCATGCCAGGGCTTACCAAATCCTAGATCATATCATTCCTCCATCAAAAGATTCTATGCAGCCAAGTTCCTACCTCAAAGACACGGATCTTGCTCTTTGGTCACGCATTGACGTTGTCGTTTTACAGTTGATTTATAGCACTATCTCCGATGATCTTTTCCATACAATTCTTGAGCGTGACTCTATTGCCGAATCCGCATGAAAAAGGTTGGAGGATATCTTCTCTCAGAATAAGAACTAAAGGGCTCTCTACTGGAACAAGAATTTCCTCATGTCAGCATGGAAAACTTCCCCGACGGATCATCTTATTGTCAGCATCTCAAATCTCTGGCGGATCAATTGTCAAACATTGGCTCCCCTGTGACCAACGACAGGTTAGTCCTTCAACTCGTTTCGGGTTTCACCACTGCTTACAATGCTATTGGTACACAGATCCGCCAAAGTGATTCTCTTCCCTTTCTACAAAGCCCGGTCTATGCTCGTCTTGGAGGAGAGGGCAGGGGCGAAACAAGCTGCCGCTTTGGATGAACACTCTGCCATTCTTGTTACTCCAAATGAAAATTCAAGTGGGAACACATTCCAACCTCACCATAACTGTATCAACAACAACCGCCGTGGCAGAGGCGGTGGAGGTGGTAACCGTGGTGGCAAAAACAATATGATTGTTTTAATAAATTTTGGGATAATTATTTTTGTCATTCTTGTCCTCCTGGAAAACATGTCAAATTACCATTTTATGACTCTTTATCTTTTACTTCTTTGCCATTTGATATTGTGCTTGTACGAGAACCTAAAGGAAAGAAACTTCATAGCACTCTTTATAAGCAAATTGTGGGGAGTTTGATGTACTTAACAGCCACAGGACCTGATATAATTCATGCAGTAAGTCTTATTAGCAGATGTTGTTATAAACTTGGAGAGGAGAAAAAAACTTAATAATAACTTGACCAACAATTACAAAGAGGTGTTCTCTTTTATAGAGAGAACGATTAAAAAAACTACCTCCTAATGACTTGGTAAACATAAAATCATGTTCACCACTACCAGAAACAAACTTATATCATCTAGGATACTAAATAACTGACTTTAATAAAATAAATTGACTCAACATTCCCTACCTTAAATTGAAAGTTTCAACTATCATCTAGGATACTAAATAACTGACTTTAATAAAATAAATTGACTCAACATTCCCTCCCTTAAACTGAAAGTTTCAACATTAAGTTTAAAAATGAAAATCATCCGCTTCCTCAAACAGGACCATCCATTGAGCCAACCCCCAGAAAATTCCTTAGCTTAACAAATGATGATATCTTTAAAGGCTTAGCCATGATATCAGAAAGTTGGTCTTCACTCTTACAGTAAAATAATTCAATCTCCTTAGCTTTTGTGAGATCTCTCAAGAAGTGATACTTCACATCAATGTATTTGCAACTTCCATGTAAAGCTGGATTTTTTGAGAGTTTGATTGCAGAACTATTATCAAAGTAAATTGGGTTTGGACCATGTTGCTTATAACTAAGTTCTCCAAGAATATTTCTTAACCAAATAGCTTGGCAAGCACAATAAGTAGCACCAATAAATTTGGCTTAGGTAGTCGAAAACGTGACAATAGGTTGCTTCTTTGATGACCATGAAACAACCCCCGAACCCAGCATAAAAACATAACCAGATATGCTTTTCCTATCGTCGAATCTCCAGCATAATCACTATTTGTGAAACCAAATAATTTTGACTTTTCTCCTTTCTTGTAGAATATCTCTTAATTAGCAATACCCTTCAAGTAACGAAAGATCCTCTTTGCAGGAAGTAAATGCATCTCTCTAGGGTTCTCCATATATCTGCTAATGAGACTTATTGCATGCGTTATATCTGGTTTCGTGGCTGTTAAGTACATCAGACTCCCCACAATTTGCTTATAAAGAGTGCTATCAATTTTCTTTCCTTCAGGTTCTCGTACAAGCTTCAACCCACCTCAATAGGTGTGCTAACAAAATTACAATTCTTCATTTGGAACCTATCTAAAAGCTCTCGCACATATTTCTTTTGAGAAATAAAAATCTCATCAACAGATTGTACAACTTCAATCCCCAAAAAATAATGCATATTTCCAAGGTCAGACATATCAAACTCAACCATCATAGATTTTTTGAAATTAGCAAACATGGTACTATCATTTCCAGTGAAAATAAGATCATCCACATATAAACATAAAATGAGCAATCTTCCTCCATCTCCAATTTTTGTAAAAAGTGTATGCTCATGTGGACATTTTTTAAACCCCTCCTTTAAGAAATAAGCATCTTTATGACCGTACCAAGCACGCGAGGCTTGTTTTTAGCCCGTATAGTGCCTTATTTAGTTTGTAAACTTTATCTTCATTTTCATATTTTACATATCCAGGGGGTTGATTGACAAATACTTGATCATGAAGATCGCCATGTAGGAATGTCGATTTCACATCTAACTGGAAAATGGGCCATGAGTTTTGCGCCGCCAACGCAATCACCACTCTAATTACATCATGCCTTGCAACTGGAGAGAAAACTTCTTTGTAGTTGATTCCAAATTCTCGCTTGTAGCCTTTAGCCACTAAGCGCGCCTTGTATTTGTCAATTTTTCCATTCTCCTTTGTCTTATAAACCCACTTTACACCCTTTTTTTTTTTTTTTTTTTTTTGTCCTCCGGAAAGATCAGTCAATTCCCAAGTGTTTTTTCTTTCAATGGCTGCAATTTTTTCGTCCATGGCCTTTCGCCACTTTGATTCTTTCACAACCATTTCATAAGTTGTTGGATCACAATCTGAAAATAGAGCAAAATGAATAAGTACGTCCTCAGAGTCATCAATTCCAATAACCTCATAATCAACCATCCAAGCAGGCCTTCTTCTAACACGTTGAGGTCGTTCTTCATTTATAGCATGCGGTATGTTTGGAACATTTGTTGGTCCATTTGGGAAATCTCCTGGAGAACTGGCTGCTCAACATGATTATTGTTCCATAGCCAAAAACATTCTTCATAAAAAATTACATCACAACTGATTACAATTTCTTAGTGATAGGATTATAAAGTTTATAAGCTTTTGAATGATCACCAACACCAAGAAAAATGCATTTTTCTCCCTTGTTGTCTAGCTTAGTTCTCTTTTGGTCTGGGATATGAGCATATGCAATACACCCAAAAATTCTGAAATGATCCACTCCTGGTTTTCATCTACTCCAAGCCTCTTCTGGAGTCATATTTTGAACAGAAAGTGTGGGACTTTTGTTCAAAACATGAATGCTCCATTTGACTGCTTCGGGCCATAAAGTCTTTGGAATGCTGCTCTTAATTAGAAGACTCCGCACCATATTCAAAATAGTGCAGTTTTTCTGCTCACACACTCCATTTTGTTGAGGTGTGTAAGCTGCTATAAGCTGCCTCTTAATTCCATGGGTCTCACAAAATTTGCAACTTCAAGTGAGTTGTATTATACACCACGATCTGTACGAAGGACTTTTATCGGGCTACCAACTTCCTGTTCAACCAGCACTTCAAAATTTTTAAACACAACAAAAGCTTCTTATTTCTCCCGCAAAAAATATACCCATGTTTTCCAGCTATAATCATCAATGAAGGTCATCAAATATCTTTTAGCTACATTAGAAGATGGATTTATTGGGCCGCAAAGATCATAATGAATCAATTCTAGATACTCCTTTACGCTCCATCATTTTCTTTGTGGAAATTGATCACGGTGTTGTTTGCTAACAACACATTCTTCACAAACTTGAGAAGGAGTTGTAATTTGAGGAAGGCCAGTTACCATATTTTTTTGTCGTAGGGTCGTCAATCCACCAAAACTTAGATGACCATAGCGAAAATACCATAGCCATGCTGCATCCTTCACTTTTGCAGTCAAACATGAGTAAGTGGTGTTGTTGAGATAAAGCGGGAACATACGATTCGACATCATGTTAACTTCAGCAATTAAACCCAACTTTGTATCTTGAATTTGACATACTCTATTTTGTATGGATATCTCATATATTTCTCTTGCAACTGACCTACACTAAGTAGGTTGGTCTGTAGATTTGGCACGAACAGAACATTAGAAATAGTAAGGTTAGAATTATCCTTGGTATGAATGGTTACCTTTCCTTTTCCCATAACAGATATTGTGGAGTTGTTGCAAAACTTTACCGTATTGCGAAAAGATTTGTCTAGTTTGGAATTTTTTTTTTTATCCCCGCACATATGATTACTGCAACCGGTATTGAGATACCACATGTTTTGTTGACTTTCTTCATTCATGTTGCACACCATCAAAAGAGACACTTCTTCTTCTTCTTTCTCAACAAAGTTAGTTCTTTCTCCACTTTGGTTATCTAAATTAGTTCAACATTTTGATTTGTAATGTCCATACATGTGACACCTGCAGCACTCCACATCAAACTTGTCTAAGGACTTTGATTTATTAGAGGATGAGTGATAACCCCCACGACCTCTAGCTCTTCATCTTCCTTGACATTGGTTTCTTGGTATTGGTGGTGAGTGTTGCCATGATCAATATTTACTTTACCCCGTCCTCTATCTCGTCCTTTGCCTCGTCCCCTACCTCCTTTGGATACATAATTATTCCTTGTTGAAGCCTTTAGTGCTTGCTCTCATTCTCGTGTTGGATAATTTTTTGTTCATGATGACCAAAGAACTCTGCAACTCATCAATGGAAAGTTGTTCAGTATCTTTGGCTTCTTCAATATAACAGACAACAAAATTAAATTTTGATGTCATGAAGCATAGAATCTTCTCAACTATGGTGACATCATCCATCTTGTCACCATGAATCCGCATCTTGTTGACAATTGCCATCGTCCGTGAGAAATAATTTGTCATCTATGACAGAATCTCCGGATTTCATTTGGACTGTTTCAAACTCCATACGGAGTGCTTGAAGCTGCCTGTTTGCTCTTGTAGATCCTTGGTATTTCTTCTTCATATTATCCCAAATGTGCTTGGAGGTATCCTTATAAAAAATAGCCTCCAAGATTGAGCGATCAATTGCTTGGAAAAGATAATTATTTGTTTTAAGATCCTTTAAACGTAATGCCTCTATCTCCGTTCTTTGTACATTTGTCAATACTGTGTCGGGTGTCGGCTCCGTATATCCATTGGACACAACATACCAATATTCTTTTGAACGCAACAAATTCTCCATCAAATACTCCAATGATCATTGTGACCATCAAAGTGAAGAATGGCAGGTTGAACTAAGTTATCAGTAGCCATAGGGATATTGTAACACACTCACAATTTTCTCACTGCACTAACAGAATGTGAAAGAAATTATGCTGCTGTTAATTTCTTTCTTTGGCTCACTCTCTCCTTTTTTTAAACTCCCTGAAACCTGGCTCTTATACAACTATTATAAACTTGGAGAGAAGAGGAAAAAACTTACTAATAACTTGAACAACAATTACAAAGAGATGTTCTCTTTTATAGAGAGAAGATACAATAAAAACTACCTCCTAATGACTTGGTAAACATAAAGTCATATTCTCCACTACCAGAAACAAACTATTATCATCTAGGACACTAAACAACTGACTTTAATAAAATAAATTGATTCAACAGATATATGGAGAACCCCAGGGAGATGCATCTACTTGCTGCAAAGAGTATTTTCATTACTTGAATGGTACCGTTAATCACAAGATATTCTACAAGAAAGGAAAAGAGTCGAAATTTCTTGGTTTTACAGATATAGATTATGCTGGAGATCTCGATGAGAGGAAAAGCACATCAGGTTACGTTTTTGTGCTGGGGTGGCGGTTTGTTTCATGGTCATCAAAGAAGCAACCTATTGTCACGTTATCGACCGCAGAAGTTGAATTTGTTGTTGCTACTTATTGTGCTTGCCAAGCTATATGGTTGAGAAATATTCTTGGAGAACTTAATTACAAGCAACATGGTCCAACTCCAATTTACTGTGATAATAGTTCTGCAATCAAACTCACCAAAAATCCAATTCCACATAGAAGAAGCAAACACATTGATGTGAACTATCACTTCATGAGAGATCTCACAAAACCTAAGGAGATTGAGTTCTTTTACTGTAAGAATGAAGACCAACTTGTTGATATCATAACTAAGCCTTTGAAGATATCATCATTTGTGAAGCTAAGGAATTTGCTGTGGTCAGCTCATTGGATGATCCTATTTGAAGAAGCTGATGACTTTAATTCTTAAACTGAATGTTGAGACTTTCACTTTAAGGGAGGGGATATTTAGTCAATTTATTTTATTAAAATCCTTTGTTTAGTGTCCTAGATGATAGGAGTTTGTTTCTAGTAGTATAGAACATGACTTTGTGTTTATAAAAGAGAATATCTATAAGTGTTGGTCAAGTTAATAGAAAGTGTTTTTCCTCCTCTCCTAGTTTGTAACAGTATCACCATCTAAACTATGGAGTATGCACACTATTAAAAATCAAGAATAAGTTAATCATTAAATTTCAATACTGTATCATGTGACATACATTTAATGGAATAAAACACTACCAAAGTAGGAAGTTCCCAAAACTACCATTATAGTCATATCCACGTGCAAACAACATGAACAAATGTGAGTACAGTAATGTTACACTAGCTGAATAATACCATGTACAAAATCTAACCAAACAAAGACAAAGGAGCAAACCTGAAAAGCGGATCTGAGGTGCAGAGAAGCGTGGACAGCACCAGTAGGATTTCCAAAATGTTGTACGTCGGGCGGTAGGGTACAATCAGGCTATCTTGAGAAGTTTTGCTTTGAAAATTTGGATTTCTGAAATAAAATTGAATAATAATAATTTGAATTTATTTTAAAATTATATAAAGTAATATTTTGCTATAAATATTACTTCACTGTTGAAAAGGTAGTTTGTTGGAATATTATATTGTAATAAAATATGTTAGTAATTATTTGATAATGAAATTATTACGTTTGATTGTTTTAAAATGAAAAGGTAGAGATATAGTGATTTAGGAAATTGAAAAATGGAAAAAATAGTGAATGTTAAGATAGATGGATGGAGGTATTTATAATAGGATATAATTTATTGAATTGAAAATTTTCAATTTTACATAAAAAAAAAAAAAAAAAACCAAGGACTAGTATTTCGGTAATATTTTTCTTTTCCTTGTCATTGTTGCGAAGAAGAACCCGTCATATTGTAGAATTAGTGGATAATGTATTACAACTCTGTGTTTTGAATATAAGCACAAACTTGAACTAGATCATTTTGAGCCTGAAAAACATTCGTATTCTAATTCTTAATATTGGTGCATTGAATCTAAAGATAATTCTGTGAGAAAGCTGGGGTATTGTTCAATGAAAAGACTACTACTTCTTTTCTTTTTTTTAATTTTTTTTATTTTTACAACAAATACGATGTAGTGTATTTACAAGAGTTGATGGATATTAGCATGGAGTTCATTGGTTAATCCCAAAGTTTAGGTGTTCCTGGGGCTAACCCTACATGCATATAATATGTTTATTTTAAATATAAATAAATTGATCGTCAAGCTTTATACACACACACATAAATACAATACATATTTTGATCATGAGACATAAGTATACAAGGGAATACTGGGTAAGGCATATTTATATCATTTTACCAAACTTACAAAATCATTGCCATGGATCTGGCTCAATTTGATCCGTCAAGTTTATTATTACGATTAGACTGACCTTGTTAAAGTGTGCAGGAAAATTATATCACACACACAAAACACTTGTACATATACGTAATTAATGATCTTTGTTCATTAAATACACAAAACTGAAAACTCGACACGTAACTCTACGTCAACATTGGGGAATAGTGAAGGAAAACCCGTTTGCATTTGCTTTTGATCTTCCAATTGAAACCAACTTTATTTTCAACCATCCCCGCCAGCCCTATACTACCTAACAGAAAGAGGACGCAACCTGATTGGTCAGTTACAAACCTTACTGCTCTTGCTCGGCGACGCAGAAATCTTCATCCAAGGTACATTACTAACTTCCACACTCCTCTTCATCTCCTTCTGATGGGGCCCACACACATCACTGTCCTCGCTGCAGCCCCTCTTTTTCTTCACCATCACTCCAAACAATTTCATACATGTTTCCTTTTCGTCATCATCACAATCAGAATTCCCTCCGCCTCCAGCACCCTCCACGCCGAGATTCATAATACGGCTGATCTGGTCAGGCGCCACCTTCACGCACTGTGTCAGAAAAGCTATCAGCTCATCGCACTGTTTCTTTGTTTGTGCGAGTTCGCAGCTGAGCACTTGATTATCTTTTCTTAGCTTCTCGTTCTCTCCTGATAGATCAGCTAGCTGAGCCGAAACCTGTGTCTCCAGTGAGCCGTTGTTTTTTGAGTCGGGCGATGAGGTGGAGCTCGAGGCCAAGTCATCGCCGGAGCTTGATTGTGAAGCTAGATTATCAGTGGCGCCGACAGCCTTCGCGGTGGTTGGGTTCTGAGTAGTTGCGGTTTTCCGGCGGCGGATTTGCACGAGGAGATCCTTTTGTCCTCGCTTGAAGTTATCGTTGGCGAACTCCCATTTGTCTGGAACTGTTTTTCTGAAACCCTGAGGAATAGGAAGATTCAGTTTGTACCAATCTCAACAATTACTTTACAAGTTAATTAGCAAAACATCACCAATATTGGTAGTTACTATTAATCGATTCATTACCAGCTGATAGGTTGATATTTATTAAGTAATTGTATTTTTTTACCTTCTTAGCTTAATTGAGAGAATTGGCATCAAGAAGTGCTCAAATATATCAAGATTCTAGATCCAAGGAGGCTTACATCATACACTATTAGTGGGCCATGCAAGCCCATTAGTAGAAGGATAATTACGGTAAATCACCTCAAGTCAGAAGAACTTAAAAAGTTGTGTTTGGATTGAAGTAATTTTATGAAGTTTTAAAAATTGAGAGCAGTAGATCTATTATTTATTGCTTAGACTGATTTGAATTTTAAGATCATAACTTCCATTTTCAACTAATATGTTTCAAAAAAATTCATAGATTTAAAATGAATTTGAAATCAATTTCAAACAAAAACGACCTAATACTACGGTTATTAAGTTATATTTCATAAGTTGGACCCAGGAAGAGACAAGAAACCCAAGCTAAGAAGGATAATTGTACTACCGACATCATCTATGTATAATTATTATTTTACAATTATTATTCAATGATACTCACCAATTATAATTCACAGTAGTACATTAGTCCCATCAATATAAAATGTTGAAGATGGGCTGCATCCAACCGTCTCTTTAAATAAATAAAATTTGAAAAAAGATAAAATTGGAATTCTATAACCCAAATCATTAAATCTGAGATAATTTAAAATAATATCATTTTCTATAACCAAGTATTTAAAATATATATTAAATCAAACATAATATTATTCTATCACCCAAGAAAATTTATCTATGCTAAACACATCCTAACTTGCACAAAATCTAACATATCAACATGCATGGATCCACACCGACCTAATCTAGAACACATGTGGATCCCATGCCCATAATTTTTATTTGACAAAAAAGTAAAATATTTTTGTGCATAATAATTAATATTGTGATGAGAATGAAAAGCAAAAAGCACAAACAATTTGAGTAGGTCAAAGGAGGACATAAATCTTGGATGTAGCCTTTTCCCAGGTGCGGCGGGGCAAGGCGAATGCTAGCTTCTTTATTTAATGTTATCCCCAAAGCCGCGTATGGATATGCTCAATTCCCAAATTGATATAAAACACCACATGCAATACAATCTTTAAAATATTAATAAATACTAATTCAATCAAAACTGCATGTTTGTTTTCTTTATTTTCTCCTCCCGTCAGTACCCCGTGTCTTAAAGAATAACCCTCAAATTTAGATTATGAATTCTCATCTCAACCACTAACACGACATCAATGACCCAATTTCTAGATCCTTCTAGGCCCAGAACCAAAAGGAAGACTAAATGCACTCCTAACTACCCTTTTTGACGACTTTAATTATGGCAGCAACGACGCACATCCTATGGAATTGACTCCCACTATAATAACCCCTACTTTACAACTTTATATACCCCTATACCCAATTTTCCTCTCCAAAGCTGCCTTACCAAGAAAATACGCTCACTCACCCGTAACTTCACCTACTAAGAGAGATTTAAATATATATATATATTTATTAAATATTGTTCAACATTCCTAGCATCTACAGAACCGATAGACCAGAGAGAGAGAGAGAGAGGGCGAGAGAGAGAGTTCGATCTCCAGATAATTTTCTTATGTCTGGAATCCAAATGAAGGAATACCATGTACCCCTACAAAATGAAATTTTGGTTTATTGATAATAAAGGGTATAATTTTGCCTAAAAAAGAAAGAAAAAAAAAACAAAATTGTGTCTTCTCACCATGCTATCAAACTTGAGTGTTATTCTCCAAAACATTTTATTTAGAATGCACTGAGAAAAGGACAAAATTATCATTTGAATGAAAATGTATTTCCCATAATTGAAAAATATAAGATTAACAAATCCTTTATTTATTTAATAAAACCCTAATGAAGTGCTATTGCTGGTAAGCCAAACACGAAAGAAAAGCCAAATAAAAAGTTGCCAAAATTGTCGAAATGTTAGATATGTCTCAGTTGGGTAGCGTGATTTGTTCAGTCTGGTTTGAGAATGATATCCCACCTACATCCCCAGCTATATCCTTTGATCCTTGTTTGGTATCTAAGAAATTCAATACTCTAATGTTTCTTCTACAGGGTTGGAACTAAAACTCCACCAAAACTATATGGTTCTATTTTATCATTCTGATGCAGCAATTAATCACATAATGCAGAAAAACTAAGATTTGTTCAAAAAATATCCAACAGTTTAGTGTAAGATTTTATTTAACTTCAAATGCAGTACTTACCTAATCTTTAACTCTTTTGCTTGTTCCTCAAAAGAATTCAATATAGGTCGGCGATCTAGATTTCTGCTACAAGTCATATCAATTTTACACTACATATCCTATTCTTTCGCACTTTATGCTGCAGAAGCAATCAATGCCAAAAGTATATGCAGAGCAAACTTAGTTATTATCTTTTACACCATCAATTCAACTTCAGTACTTCTAGAACAAACACACAACAAATTCGCATACATTAACTCAACAAAATTGGGGCAGAGAGTGAGAGACAGAGAGAGGACTTACATAGGTATTGAGCTGGCGAACGAAACTGGAGAAATTGTTGTGCTTGAAATAATTAGGCAACAAATCCTTAGCGAATTCCGCAGTTTTCCATACGACGAACGTCGTACCCGCCTCGTTCCAAGAGATCACGTCGTCGGTGGCCGGATCATCCACCAAATGATACGTCTTCGTCAAAAACGGCGCCGGAACAGACCTTTGAGCCATTTCCCCCACCAGAACAAATAAAAATCGTCGACAAATTTGTTTTAAAAAAAAAAAAACGAAACACAAATAGATGAAAGAATTCAAAAAATCAAATCGGCGATCGATCAGCAACTAAAGAGCAACAAAGCAGTGAGGAATTCCCAACCCCAGCAATAAAAGCCGAAGAGAAAAACGTGAGAATGAAAGAGATCGTGTTTCGGTAACTTAGCAACTTCCATTCGGCTTTTCATATTCTCCTCCTGTAGCGAAATCGACCATAACTCCTTCGAGAAAAGCTCAGAAATATTCTTCCGAATTGCCCTACTTCTCTTCTCTTCCTGCGGTTTCACCTTAGAAGCGTGTTATCGTGGGGAATTTAAATAGAAGAAGGGAGACCAAAAAATAATGGGGCGGTCGAAAGAGTTCTAGAAATATTTAGAAACATTAGCCCACTTTAGTAGTCTTTCAAACTTCTCGAACAACCAACCTATGAAATTGGGAAGTCGCCAATCTTTTTTCCTCTATTCCAACAAAGTAAATAAATGCCCACTTGTTTTTGTTTTTTTCGTTTCTATCACTTATCTGCTTTATATTTTTCTCTGCCGGAGTTTGACAAAACATTTTTATATTTAATGTTTGACATATTAATTCACTTTGAAAATAGCAGATTTTCATCAATCAATTAAATTAATTTGGGAGGCTGAATTACAAAACCCACTCACCAGGTAACGAGACTTGACTTTTTTGTGCCGTTTTTATTCTTTACCTATTTGTCATACAAATTTTTATATTTTTACTCGTAATTTTAGATTTTTTATTTAATTTAACATATTATTCTTTTCACGTGCCTCCTATCTCAATTTGTACTATTTAATCGGATGTGTGTGTAAAATTAATAATTAAACTATATATTTTATGTCAATAATAGATTAGAAATGAAATAGTTTTTTTATATCTAAACAAATTGAAAATGACGTAAAAACAAAATAGTTATCAGTATTTAATAAACTAAAAAATATATTAATAAGAAAAATCAGTTAATTAAAATCTGTCATAAAAAAATATATTAATAAGAAAAATCAGTTAATTAAAATCTGTCATATCACTTTTACAAATTGAAATTGAGCAGGAAACTACTATATATAGACTAATTTAAAATAATATTACTCTCTTCACTAAAAACAAAAAAAAAAAAAAGAGTCATGTTTCACAAGAGTGTTTTGACAATTTAATGAGGGTACAACTTTGTAAAAACTGTGAAATGGGCTCACTACTTTTATTATTGATTTAACTTATTCAATTATATATAACTTACTTATAAAAAAAAATTAATTTTTTATTTTAACTAATATAAAGGAGATCTTAACGCTTGAAATAAAATTATCTTTGAAACATGTTTATTTTTTAGGGAAAGAGAGAGTATGATAGATTATAGATTATAAATTTTACAGTAATAACTTTATTAATCTGATTAAATCTTTAAAAAATTTAAAAAATATTCAGGTTATAGTAAAATTCGAAAGATATTAAAAGTTATTAGGATAAGTTGGTCCAGTTTCAGATAATTCAATTTTTGCTTTTTTTTTTTTTTTTTTTGCAATTATAATAATGATAAAGCTATTTCAAAATAAATATTGATTTAGGGAAATTAGAGAGAGAACTTATTAGGAAAGATTCCAAGATTAAATGTGTGCATTTTCTTTTAAAAGATAGTATTAATTTAAAAAGTTGAGTCCTAAGTCCTAACGCATGTATACCTAATTTAATGGAATTAACTTTGAATTAATATTACTTTTACTTTTTTTTCTTTTTTTCTTTTTTCTTTTTTTTTTTTTTTTTTTTTTTGGTGAAGATAAGATGATAAATGAATCCATTAGTAGTTGTGGTTTGATTTGAATTATTAAAAGGAAATGGTGGCTTCTTAGGGAAAGTCGTGCATAAATTAGTGACGCGTGGTTTTTTATTTCAATGGTGAAGGCTGAAGAAGCTCTGCTGCACACCCTTCTTCTCAATTCTCACCTACCAATTTCCATGCAAGCCCATTCCCTTTACGCATATATATACATTATTTTGTATGTATATGATCAACTAATTTGCACTCTTTCAGAAGTAAGTTTTTTATTTTTTTTTTATTTTATTAATTTTTTTTAATATTGCATCTTCTTTTTTCTTCTTCTTCCTCTAAAGACACTTCTAAATACTTTTGACAAAAACCAGATGATAAAAAAATGTCTAAAAGGTACTTTCTTTCTAAAGAACACATTTTCTTCCCAAGAAAGTTGCCGTGTCGACTTCAAATCTTTCTTCTTCCATAGCCACCATCTGTAGAGCTTTCACCAACCATCATCGCCGTCGCGTTCAACCATTGATGGCACGTTCAACATCGCCGCAACCTTTAATCCATCTTTAAAAATCTTGATAAAAATAGGAAGAAAAAGGATAGATGTAGAGTAGTTCTACACTGACTCACCAAGCCGATGTTGCCTTCTTCATAAGCAAAAAATTTTTGTGGTGTGGTTATACTTGAAATAATTTAAATAATAGGAAAAACTAGTCGATACAGAGTTATATTCTTTCTCCTAAGATAAAATTATCTTGTATTTGGTGATGTTATGGACCAACGGTTTGCTAAACATGTGGTGATCTACTTCAATAGCAAAATACTCCATACACATACTGATAATTTTGTAAAAATCACATAAAATGTTAGGAAAATGTTGAAGTTTGTGTCATATATAGCTTGGAAATAGAATTATGAAAAAGTAGTGCAGTTAGGGCAAGAGTTGGATTCTTTATCAAAGGATAAATTTGTACCATTCTGGTGCTTGAGGTTTTACAAATGTTATGTCCAAAATAAAAAATATACTTATTGTGTGGTAATGGTATTATAAATCAGGCAAAATAAAAATATATTCCAACCCCTATATGCGTCAGATCTTAATAAAATTAAAATCAATATAATTTAAAATTTTGAAAATATAAAATTTACTTAAAATTTCAAACGGTTCAATATCAAGTTCAGTCAAACCATTATAGCCCTAGCCCAAACCCAAGCCCAATTAAATATAAACAAACAATCTTCTATGCACAAAAAAAAAAAAAAAAAAAAAAAAAAAGAATAAATAATTCACACTCTCTATCATGTTCTTTATAACTTAACTTGTTTGTTCCTTATCTCTTTTCTTAGAAGTATGCATTTTTTCATATTCTTTTATCAAAATCAACACTCACTTGTAGTAGTATCTGTACGTTGAATTTATCGGATTCACATAATATAACCTAACCAAATTTGTATAGACTTACAATGACTTTAGAGAATTTATAGTCTAATACAGTTTGTGAACAACTCATACAAATGGGTCAGCTTAATGAATTAAATTGCTTTTGCTGACAAAGAATTAGGCTTTCATGGCTTGTATTTTTAGAAAGTCACATAAGTTTAGTTTCTTAGAAATTTTGAATTTTGTAATTTCGAATTTTGAGTGAGAAGTTATGAAGTATTGTAGACTATTCAAGAATCTGTCAAAAGTCCTATTGCATTTTATCAATTTATTTGGTCAAGATTCGAGTTAAGCAACACTTTATGAATACAAAAAAGATATTTATTCTCACAAATTTTGTAATATTAGAATTGATTGATTCCTCTAAGACAAGAAATTTGCTTGGTTGCGTTGAGCGATTCCGCAATTAGTAGGTCATTGATTCCGCTACCACCGATTGTAATTTTCGGTCTCTTTCACCATCTTTCCTTATCTTTGTAGGCCTTGCCTTGCATCATAGTCTGTCCCAAAAAAAAAAGTAAAAGAAATGTTCTGTAAGAATCATACAAATAAGGTGGATATACATACATATATATATATGGATTGATAAAAATAAATATAGATAATATTAATCATTTATGTATGTGCGTTTGTTGACTGGGAATAAAAAGGCATAATTAAGTTTTATGCCTATGAACACTAAAGTTTACTAGTATTTCTAAGAATTTCTTTTTATAAAAATAATATAATAATTTTTATAATAAAATCGATTCATTATCGTTGGACACTCAAATTCACCACAAGTAGCTCAATCAATTATAAATACTCAAACAAAAATAAATATTTAAATCAACATATATATCATCAAACAATAGAATGTTTATTCAAATAATTTTATTTTATTTTTTGTTAAAATAGACAGTGATTAATTATATATTTTTGCAACATAACACCACCATAAATTGTCCAAATCATCAATTTATTAAATCCAACTATAATGTTTAAATCCAACACAAATATTATAGCCTAAATATTTATTTATATTTATATTCTATATGCAATATGGATATTGTAACACCCGGCCCAAAATTTTTAAAATTTATTTAATTTCATTTTTATTTTTAATCTAGTGTTTAGTGTGTTCATCGCTGTATTAAGAGAATGATAGAGTGGATTTGAATTTATTTTAAAAAATTCAAAATCCAATCTATTATTTTTTTAAAATGAATCAACTCAAATATTTACTTATTAAATTTTTTAATTATAATCTTATTAATCTTATACAAGTATCGAGTATGAATCTAAATATTAAGTAGATAAATTCAAATTCAAATCTTACTGCAATAATATTTTATTTGACTAGCAATTATTTTATTTTTTTGGAAAACAATGTAAAGAAAAAAAATCATAATTTAATTTTTTGGATTCTTTAAAATATATTGAAAATTATAAACATAAATAGTATGAATAATTATTATTTCTTTTACTAATATTTTTATATCGAATTTGTTGGAATTTTCTTTAAACACCAAATAAACTTTTTTTTACACAACACATTTCAATTTGAAGATGAAATGTCTCAAATCTATAGTTTGATTAAGGATGTTACTCCCAAAAAGAGACTCACTGGATTCTTAAACTACGACTTACTAAATATCGACATTTGGAAATAAAGAAAAAAAATTAGTTTTGATTGTGTTTACGTGACTGCAATGTATTGTCTTTAGTTGTTCTACAAAAATATATTTTATTGAGGAATTATTTTATTAATATTATTTTGTACTCTTCAAGCTATTTCTGAAAGGTGACATAATTCATGATTTTGATTTGATCATTACATATTCAAACATTCAAACTATAGCTTTAGGAAGGAACACAATTTTGAGCGAATTTTTTGTACATTAGGTATACCGTATATTTGATCTATAATATAACTTATTAAATTAAAAAATATTACTTCTTGTTTTAAGATAATAAATCAAGATGACATAATTCATGATTGGGTTCAATCACTACATATTCAAACATTCAAATCATAACTTAAGAAAGACTATTTTGACTTAGTCTCTTGTGCATCGAATATATTATTAGATTATATGATGCACCCGATGAATATAAGTTTTTGCAAACAATTTTTACATTATTTCTAACTTCATGATTTCATCTCACTATATCCAAAGAAAAAAAATTAATTACAATTATTATTATAGCTTGTAATTAAACTCATCCTTTATTCTTTTGTTTTATATGTAATTGGTAGAGCGGCAACCATGCAATCACTAAAGATATGTCAACCAATGCTGGTGCATCATGTTTTATAAAAAAATGAGCTCGAGGATTTGAAGTAAATTTCAAACTAATAAACAAAATTATTTCAAGTATTTATACACATGAAGTTGATACATCTTTTTTTACGACACTCATAATGCATTATTCTTACTTTGGGACGATGCCGCATTCAATGTTTTGAATTTTTGTCTTTTTATGCTTGGCTAGAAGAAAAATAAAAAAATCAATCTTTGTTAATTGTTCTCGTTATTTTGTCATGTGAAAAACCGCATATAACCTAAATGTGTAGATATCATAATTCAAAGATTGTAATAGACAACATGTATCTCTCTTTTGATGTTCAAGTCAAATACATATATTGATAAAGACAAAGATTGGTGAGACTAAACATAAATTTTAAATTACATTAAATTATACTCATTGACCGTCAAATACCCACCATTTAGATAACACTATTCTAAATAATATATCACACTAATTTAATGTGCCTCGAATAGGTCTCGCACTAGATAAATTTTAAAGAAAAAATAAAACAAGTTAAAAGCAACATGTTCTTAGCAAAGAAACAAACATTAGTTTTAATGACAACATTTTGGTCCTTAAGCTTGAAGACATATGCTCAATTGCCCATACATTAGTTGCTTATTCGTGCTTGCAAGAATAAATCGAGAACATGCAGATTCAATTGTTTAAAGGTCGGGTGGCAATTAGTATTCATGTCAATATATTTTGTCCCAAAAAAAAAAAAAAAAAAAAATTGAATGGACCAAAATTAGATATAAAAATTAAAAAATAAGAATAATCGACAATTTTAAATGAATCAATTAAAATTACAATACTTGATCACGACACAAAATATTCATGAGTGAAATATTAAGAAAAATAAAAGAAAAAGAAAGAAACAAAAATAGCAAAACAAAAACAAGCAAGAGAAACAATTTAAAACAAACCAATGGAAAGCCCAAGAAAAAATCAACGTCCGTTTTCTACGGTAGTGATGTATATATATATATGAAAATATAAGCACATGAAATGAATATCTTATGAGCACCTGATAATGTGATTATAATATAGCAAATAAATTTAACTATCACTTATAAAAATGTTTACGGTAGGTGTGTAGTATATCAGTCTTTTATAAATACAATATTAATTATTATATATGACTATTAAATAGCAAGAGTAGTAGTTACACAAGTATTATTATAATTAAATCAAAGGAAAAACAAAGATGCCTAGCAATCATAGAAAGTGGGTGGGGGGCCGGTGAAGTCATAATATCAAATTATGGGAACCGCAGTTAACCAAAATAGTTGGTGTTTGGTCGCTCTACGTAAATGAAGGTTTCCCTCCTTTTGGTTGGCACAAAGAACCCTTGAAAACAAACTGAGCGCTAAGAGCTGAACGGATCAGCTCGGAGCTTGGCGCACTGTACAAGCAACCACCTGCGCCCATTGCCTCAGCCTTGTCTTCACCCTTTGTGGATTATCCCCTGATTAAGCAAAACCCCATTCAGTTACTTCTTTCTAGTTTTTTGCTTGTTCCATCTTATAAGTTATGTTAATAATAAATCTATTCCAATTATCTTCTTTCTTAAGCAAATAATTGAATTTAATTTTTTTAAATTCAACAGCTCAGAATATAAATTTTTAAATATATTTTTTGTGATTTGACGTAACTTTTTATATTTATTAGCTAGTACAACAACAATTTTGACCTATGTGATCTCCACACCCGCCAAAATTAATTTATGAGACTTAAGTTTTGATGATACTGTTCATCAAATTCGAGTCTTATGAACAACACCTTCGAGTCTTATTTTTTAATAGAAATAAGGAGTTAAAATGTTTCCAGTCCTACGAACATTAAGGCTCAAAATCAAATCGAACATAAGTAAGGTTAGTTTGATGATACTTTTCATTTTCAATCCTATGAACAATGCTATTAAGTTTAATTTTTGTTTTAGAGCTCAGAATGCTTGAACCCTATAAAAATTAATAGGACTCGAAATAAAAAACATATATATATATGGGAAAAACTATTACTCTTAAAAATATGATAAAAAACAGCTGGTGCCTTTTTTTTATTTGTTTTCTTTCAAGTTCTTGGTTGGTCAATGTGAAAAATGACCAGATTTTTTAAATTTAGTTACTGGAAAATCTGGTCGGTCCTAAGATGAAATCAAGACAATAAATTTATAAGAAATAGAGAAGATTTTTTGATAAATAATTACGTGGGCGGGGTAAATGCAAGATAATATTGGTTGAATGTACCTGGGCCGAAAATGGTGTGGGGGCTTCCAAGGGGAGAGGTGGCATCGCCTTCAGAAGGAGCGGAGGAAAGCGGCGGTGGAATCTTCGGAACGGCGGCGTCGTGGTACTGTTTGTTGACCGCAAAGTAAAGGCCATAAGCCGGGAAAGTGTCGGACAAGCGCTGGTCCATATCAGGCGAGTCGAAGTCGAAACCCAACTCAATGCAGGCCCTGAGTTCATCGAGATCCTCATCCGTGACGCTCCTGCTCCGCCTTCTGCGGCGGGCTTTCTGTCGCAGCCACGCCTCGTCGCGGTGGGAATCGGGCGACCATGAATTCTGTTTGTACAAAGAGGACGGTGCAGGCGGAGGCTGAAACGAGGGTCTTGGTGGGTGATATGACGCCGGAAGTGACATGGGATTGGTGGAGTCAGGGTGGGCTGGGCCCTACCCCTACGGCGGAGACCTCAGTGGCTCGGCAGGCGGCAATGTGAGAGGAATGGAATTGGTTGAGATGATGAACCTTTGGTCTTATTTTGTTTGTGTTTATTATAAGTGGGTCCTACACGCCGCGCAATTGGTTGGTCCCAGCCAATCATTCTTCTTCTTTACTTCCTTTTTCTTTTTGGCGCAATTTTTTCATGTATTATTTTGCATGAATCCTTGGGGGCGTATTCTTGTTATTTTTATTAGAAATTTTGGGCGGAACGATAAATGATTTGTATAATATTCATTTATAAAAAGAATTAAAATTAAATAAGATATTTTTTATTTTTTTAAAAAGTTAAAAATTGTAATTTATCACATAATTTTTTTATAAAATAAATAATTATCCTTATTTTTTTATGGAGCTTAAACTCAATACAATTAGTATAGCACACAATGAATACACTAATTTATTTCAATAGAAAAGTACATTTTTTAATATAATGTTATATTTTAAAATATATAATATAAGTATTAAATTAAAATATATAAAAAAATTATTTTAATATAACATACATCATAAACTTATAATAAACAAATTATTTGTCTTTAAATATTTGAAGTTTATTTTAAAAAATTGAATCAATTACAAATTATAATCTATAATGCTTTTTCTTTGTCCAAAAATTTATCAAAAATATTATCAAACTAAAAATTAATTTTTGACGAAATTTTACTAAATCATATACAATGATTTAAAAGGCCGTCACACAATAGTAAGGAGAAAAAAAAAATTGATAGTGGTACTAATAAAATCAATTTCGTTGTATTGGATTTAAGTGGTCAGGTGGACTAGTTGATTTGAGAAACGGTCAACGACCGGTTACATTTATAAATTGAGTGCTTGGAATTTGAAGCCACCCCATGGAATGGGTCAAAATAGATGAATACAATACCCGATTAAATTCTTCTCATCATTGTCTTTCTAATATTTAGGAAAAAATAATTATCATATAAACAAGTATTTATAAATTATACACGGATAATTCATATATATAAAAAGATTCTACTTATTTTCTGCGTATTTCTTTGAATATGTGACTAACTTGTATTTTATTATATTGTTTGATTTTACAATTGTTGATGGCCGTCACAAAATACATACATGACTATAGTAATTTTTTTTTTAGCTAAAATTATAAGGTTTTTTTAGATCCAACATTACTAAAATGCCTCTATGGTGTATTCTTATTATTTTCTTGTGTTTTTTTTATTTAAATGAGAATAGTCCATTATGATCATATTAGGCCTATCATAATTTTGTACATTAAATAAATAATGTATAAATCAAATTTGTACTTTTTTACTGAAAATTCTATCTTGTCATCTTTCAACGTGCATCATGTTACAGAATTTCGGACAAGTCACCGATAGCTTACTTTTTCACAATATTTGTAGTCTAATTTTAAAAGATGTTTTGTCAAATCTCGTAGTTTTGCTTGTTATGGAATTTATTATGAATGATTTGTTTGTTGTCTTATAAAAGAACTTAAATGGATGCTTGACTTTGTCGATCTCCTTTAGGTAAACCCACAATCCCTGTCCTCTTCTTATTGCGATGTTGTCTTCGTTAAATTTTTACTAAAAATATCTTCTTAATATCATCTCCAGCAGTGTTCATTATTCTAGTGCAAATTATGCACCACTTTATCGTAAAATTTACATACTCTCTCCAACAGTTTGCACTACGTTCTCCACTAAAAAATAATATTACACAATAATCTTTATTTTTTTTAATATTTATTTTTATTACTAAATATTTGTTAAAAACATTATATATGTAATTTTATTTAACATTAAATTTTGAGATAATATTTATTTTACTTATATTCTTAAACTATCATATTAAAAAAATATATATGTAAAATTGAATGTCGGGTAATGTTATGCAATTCTATTTAAATTTGTATATAATAATTAAAATCTCATATACTTATTTAAATTATATTTTTATTATTATTTAAATTACACATCATATGATTTTACAAAACTTGATTTAATTTCACTCTTGATAATTGAGATAAAAATATTACAATATTAAATATTAAAAAAAAGATATAATCATATAAAATAGAAAAAAAAGTAGCGGAATAAAAAATCTACGCTAAAAGTAATGCAAAAATTTTAAAAACTTCAAACTGGTGCAGAGAATGGAGCACTATTGGAGGTTGAAAACTGATACCAAATGTCAAAGTAGCTTCTTGTTGGAGAAGCTCTAAGTGAGGGCTTGATCAAATATATATAGCCTTCAAGTTTGGCCTATAAAACTTAATGAAATGAAAGTACGAATATAAGTCTTTTTCCAGCAAATTCTAGAGTTGTTGATATAAATTTTAACTCTATAATATCACATCTTTCCAGTGTACTAATATTTTATCATAATTCGTACACTACAATATAAATCGTTGAAAATTGAAACGATACAATCATAATCAAACCATTCTCGAACGTCTTCAAGTTTAGATCTCAAAAGGATCCAATCTATAATTGGCTTTTCATGGGATTACTCAGATTCTAATACAAATTTTCTCACACATATTTCGGTAGGCCTGCAAATTATGATTAATAATCTCGTTAGCATCATCTTAGATTTTCCTATGATTGGCTTAAAATTGAACTCTTCCTCTTTAGCCCCAAAGATGTTGGGTTGGTTTGATTCTTTTGAAATTGAAAATATAGAATCATATTATATGTCTTTCTCAAAAGGATCAAATACTAGGACTCTTTTTTAGAGTACTAGAATCTTCAATTTTTGAGTAATAATCGGTGTCTTAAATTTCGCTTGCTTTGATTAGGAATATAAAAGTTATTCCACATACTTGCACTTGTAGGATGTGTAGCCTTCATGGCATTTTAGATCCTGTTAAGATTCAAATCTTAAATTTTAAGGGTGGTTGAAAATCGTTCTTTGGGAAGGAAGTAAGGATATTGATAAATAAGTGAAATCTTTAATTTTATACAATTTATTTGAGATGTAGGAAATCAAAGAACCAGTCCCACCTCAGCTGTATTAATTAATTGAGAAGTATTTTTTTAATAAATAAATTAGAGAATTATAATAGGAAAACATTCCCTTATTTTCATGGGCGCGGACGAAATATATAAAGGATTAATTCCCCCCTCATTCCAATTGGTCGCCCCATACCCCCAACCGAACATTCCTTTAGTTGTAGATTGTCAGTCCATTGCGAGAAAGTCATTACTAATATTAAATTAAATTGATTCCCAACAATTCAATAATAATCTATACTATTACTAACACTAATATACTACCAGAACCACATAAATAACAAAATTTCTCCAAAACCTGTTTTCAAGTCTAGAAATGTTTTTGGCAATTTTCAATAAAAAATAAACAAAATAAAATATTATAGGTGTCAACTTGTGATTGGTTCATATTTTATTTACTTTGAATTGTTTCTTCAAATATTTAAAACACAATTTTTTCGTTTCATATCAAGTTTTGACATATAATATTTAAAATTACTCTTCTTTTCATGATCCTAAAAAAGCAAAATTAATCTTCTCTTCGTGATATTTAATATAATATCCAAATTTTATATTTTAAATAATATATTAAATTTTAAAAGCGTGATTTTTGTTGTTGATTATTTAGTTTAAATTGTATATTTATTATGGAGATTTATCTGCAAATATAATTAATAAATATTTTTATAAACAAATTATTATATTATTTTAAAATTAATTTTTCTATAAATAAATCTATATATTTATCCTTACTAAAATAATTACAAAATAGTGCATAGGAAGTAAAATTCCGCCTTTTAGTTTCCATGTTTGAAAATAATATTCACAAATTTCTGTAGATACACACGCACACACACGAGCCTGTGATATAGGTGTGTGTGGAGCACACGTGCACGTAAGAGCTGAAAAATCTAATGATTTGTTGTATTTTGTAGTATTTTTATTCCTTTTCTATGTTTAAAATTTTGTTTTCACTATCCTAAAATATTAATAACTTTTCTCATTTTATTGAATATAACAAAATTATTAGATAATTACTCAATTTATTTTATTTAATTATTTGATTATAATTCTTATTTTATAAAGAAAAATATCATAAACCATGATACACAAACAAATAAAATTCTAATTCTTATTGTCATTTAGGGATGATAGTTGGGTGGGACTCATCAAATTAGAGTTTTCAAATCCTAATCATATGAAATTCATATTATCTATATATATATATATATATGTATATTTCAAATTCATTTAAAATAAATTACTCATACCCATCTAAATTCGTTTACTAAAATTCATCTGGCAACCTAATATCCAACTACCTATTTAAATATTATATTTTTGAATATCTATACGAGTATTTAAATGAACACCCTACTTATCAACAAAATATTAAACATTAGAAATAAAATTTTAAATTCTAAAAAAACACAAATATGACTAAAATAGCAATAGAAATCACTTGTGGAAGGGGCTGTGTTTGTTCCTTGCGCAATGCACTTAGAAAACATAATTTTTTTTAGATGGTTCTTAAATATAAATGGATTGTACTAAAAAATACAAATTCAAATTTGATAGTATTTTAATATTTTTTTTTTCAAAATTGTTTCAAATCTATTTAACACTCGTCCAACTGTGATCGAATTTTTGTAAACTCGTCAACGATCGTCACTGCATCCACCTTATAATTTATCCAACAAAGTCAATTAAGGAGCGGGTGATTTGACGATATTATCCTCCCCCATCGCATCTTCTCGAGCTTGAACTAAAATCGCTACGCGTTATTACTGTACCCTATTGCCGCATCTCATCCCGGAATAAATTTCGAAAGTATTACCACCCTAGGGTTTTCATCTGGACGATCCGAAATCAAACCAATTACGAAATTTTATCAGCCGATATTGAATCTTCGAGCAGCCAATATGTGGCATGAAGCGCGGAGGTCGGAGAGAAAGGTGCACGACATGATGGACGCGGCTCGGAAACGGGCTCAGCGCCGAGCCATATACCTGGCCAAGCGGCGTGGCGACCCCCAGCAGTCGATCCAGGCCGTCGGATCCCGTTGCCGCATCCAGCGGGATGATGCTCTCTACCAAGCCACTGAGGATCAGCAGGGCCTGTACGATTTCCATTTTCCCCATTTTTTAATACTCGCCCCTTTTTGAATGTATTTAAATTCTCGTTGTTCTTGATGTTAGTTTCACAAATGTATTGGGTGTATTTGGGGATGATTTATTCTCTGGACCAGTAATATTGTTCGTGATTGTAGCTGTGAAAAAGAGAATTCATATTTAGATTCATTGACAAAAGGAGTCTGTATGTGCAGAAAATGGGGACTCCATTGTTATTTGTTATTTTTTCTGTGGCTTGCTTGTAAAATAGAGCATTATGGCAGGGTGAATATTGATTTAAGAAGTTTCATGCTGATTGTGACTTCCAACATGTGGAGAAAACATAATGTATATGGGATTGAAAAGAGAACTGTGGGTTACTGCTTCCTTAGCTATTCAATTTTGCAGCATCTCTTCATGTTTGTCATTGCAAATGTTGCGTGAATTCGTTGCTGAAGTTACACACTGTTCTTGTTCGTTCTTTTGCTAGATCTGTGGATTAAGTACACTGCACATCTTTTTGTCTGGGTTCTTTCTCTATAGTTAGGGATGAAAACTTGTTGAGTTGAATCAAATTGCCTTTCTATCTTTCAAGCTTGTCTTAATTGTTATCAAACTTCCACTATCATGTCTTCAAGTGCCTGAGCTTGTTTGATTATTAACTATGCCAAAGCTGAAACAAACATTAATCGAGCCGAACACGAGTCGAGTTCTAGCATTCAATATTTTTACACTTGTTAATTTTTTGTTTACTTATTTAGCTTGAGCTGAACTTAGATTTTATCAAACATCAAATATCCTAGCTTGTTTGTCATCAACCTTAAGCAAACAATCTAGGCTCGAGTATTGGGTAGCTTGATTTGACTTTCATGCTTGGATGGTTATATTTTGGTTATGTTTGAAAATGTATCGTTTTACTCTATTGACCTCACTGAAACTTCAATTTTTTTTTGTTTGATTTTTAATAGACTTTTCGTTGCTTTTATTACTTAGCACACAAAGATTATATCTTTTGTTCTTTCATCAAACATAGACCTAACCATGTGACGCTGATCAGGATACCATGGAATGGGAAGCAGGATATATTAATTGACAGGTATTGCAATTTATAGTCGCCAACATTACTGCAACTCTCGGTCTATTGATTCTAGTAGAATGCCTGGGAGATTTTGGAAGGCTGTCAATGTTACTGATGGCTATTATCTTTTCAGATTTGATGGCCGTGCTCTTCTTGATTTTATTCGGGATAGTAGTTCCAGACACTTTCGGGTTCCAGAAAAAACTGAGGAAGAGGAAGAGTTAGAAGAGTTTGTTAATTTTGAGCGTTACCGGGATTTAATTAAGCATCGACGTAGAGGATGTCGGTACTTTTTTGTTTTATATACAAATCATCTTTCTAATTTACTTTATGTTAGGTTTCATTGTTAGGTGACATTGATTTCTTAGACAATGGTTGCTTCTTTAATGACATGTATAAATCAAAACTACTTTCTGAATACTAACATAAACGTTGGCAGTTACTGATGAGGAGGGTCTACAACATGTTAACCAAGAGATGGAAGCTAAGATTACTGCAGCTTTCGGCTCAGACAGGTACATATACACATCTGCAACTCTATATCTAAAATTATGAATCATGTATGCTCTCAATGTGTATGATCTAGTTTCAAGAAATTGGGTCCCCTCAAAATTGAAGATACTGTCACCGCCAAAACGTAGTTGCATGAGAATGTTACTGCCTCCTCCATCAAAAAAAGGGGGTCCTGTTTGGCTGTTTCTAATGATCGCTTTGTCCCACAACAAATTATATATGTCTTCAGTTGATTTTGCAAACTTTGTTTGCATATGATGCAGTTCACCATTTAAACACTTAATTGTGATTGAATAAGTCAAAAGCAAATAAATGGAGTGGCATAAGTGAGAATTTATGTTGTACCATAACTTCAATTGACCCAAAATAAAAAAGTTGTACTTCTGGAAAACATGACCTTCAATATTTATTTGTATTTATTTATTTTTGGGGACAGTGGGACTAAAAATATGGTTAGTACTTTGGAGATTGTTACTCTCTGCTTATGATTCTATTTGGATGTATGATTACAATATTTAATTTCCATTAATCATCTTCTTGGTTCTGGCTGTACTTTGTTAGTTTGTATTTATATTTATGGCCTGATTTTAGTTGATTATCTATATATAACAACTCTGTATTTTTAACAAATTACTGACAACTGCAATGGGAGTAGATCTCATATGGTTCAGCCTCCAACAAGTAAAGGATCTTATTCTCAAGTTGGTTTCTCTTACGATGGAGAAGGACAAGATGATCATCAATATTCAGATGGTGAGGAAGACGATGACGATGATGAGGATGAGGAAGAAGATTTTAACAGCGATAACAGCAATGATGAAGAAATGGAATCTATTGCTAAAGAATTTGGTGTGAAGAGGTATGGGTGGCTTGTATACATGGATAAAAAGGCTAAAGAAGAGGCAAAAAGGCAGAAGGAAGTGATCAAAGGCGATCCTTCTATTGTAAGTTCGTCTGATGTTTGAATCCAACTTAGGGCTTAATTAGGTATCATTTCACCACATTTTGCTCTTTGGTAAATCACAGAGGAAATTGAGTCGCAAGGAGAGAAGGAAAGCTTCTCAGATAGAAAGAGAGAGGGAAAGAGAAGCTGCGCGTGTTACTGGAACCAGAGTACTTCATCATGATCCGTATCGGTAACTATTTGCGCATGTACTTGCATAACAAACATGACTATTTTGTGATGAGAAAGGTTCGATGTTCTTAAATGATTTTCTTTGTGGTAATTTTCCAGGGACTCTAGGCGAAGTCCTACTTATGAAGCTTACTCGCGATCTAGGAGGTAAATATTTTAGTAATCTTTACCTTAACAATGAGCATGCTAGTTTACTAAGGAATGCTCTTTTTTTTATTTTTTTTTTGGGTAGATCAAGGTCCAGATCTCGATCGTACTCTCCCTCAAAATCAAGGCGCTATTCACGTGGAGTTCAACATGATGATACTCATCGAAGCATAGATACTGGTCCTAAAATAGAGTACATCACTGAATTTGGTGGCTCAGATGGGAATGCACAGAAGCTTGAAGGATATTCTCCACCACCATCTCCTTCACCTCAAGTTGATCCATCAAACCGGTCGGAGCACTCGACCTTTAATTCTTGCAAAGATAGTAGATTGGACAGGCTTTACTCTGCTGCAGCTTAATCTCCATTTTGTTACCTGGAACAAACTTTTGTGGTTTATAGTAGATCATCTATATGTTACAAGCATCTTACCAGGGGGATGAGGAAGGGAGCTTCCTTTTGAAGCTTTATTTCCCTGACTTGGACATCATATGAGTGCATCCGAGCTGTCTTGTGAAATGTGTTCCTAATGCTTCTGGTTTCATGCAGGCCATCATCTGGTCGCATACTTGAGGCCCTCCATGTAGACCCTGCCTCTGGTGTATCCCTTGACAAGGATAGAAATGCAAAGCTGTTGAAAACAACGCCAAGGTAATTCTAAAATCTATGTTGTGTGCACCTTGTTTTTCTTCCCTCCCTTTTCTGTTCCACTCAATTAATATGTTTGTGGTTACAGTCTTCATGCTTCATCGACTACTTACTCTATGACACTTATTTCTCTTAGCAGCACATCCTCTGGACTGGCAAAGTTGAGCAAAGCAACTAGTAGTGGAAGTCTATCTAAGCAACAGGGGGAGAAGAAGGAAACACCTCAGGAACGACTTAAACGGATCATGGACAAACAACTAAACAAACAAAGTATAATTTTCTTGATGCTGATTCTATAAGTGAAGCACTCAAACCACTATGATATGGTGGCATTGTTTGTCTAAAGCAGTCAGAAATACCCCTTAATTTGTTATCTGCTGGTTGCTTGGCTGCTTTATTAATGATTTAAAATGTCACACCACTTTTTGCAGTTAAGAAAGACACAGCAATTGAAATGGCTAAGAAACGAGAACAAGAGCGGCAGAGGCTTGAAAAATTGGCAGAAACTAATCGAGTGAACAGATATAAGCGAAGGAGCCGAAGTAGAAGCTACAGCCCCTCGCCCAGGTATGAAAAGAGTCAATCTGGATTGTAGCTTGTAGGTTATATAATTTAATTATAGGGTAACTTGCACCCAAAAAAAAAAATTGAAAGAAAAAGAACTATAATAGTTTTTGGAAATTTTACCCGCTTTCAATTATTGCACCAGAAAAAAAAAAAAAAAAGTGTTTTGTTGCAATTTGAAGGTCTATCGACAAATCTGGTGAGAGCGTGTCTGGAAATGAATACGCGAAGGAACCACGCTGTACTGTCTGAATGTGTCGTTCTGGGACTATGGCTGGAATTTTGGAATGATCGTCATATTTTTCATTGATGCTTTGGATTGAAACAAATTTGGTGTCTTCTCTGGCCTAAATTGAACTGTTACATTTGCAAAAATTGTTAGTGAAATCAGTTCTCATGCTGTTCTGTTGAAATGACTATTTGTTAAGAGTCTTATTGAATCTAATTCTTCTTTCCGTAGTTTGATTTGTGAAACCTCATAATTCATATGAAACCAAAGAGCAGGTGAAATTTGTATAAACGTTGAGTTTGTGTGATTGATGGTCATGGCCAAGACCTGTTATTTGTCATTTGGGTTTGGCTTCCTTGAAGTAGAAGGAACACCCAATAGTATCTTTCTCTATGTGGTAGAACCAAGATCTTTTCATGCACTCAAAACATTTTTGGAACCAGACAGAGGTGCCGCCCAATGTCCATCCATGAGTTTGGACATCAAGGTGAGTCTTGGTTTGTGTACTCGAGTCTTTGACTGGGCTTCAAAGCGGGTGTGTTAAGCATATCGATTATTGAACACGGAGAAGGATGGTTCTGGTGAACGGGCTACACGAGACTGCTTTCCCTTGGATAGGCAGTTTGAAAGGACCTTTTTGGTCTCCTATGAGCTGCTCGGCGGCAATAGAATGGCTTTAGTGAACCATAACTCACACCTACTATAATAGGAAGAAATAGGAGCGTAACGGGCAAGTGCAAGCGAAAGGTCAAAGTGACTAATCGAAAACGTCTGTTCGAACACCCGCCCCGGACCTATTTCTTAAAGCTTGTGTGACTTTCACTGTGATTTGTCGCCTTCTACAATAAAATATATTGGAACCGACATGGATATATGTTCATTTACTTTTGGCCATGAATGTAATAGTTTTTGCTTGCTTTTTCCAGGAGATACAGGCATAGCCGGAGTCCGAGCAGGGGTAGGAGTTCACGTAGTCATCGCTCCCGCTCCCGCTCTCCATCTCGCTCGTATTCTAGTTCTCGGTCCTACTCACACTCTCGTTCTCCACGGTAATCTGCCCTAGAGTCTAGAATTGAATTAAGCATATAATTTCAGTATCCTGGTGCCTTACCATTCCAACATTGGCAGGGCAACAAGACGGACAAGGAATTGAACTGTGATTTTCCTACTAAGATTGCATGAAGAGATTCTGCTACCTACAATTAGAGTGAAGCTCCCTCGCATGCTTTGTTTCGATAGTTGTACCGACTTAGGTTAAAGCAAGAATATGATTATATGTGCTATGTTTCAATACTTTGCGACATTGACGGACATTATGTAAAAATGTGTGCTATAATTATTGTGTTTATTTTGTTCATTACATTGCATCAATTGTCATTTTATTGGTCCATATTGCCATCCAGCACTTTAGTTGAATATCATGTTGGTTGGCAATTGTTAAGCGAATGTTGCCATCCGCAAGTTCTTTATTTAACCTTCCTTATACTGGGATTAGTTGGGCCGGAATCTTCAAACTAAGTACGTGTGTTGTGATCCACTTGTGGATCGCGGATAAAAGATGGAAGAGGCCCTTCTTGTGGGGCATTTTTTTCTTTAATATACAATTATAATTTTCATTTGTATTTTGTATTATTTGGGTTGTTTTATTGTATTATGTCACAAATGAGACTGAAGCTCTAGCAGATAATATAGGTTAGGGGTGAAATTTAAATTCATGGGATAGAGAAATCAGATGGTAGTTTTTGATGTTGAATGGCTACAATAGGGGTTTGTCCTTGAGCCTCATTTCCTGTGTCTGGAAACTGTGTGCACTGTATTCATTCCTCATTTTTTTAATCTGCTTATGGCTACCATCAAATATAGTTTTGGCTTCCACTGTTGTGATCTGTGACAGACAATTCCATTTGGGGGGCAGGATGGATTTGGGTATCGTGTATCTCCATGGCTTTGTCCTGATATTCTTTTCTTGAGTTTTTTTATTCATTTATTTGAGTTATTCAATTATATATAATTTGTGTGAAAAATAAAATTTGTTTTTTTGTTTTTGACTAATAAAATGAGATCTTAATTTTTAAAACAAGTTTTTTGTTTTTAGATAAAAAATATTTTTGAAATATGATTTTGTTTTGGTTTTGGTTTTTTGTTTTAATGGATCCACATATTACACATGCCCCTATCATAAAAGGTTCAACGCCCTTCACCAGGGATCAGACGGTGATGGGTGGGGGTGGGAAAAAAAATGAGAGGGTGGGGATGGGTGGGAAATGCATTCCCCTCTCGTCCTATGTGCATCTCTACTAAGGATGGATCAAGGGGCATTTGGTCAACTAGCGAATCCTCAGTTTTTAAAAACTTATATTTTAATATGTATGTTTATTATAATTACTTTCTATAAATAGTCATAATTTTTCATTTTTACTAATCGATCCTTCCTCCCCAGATCATGATAGTTTTATTTTTAATAGGTATAAAGTTTTAAATTATTTATACTCTTGTAAATGTTTAGGTCATCTTTTATTGTGTTTCAATATCTACTTTATATTTTCTTTTAAACAAATTGAATTTAAATTTCTTTAATCCATTCATATTTCTTATATATATATATATATATATTAAAATCACTCGTATACAATTTTAGGACCCTTGTTATAAAATTCTAAATCTGTCCTTATTATGGTAGCCAACGAAATTTGGATGGAACAAAGTTAATATGAAGAATAAAGCAAATAGAAGTGTGATTTATTAGAGGCATGAAATATTTGGAGAAAGTAGTTGAATGTTATTATAGCTTTTAGGTTTTGATGTGTTGAGAATCCCGTGCACCACACGCACACGGGTTGTCTGCATTCTGATAGCCCAACCCTTTTCTTTTGGATTCCCATTCTCTTTTGCATCTAACTCCCTTCACTTTATAACTCTACCTTTCTCTTTACATTTAGAGTATCACTCCCATCTCCAATTCACATAGGGTACCGCATCATATCCAGGACTCAATTCTATGAGTTTCAACGTCTATTTCTATACCACTCATATTGGTACTACCTACCTTAAATCATATATGTACAACACGTATAGTACATTTGAAAAAACAATAAACGTTCATTCTTTTTTTAATTTCTTCAATCGATGTCATATATCGTACACATTTTGCAAATTTTAATCACTATTGATTAGATTGGGATGAATTTTTTAAAATTTTAAACCATATAGAAATTTGAATGACAGAAGTTGTCCTGGACAACATGAATTTTTCTAAAGAAGATGATTCTTCTGGAAAAATAGAATTATTTAAAAAAAAATAAGTTAAATCACAAAAGTGAAAGTTCATATACATATGTGGTGATAGATTTTCTAATTTCCAAATCAAGCATATAGAAATCATGAAAGTGTCTAATTTCCAAATCTCTTGGATTCAATTATTTTTTTTTCTCATTATTTTGAAAATAATCGAAGAGAGTATTTGATAGTGGGTTTAACCGAAAGCGTGTTTAATACTACTTATATTCTTATTTCTTTACTACTTATATTCCTTCAACCGAAAGCGTGTTTAATTATTTATAGTGGGTATCCTTTTTATTTATTTATTTTTATATTTTGATTTAGTCACACTAGACTGAATAATCCCTTCATTCTCACTTTAGTGTATAATAATAAAATATATAATATTTATATATAAGATAAAGTACCAAAAAAACCACTTTATAATAAAATATCGTCCAACGTTCCAAACTCTAGATAGTATTATGCATGGGTTTGGAGAAAAGAAAGAATTTAGATAATCATTACCATTTTTTTTCTTATTATAAGTTTATTATTATAATATTAAAATGATTATTAAAAACATATATCTACATATAAATATTCTAACTACTTGTAGGTTAGGCTTTCTAACGACCAATAATTGATTATTCCTACTAATCTAGGGGATTAATTTTATAATCAATATTTAATTATGATAAGATAGGTGGAGCACATGGGTGTGAATCTCCTAGGATTAAATTATGATTAGTTTATGTCTACTTGTATTTATTTATACATATATATATATATATGCACACGCTCAATAAAATAAAGAGACGTTCATTATAAGTGTTACTTGGGTCTATTATTATTTTAGATGTTGTGTTTCACTTTATAAATGTAGGAGTACTGATTATTATTTTACAAATTAAATAAAATAAAGGATAGAAATTAGAGAATCTAATGTGTGTATCTTACCGAATGATCCAGCATACATGCCTTCCATTTTAAAATATATTTCACTTGGAGCCTTTTTATGTTATCAAGGAAAATAATTAGTCCTCCAAAGTTTCACTATTCATTTTAAATGTTCAATGTAAGATGTCATGATGATGTCATTATGACCATTTTTTATTTTTAATGATGGCCAAATGCGAAATTAAATCATCAATAATAATAATAATAATAATAATAATATTAATAACTATAAGCTATTATTATTATTATTATCTTTTTTTGTTTTGCAAATTGACCCTAAATTAATGCTCTAAACTTAAACTGGACCTTAAAATATAATTTCCTTGTTTCAATAGATCCTTAAACTGTAAAATATGTCAAATAAACACTTGAACTTCTAAATTATTTAAAAAATAATGAATAAAAAAATAAAATGTATAAAACATAATAAATTCTCAACTCGTAACCATTTTTTGTAAATTTTATATCAGTAAATAATATATATATATATATATATATATATTCTATTTTACTATTTTCTTTATTATTAAATATATTTCTAATTTTATTTTTTTAAATTTTAGATTCATAAAATATTTTTTAGATTTAGACAGTAATTTTGATATTAAGGAGAATCTTATTTATCACATTTTTAGAAATTCAAAGGCTTATTTAAGCTATTCAGTTTTAAGCGCCTATTTGAAAAAATAAAGATTTGTTTGTTCCTGAAAGCTCCTGTCACTGTATCGGAGATAATGATGACGTATATCATCATTTTTTTTAATTTTTTTTTATATATTTATTGTGTTATACATGTACTGATAATGTCATGTTTAATGTATAATGTAATGAAATATAAAATAGAATAATATATGATAGAAAATTCAAATTTATATTTCAATCTAGGTGTTATTTTGAAATTATAGGAAAAGATAAAAATGGATTAAGTTGAAGTGAATGAGATGGTTATTATAATTAAGAATGGAAATATGGAAGCACTCACCACAGCTCCAATTCCACTTTTTAAAGTGCTAAGTGCGACCTTTAATTTGTAACGTGCCAAATGCAATTCTTTTCTTCTTCTTTTTGGTCATGCACGTCGGATATTTTCCTACCTCACTGGAAAATGTAATTAACTTAATTTGTGTTTGGATATTGTCATCAATTTCAATTCTAAATTTACAATCATATATAGTATTTTAATTTTAATAAGTTGACTAAAATACCCCTATATATTTATATTTTTTTATTTTGTTCTTATTCTCAACTGCAAAAATTTCATATGGTCTTCTTTTTCTCCATGTGTCTTCAATATAGAGAAGTTGGAATTGCAAATTCATGGCTTTCTTGAGATTCAACTCTAAATCTAAAATCTTTCACCGCGTCAAACTTCATAAGCAACAAACACTTTACACTATTCTTTAAATGTTATTTCCCCAACTTGATTTTGTTAAGAATTTTGTGTACAAGGGTTTATATACATATATATATATATTGCTGTATTTTGTCTTCTTCTTCTCCATACTCCTTAGCTTTACTTTTATTGTCTTCTTCTTCTCCATGTTTCTTGAATATAGAAATACAAAGCTTTGCAAATTCATTCATGGATTTGTTAAGAATTGTGTACAAGGTAAATATATATATATATATATATATATATATATATATATATATATATATATATATATATGATCTTCTTCTTCATATTTTTAAAAATACAAAATTGGAATTGCAGATCATTCATGACTTTCTTAAAAACTATGTGTGTGTATGCGTATATATATATATATATATATATATATATATATATATATATATATATATATATTCCTTCGTCTGAAAGGACTGTAGAACTTTGGGTTCATAATAATCATCAACTCCACTCCTTCTTCCTTCAGGTAACACAAATCTGAACAAATTTTCCACCATTTCCTCTTCATAGCCGGTCTTTGGGTCCTTAGACACATGGCCACAGCCTGTAACAAAGTGTCAACCCAACCCCATTCATCTGACTAAACCTCTTCTGATTTGCCACTATTCTGCAACAAAATAGCTAGAATCTCATAAGCATATATATATATAATGTGATTGAATTATTTCATAAGAAAACATTATTTTTCCTTATAATCTTCTTGTGTTATACTAATATTTTCTAGAATCCCACAACCCCACTCTTCTGATTTGGCACTGTTCTGCAACAAAATAGCTAGAATCTCAGAAGCATATATATATATATATATATATATATATATATGTCATGCTATAATGTGATGGAATTATTTCATAAGAAACATTATTTTTCCTTATAATCTTCTTGTGTTATACTAATATTTTCTAAAAAATATTGATTTTTGAATAAAGATACATTTATGATAGATTAAAGCATAGAGAAATTGCAGAGAGAAACCTTTTTGAGATTTTTCTGGGGAGGGCATGGGATTACTGGTTCGGCAATCAGGTTTGAGATTCTGATTTGTTTTTTGTTTTTTATTTTTTATTTTTTTAATAAAAAGGGTATAATATATATAAATGGGGTATATTTAGTAAAAAGAAGATAATTATTAATTTTAGTTAGGGTGTTTTTAGACTTTGGGGTATATTTAGAGATTTCAGGGTATGAATAGCCGTACCCTTAACTTTATTCTGTTCGGATAGATTTATTTTATTAAAATATTTTAGTAGGAGCAACATAAATAGTAACAATGTGTGTTAGATAGAAAAATTATACTCATACTTAAAATAATATGTTTTCACCTACTTTAAAACTCAGACATAACTTAAATTCGATGACAATATATCTCAAAGTTTATATCTTAAACAAATGTCCCAAATGGTCAATAATGTTAAGAGCTTCAAGATATTATCGAAAAATATTGGATGAGCTTTTGAGATTTATATTGAAGAATTCCGACACTTCTTGGTGTTTATAATGTCAGAAGCTTCAATATAATTATTGAAAAGTGCTTCGTCTTGGTTCTCCAGGGAACACATGGTGTGGAGTGACGTCAAGGTGAAGATGATGTGCGAGGTTGTTTGCTACTAAAGGAAATACTAACAGAGAGAAGGTACATCAACATGACTGGAACCATGGATTTCTTAACAAATTTTTCCTGTGGCCATGAAAGGCTGCCAAGGGAACTTTTGTTCTACCAAATGGTAGTGTTTTAATATATTAAATATTAATAATTAACTTTTTAAATTTTTTAATAGTATGATATATGACATACATCTAATGTATTAAGACAATATCCATATGGATAGCATATAGAATCACTTGGCCGAGAAGGGATAATGATTGAAGGTAGACATCCATCAATATTTTATAGAAAAAAGAACTAAAATGTAAAATAATGGAATTTTCATTAATTCATTTATGCCCATTTTTGTCCACATTTAGTTATTACGATGTGGAGAAGATTTTGTGTTTTAAATAAAAAACACGTTATAAGTTTTCGGTGAGTCTTAAATAATTTAGTGAAGCCATATATAAGCAAGATTTTTAGGAAAATTAAACATATTCATATATTAGAGATGTATTTTCCATTACAGAAGCATCCAAGAAATATTAAATAGTGAGATGGGTATCATTTTAATAAATCTAAAACAATCTGTCGTTACTAAGGGAAGGCGTACATGTATACCATTATATATGAATTAATTAAAGCTAGATTTCAAAAAAAGCTAAATAAATAACACATGCATGGTTGTCAGTTTTGTTCATGAATATATTCCCTTAAATATATATGTGTGTGTATATATGTGTGTGTGTGTGTGTGTGTGTGTGTGTGTGTAAGTACACATAGAAATGACACCTGACTGAATTAATTGTGAAAACATGCAACTCGAAGTGAGTAATCACCATCCTTGTACTTATTTTGATAGGTTGACCGATGAGTGTGCAAGGGAACATGCATGGTGGGGGTGGCGGAGGACAAGAAAGCGATACCCCCAACCAAGTGCCCCACCATGCCCGGTGCTTCTGCGGCAGGAAAATGGCCTTATGTGGCACCTGCGGCCTCCGGTGCGGTTGCGTTCTTGTCCCGCCGCCCCCATGCCATTTGGATGAGACATTATGTGAGGTAGTAGGCATGCTGCTAGGCCCCTTTGATCTCCTCATAGCCCTACAAAAAATCTTAACCCTTGTCCTACTTTAAACTGTCTCTTTTCAACTAATAGTCCCTAACATTAATTAATCATATATGTCTATTATTGAACGATCTTTAATTTCTTTTCCACCCTTAATTTGCTGTGGATATATTTTGTCATCATCATGATACCCAAATGCTATACTATTAATCCCCACATATGACAATTCCAATCTTCTTGTTTTTCTAAGTGAGTTTTTGTGTGTGCACTTGTTATTGGTCTGTGAACTCACAACAAATCACGTGTGACGTGAAAATTGGATGAGAAGTACAAATGAAATATTATATGCTATTTCATAAATATTCATTATCGAATGAAATTCAGTTTAATTCACAAAATAGATTTCATTTGACTTCTAGTATTGATTTTCGAATTATTTTTTCAAGTTTTTTATCCATTCTGTATCAGAGCAATGATAATTATTAACTATCGTCATCTCTCGAGTCGAATAGCATACCGATTATTTAAGAATGCTAATATCCCTATTGAATGTTAACAAATAACTTCAAAGTACATAAAATGAGAACAATCAAGTAGGCACGCTGGCTAAATAATTAAAGTTTAAGATGAGTAATAACACATGATTAGAGTTGTATAGCTCCTCCTTATATTTGCAACAAATCAAATCAAGAATCACTTGAAATGAGTTTCTATATTCAAAATTGACGCAGCAGGAAGTATAAAGAGAACACAATATGATGAAGGAAACGATATGAAGAGCACCTTGATACTACGTATACTAGGTGATTCAATCGATTCTATATTAAACCTGTTATTCAATTCTTAAAAATGTTCAACTGCCTATTTAGGGATGATAAGAACCCTTAAATACAAGTCTTGATTACGGGCTAAAATGGCCCAACACTAAATTAAATAAAGGAAACCATCAATAATAAAGCCCAAATGGTATAAGAAATTAAATAACTTAATTAAAGGTCTTCTTGCGTATCTTGTCAAGCTTCTCCAAGTAGGCGAGCGCAGTCTCATCGCCATCATTCTCCCCCTCTAAGAAACGATTCGCCCTCGAATCGGTATTAGTCTCATCGCCAGAGGAGTTGTCACCAGAGTATGGAATCAAATGTTTAACATTAAAGACATCAGCAGTACGGACATGACTTGGAAGACGAAGCCTATAAGCGCTTGGATTGATCTTCTCAACTATCTCAACAGGGCCAATCTTGCGGGCGGACAACTTATTGTACTCGTGTGCAGGGTACCTCTCCTTTGTCAAAACAGCCCAAACATAGTCCCCCACGTCAAACTCTACGGGCATCAACAGTAGCTTTATAACGTGCATTGGAGGCGGCGATGTTAGAGCGAGTAGTCTCATGAATGCGTTGTAAATCAGACACCATATCCTCGGCACGGGGTTCCGCCGGTCGACGCGAGGGGCGGGCTATCAGATCCATCGGACCCTTCGGCACAAAACATTATACGATCTGGAAAGGTGCAAATCCAGTGCTCCGGTTCACCGCGGAGTTGTGTGCAAACTCAGCCTGACTCAATTTAGAATCCCACGATTTAATATGAGACCCAACTAAACAACGAAGGAGGTTTCCAAGGGAGCGGTTCACCACCTCCGTCTGCCCATCAGTCTGGGGGTGGTATGCACTGCTAAAACTCAAAGTAGTATTATTCATGCCCCATAAACTTCTCCAAAAATAACTCACAAAACGTGTGTCACGATCGGACACAATGGAACTAGGCAAACCATGCAAACGATATACATCCCTGAAAAATAATTGAGCGACATGAACAACATCAGTAGTACGTTTACAAGGAAGAAAGTGTACCATTTTGGAGAAGCGATCAACCACCACCAATATAGAATCAAAGCCACGCTGAGTACGTGGGAGTCCCACCACAAAATCCATACTAATAGCTTCCCAAGGCATGGAGGGAACAGGAAGAGGACGATATAACCCGGCGTTAGTGGCGGTCCCCTTGGAGACCTGGCAAATCCGACAACGAGAGACAAACCTCGTGGCATCACAGCGCAAGGAAGGCCATAAATAAGTACGTTGAATCAACGCAATGGTACGATCACGCCCCACATGACCCATACCATGCAATTCCTCAATAATTTTCTACCGAAGGCTACACGCTGGAATGCAAAGAAGTAAGCCTTTAAACAGAAAACCATCCAGTAAGGTGTACTCCGTGTGTCGAGTAGTAGGTAGGCCGGTGATAATAGGACCGAAAAAATGATCGGTAGCGTAAAGCTCAGGAAATGAGTCAAATCCCACCACCTGGGTACGCATCTCCAACAAAAGAGAGTGTCGTCTGCTCAAAGCATCCGCCACCCGATTAGTAGCCCCTGATTTGTGCTTGAGCACAAAAGTAAACTGCTGCAAATAAGCTGCCCACGTAGCATGGCAAGACGAAACAGAATCCTGGGAATTAATGCGCTTTAGAGCATCATGATCAGTGTAAAGCACAAACTCTCTATGAAATAGATAATGGCGCCAATATCGGATTGCACGAACAATGGCATAGAATTCCACATCATAAGCACTATATCGCCCTCGTGCACCTGATAACTTCTCACTAAAGTAGGCAATAGGACGCCCTTGCTGACTAAGGACATCCCTAATACCAACGCGAGAGGCATCACAAGTAAGCTCGAACGGTAGAGAGAAGTCTAGCAATAACAGAAGGGGGGCTGAGGAGAGCTTCTGTTTGATTACATTGAATGCCACCTCTGCGGCCTCGGACCACACAAATGTCTTTCCACGCATACAATCAGTCAACGGCGCCATGATCGAGCTGAAATGAGGTATGAAACGTCGGTAAAACGATGCGAGTCCATGGAAACTGCGGATTGCCGTCACGGTCGTGGGGGTCGGCCACGAAACAATCGCCTCTACTTTAGCACGATCCACACTTATACCTGAGGAAGAGATGACATACCCCAAAAATAGAATGTTGTTAACCAAAAATGTGCATTTACCGAGCTTAGCATAAAATTTCTCCTTTCGTAGAATATGAAGGACTGCCCGAAGGTGCCCCAGGTGATCCTCAAGTGATTGACTGTACACAAGTATGTCATCAAAGTACACAACGACATAAGTACTGATTAGATTCCGTAATGCCTGATTCATAACACGCATGAAGGTGCTGGGGGCATTTGAAAGGCCGAATGGCATGACCAGACATTCAAATAAACCCTCCCGCGTCTTAAACGCGGTCTTCCACTCATCCCCAGGGCGGATACGAATCTGATGATATCCACTGCGAAGATCAAGTTTGCTAAAAACCTTAGCCCCACACATCTGATCAAGTAAATCATCCAGGCGAGGAATAGGAAACCTGTATCGCATTGTTATCTTATTTATTGCGCTGTTGTCAACACACATCCGCCATGACCCATCCTTCTTAGGAACGAGAAGGGCGGGGACCGCACACGGACTAAGACTCTCACGAACATAACCACGGCTCAACAACTCCTCAACTTGTCTCCTCAATTCTTCATGTTCAGAAGGGCTCATCCGGTAATGAGGACGGTTAGGTAATGCTGCCCCCGGGATAAGGTCAATACAATGCTGTATATCACGAAGAGGCGGTAAACCATCAGGCATCTCAGTAGGAAAAACATCAGCAAACTCCGTTAAAAGTGGGCCAACTGCAGACGGAATCGAAGACGGAACCAAATCTGCTGCAATACAACTATCACACAATCTTCCACAATCATCTCAGTTTCAAAAGCGCGCTGTGAAAGGCAGACAATTGAACCCGACTGAGGCACTGGGATCGGTTTTGGTGGATTTGGGAGCAACACAATTTTGCTTCCACCAAACTGAAAGCTGTATGTGTTTAAACGGCCATCGTGGACCGCATACCTGTCAAACTGCCAAGGTCTACCAAGCAAAATGTGACAAGCATCCATAGGAACAATATCACACCACACAGAATCAGAGTATGAATTACCAATTGATAAAGCAAGCAAGACACGTTTAGCCACAGTAACAGTATTTACCCCGTTGAAGCCAAGCTAATGAATACAGGGTTGGGTGCGGTTCCGTAATTAAATTTAATTTTTGCACTACATCAGAGGAGACAACATTTTCACATGCGCCAGAGTCAATAATAAATTTGCAAACTTTACCTCCCACCGTGCACGTGGACATAAAAATGTTGTTACGCTGAACAGGCGTGTCATCAGAAGGCGGTGTGAGGAAAGTCCTGTGGAATACCAATGCTGGTCCCACATCACCCATTAAATGGTCAACATGCTCATCCTCCTGAACATCATTATCGAATACAGGGGGTCCATCATATCCCTCATCTGCAGTGTCGTCCAACAGGAAAGCACGGGATGCGGCGGCCTTCGGGTAAGAAGACGCACGATGACCAGGTTCGCCGCAGGTAAAGCACTTGTCCCCCAGAGGCTGGCGCGGCGGAGGGCCTGCACCGGTGGGGGCAGTGGGTCGCGGGCCTGAGGAGGAAGCAACCGCCGCTGGTGGTGGAGGCGCGCGGGCCGCCGATGGAAACTGGGGGCGGCGAGAGAATGGCTTCTCTAACAGCAGAGCCTGTTGATGGGCGTCCGACACCGTGGGAGGCGCAAATAAATTCAAGGTGTCCTGAAAGTTGGGTCGGAGGCCGCCAATATAGCGGGACACGATCTGGTCCTACGTCTCGCGCACGTCGATGCGCGCAAGGAGGGAGTAAAACTCTTCTGTGTATTCATCAATTGTTTTAGAACCTTGTCGTAAATTCTGTAAATTCTGATACAGCGTGCGGGAGTAGGTGTAGGGCACAAATTCGCGATGAAGATGTTTACAAAGTTTGGTCCAGGAATTGATTTTTGGCTTCCCTTGACGCGCGCGCATCGTCTTCAATTGCTGCCACCACGCGGAGGCTCAGCCGCGGAACCGAGTTGCGACGAGAGCCACGCGGCGGTCATCCGGCACTCGTTTGAAATTGAGTACATCCTCTACCGTATGTACCCAATCTAAATACTCCGAGGGCTGAACAGATCCATTAAATTCCGGAATCTCAACGCGAAAGCCTTGTTCCCATCGGGAATCCGTACGAATGTTGTGTGGGAAATCATGGGCGAAGGGGTTTTCAACAGACAACGTTTCGTCGTTGTCGAAATTCGGTGGAGAAGGGGCGCGAGGGGGATGACCTCGTCCCCCACGCCCACGCCCTGCGCGACCCCCGCGATCAGCGGCTAGGTGTCCCGGGGCTGGGTGAGGGTTGTTGAGTGCATCCAAAATTTCACGTTGTTGCACACGCATCGACTCAACAGCCGTCGCAAGGGTCTCAATTTGCAAACGCATATCGTCCATTTCCAAAGAGAAATCCGCGGGAGGTTGACGACGAGGCGGCATAGCGAAAGGAGCGTACCGTGACTCTGGATACCAACTGACGCAGCAGGAAGTATAAAGAGAACACAATATGATGAAGGAAACGATATGAAGAGCACCTTGATACTACGTATACTAGGTGATTCAATCGATTCTATATTAAACCTGTTATTCAATTCTTAAAAATGTTCAACTGCCTATTTAGGGATGATAAGAACCCTTAAATACAAGTCTTGATTACGGGCTAAAATGGCCCAACACTAAATTAAATAAAGGAAACCATCAATAATAAAGCCCAAATGGTATAAGAAATTAAATAACTTAATTAAAGGTCTTCTTGCGTATCTTGTCAAGCTTCTCCAAGTAGGCGAGCGCAGTCTCATCGCCATCAAAAATTCTTTGGTAACTGCGAATCAGCTAATGCCCATAATTCCATCATTACATTTCTTCTTTTTCGTTAATAAAAGATCCAACTAACTAAAATTTCCAATTTATGACAATCACATGACCTACATTTATAATAAAATTCACTGAAAACCACAAACACAATATTGTTAATGTATCGACCAAAGTTGTTATGAAATCTAATAGAAAACAAATAATAATAATAATAATAATAATAATAATAATAATAATAATAATAATAATAATAATAATAATAATAATAATAAGAGGATGGTAACAAAAATAGAAAGCAAGTATTTTTTTGCGAAAAAACTTTGCAATTTTCAGAAAGCAAATAATTCTCTCCCAGTATGACAGCCAATCACATCAATGATTTTAGTTTTTTTTACTTTTCACCCAAAATTTTAAAAGTTTATAGTATTTTTTGTTCTAAACTTTATTTTTTTTAAATATCATATTAATTATTTTTTCATGATTTTGATATATATATATATATATATATATATATATATATTATATAAATAAATATTAAATTTTTACATTAAAATATATATCTTTTAAGTTAATTGTAATATATTATGATATTTAAAATATTTTTATGCAAAACAAAATTTTGAGGTTTTTTTATTTATAATAAAATGTTATTAAAATTTTTTATATTATTATTTTATTTGAAAAGAATTATTATCTTATTACATAGGAGTAACAATTCCTCACACGATACAATAGAATGATACGAAAAAATGATAAAGACTATTCAATAATTATATTATTATTAACAATGTTTATTATTATGTATCACAAAAGTACAAATCGCGCAATATACATGAGAAACAACTATTGTATAAATAGAATGATCTTTGCTTGAGAACCTTAGCACACTATGTGAACTTGGGCCACTAGAAAAACATATTTGTTATATATATTTATCTATACAGATACATGCATACGTGCATACATATATGTGTATATATATATATATATTTATTTATTTGGCGTGATACAAAAGTTTCTACAGTGAGGATTATAAGGTAGAGGAGATGCTGCGTTTTGTGGTTTACCTTACTTCGGACTGTCAATTTTGTGTTGGACCCGATCTTTGATGGTTTATTGTTTTAAATGAAATTTGTTGTCTTTACCGACCTACTAAATAACATAGGATATATATATATATATATATATTAATAAATGAATGGAATTGTGAAATCTTTATTGAATTGACACACTATATTGTACATTGTGTTGTGCATTAGAAACGAATAATTTTAAGACATGTACATGTGAAGTATAGCACAGTTGATTATGAAAAGTCAAACTGATCACACTACGAATTAATGGCGGCAGCCTCCCTTTGAAGAAATGGGAATAAAAAATCAACATATAGGACGGTGTCAGGGTTTGCATCACGTGCGTAGCTTGAATAAATGTCCTCTCTATATTGTTATACATCTTAAATGGTCAACTGCAACATTTTAATAAACTTAATTCAAATTCAAACTTTAAATCTCAAGCCCCTATTAGGAGTGGGTATCATATAGAATTGTTAAGTAAATTCGAGGTGTATGTTTTGAGTTCAAACTATCAAATGGCACGTGGTGCTGAATACAAAACTTACATACACGAGACACATAAATTTTACTATTCATAAATAATTGAATTTGACCTTAAAAATGAAAATATAATCCAAATATGAATAATTATCCGCTTCACAAGTCTTAAGAAAATGTTGAAAATAAATTGGGACATTTTTATGTCTAATTAATTTTCTTATTCAATCAAGTGTATATTTTGATCGTAATTTCAGTTAAGTTGGTTCAAACACAAGGTCTATTATATGTTTGTTTGTCGTCTCACTTCGCCATTAAATGTAATGTATGCAAGTCAAGAATTCGAAATAATTTTAATTGTAATTATAATGTAAGCTTTAAGAACAAAACGAAATATGACTCAACTTTCACTAGCCCAATTATTCACTTTCAACTACCCTTTATTATAAAATCACCAACTTTCACTATAAATCTTAACAAAGCTGACACATATACATTTCTTCACCCATTACAAAATTCCAATATACTTACCAATCAACCACTTGAAATTGAGCTTCTACTAATCAGAATAAATTCAAACTTCTTTTACACAAACTCAAATAATGGACCACTTATTTTAACTTCAAAAATTTCGAAGTTTTCTTCTCTCTTTTTTAGTGAAGCATATACCATCTCCTCCTTCTCCTCCCTTTTTTATTTATTTATTATTTATTATCATTATTACTGTTATTATATTTTTTGGCAATGAGCCAAGGCAAGTTCTTAATGTAATTTGACCAATGAAATAATTTGTATTGATAATTCTATCGAAATATTTATTTTTTATTTTGTAATCTTAATATTTTTAAGTTCAATAAATTTCGAATTAGGTTCAATACTGGTCTCAAAACAAGGCCACTTAAAAAATTGAAAAAATGTTGTAATTGATTTTTATACATTTAAGTTTGATTATTAATTTTCACAACAAATCATATATAATTTTTCTATTGAAACTTCTTATCAAAATGGTCTATTAATGTTTAGTAATATGCAAGCATAAAATGGGATTCAAGCACCGATAGGGGTACGATAGAAATTCCATCGATAGTGTTCGTAATCATATAAATAGATGTTTTTTCATATAAATAATTTACGTTTCTTATTATGTATCAATCTCATTTTTTATTATATTATTAATTATAAAAAAAATTCTATTCTTGTTATCTACTAATACAGAACTGTGATTTCTTATTTCTTCTTTAACTCATATATGCATATTTGTGTGGGATTTATTTATATTAATCTAAAAAATATGTGAAAATTTCCAATTTTAAATTGATTTTGTTATTTCAACATGAAACTTTGAGTTTTAATATCTTTTAATGATAAATATTCTACCATCATCATTGCTTTATACTTCAAGGGTAGGGACACCAGTTTCTGACAATTTATCTGACTCCTTACTGTGTCATAAAATACGTACCAACTTTATTTAATAATTAATTATTGTATATTATTTTCATATTATATACGTATTAGTTTAATATGTACCTAACATATGTTGTCACAAAACATCAAATGAATACAAGAATTTTACAATAAATTACTACACAATATTACAAAGTTATTTTCTTAATTAAGTCAAAGGGAATCACATTTAAAGCAATATTAGTATAAATTCTGAGAAATTTATGGATGATTGATCTTTGTTTTTTGGTAATAAAATTAAAGTTTTAATAATAGCACTACATAATATTTGAAAAAATCAACATATGAATATAGTGAAAATTTCAAGTCACAAAATACCAACATTGATGGATTGTTAAATATTCCAAAAAAGTTTATAAAAAGGTTTATAAATTTTCATAAAGTTTCTTGCAAATGTTTTATTTTAAAATGTAAAATAAAATTCAAAATATATTTTAAAATAGATATATAATTGGTTTATAATATATACATTTGTATTTTTCTGCTAGGGTTGAAATATCTTTGTATAAAATCATCTTCTAAATATAAGATATTGAACGGAAACACATATTTAATATATATATATACGTACACTAATATTTCTCTCGTGTGTTGCACAGTTTATAATATGATAATATAATAAATTATAATAAAAATAGTCATACCAGTATTTGCATCGGATTCTCCGACTTTCCACTAGTTTGAGTGGGGGATTGATTCGAAGGATAGAGAAACTATTGCTTTCTTGAATGCTTGTTTGTAAACAGCCAATTCGCCGCTCAGAGAGGGAGGAAAGAACGGGAGGCGTCGTCACGAGTAGGCTATGTTGGAACGAACAAAACGAAAGCTTGATAAAATCTAGGATAGTCTTGGCCGCAACTTTTGAAATAAAATATATAGTTATATAAAATATTTTTATATGCAATATGGGTATTAAATTAAAGATCATGAAAAAATGATTAATTTGATATATTTTTTATAAAAACGGAGCCGAGATGAAAAAGTCGTAATCCTTCGAAAGTTAAAGTAAAAAACAAAGGAAAAAATTTAATTTGATATCATACTTTCTAAAAATAAAAAGTTGATTTGAGTTGTAAATGATATTTTTGTAATATTTTGCAACTGTCTAACTTTTGTATAGTTACTAGTATTGCTCTGGTGCGTTACATGAATTATAATATGATAATGTAATAAGTTATTATAAAAATAGTAATGTAATTCTTAAAATAAAATACATAATTATATAAAATATATCTTGATAAAAGTTTTTTAAAATAAAAATATCTAATAATATAAAAATATATTAAATATTAAAATATACAACAATTAATATATGAAAAAATATTTTATATTTAAAAATTAATAATTTATTATAATATATGCAATATGAATATCAAATTGAAGATAATAGATAAATAATTAATTTGATATGCAGTTCAGGTTTTAGTTTAAATTTCGATTTAAAATCGGATCAACGAATCATTGACCAAAAATTCAAATTGACATGTCCAATTCAAAACTAAAATCATCCCTTTGTCCATATCCACATGTGCCGTGATTGATTTCTTTGTTATGTAATTCTTTTTTCTATTTTTATGTTCTCTTAATAAAAAAAGCCATCTATTGATTTGGGATAAAAAAAATGAGTAGGTCAGTTGTAAGTTTATCTCACAAATGTCTTTGCGTAAGATCACATCTTTTAAAATTAAAAATAAAATATAAAAAATTGAAAAAATCTAAAATCTTTTAAAAAAATGAAAAAAAAAACTAAAAAAGGTGAAAAGGAAAATTGAAAATTCTAGGTGGACTTAATACAACTCGGAAATAAAAAATAAATAAATTTAGGGTATCTGATGTAAAAGTTAGTATATAGTACACAAAATGCATAGATCTTTTTACATAGAGTTAAGCTGATTCCAAAATTAAAAAATATTACGTTATATTTCTAGATGAATTTTTCCACACATGTATAACATAACATTCTGGCGCCGGAAAATAATAGTCTATCCTCCTGAAAATCCCATTTTCAGTAAAAATCTCAATTGAAAAAGTGCAATATTTTTTAGATAATCTCAATAGGTATTATCTTTCTCGATTAAAATATTATCTTAATAAAAATATTTTTTTTTTAAAAGAATATCATGTATAAATATATACGAACTCTCGCACAACAGTCGAATCCAAATTTAAGCGGTTAAAATTTGTATTTTTTGCTATTTTAAACCAAAATCTGATTCATTGTAAGAAGATTTATACTTAAAGTACATCAACGTTTTTGCTCTCAAGAAAATATATATTTTTAATGGAGTTTTTGCTCTCAAGAAAATATAGTTTTTTTTTGAATGGTTCATACATGTTCTTACCAAAAATAAATTATATATATAGCTCAAAGTGGAAAATTTGTTGTAATTATTACCATTATTAACTCATTCTCCAAAATTGATCGGAAAATTAACGTTTATAATGTCTCTAAGCAGGAAAATAGTTATATGGTTAATCAAATTAGATGCAGCATTCATGATTCTTACTGCTGACTGCTGCCTGCCTCTTACCCGCCCACGCAACTCTTTCTCCTTATTTCTTCCTCACTAAAAACACACAACCAATCAAACTCTTTATACCTGATTTTGTTACTCTAATTACACTTAATTACTCTATATTACTATTATCCCACTTTGACTTTTGCTACTTCCCGTTGAAACCCATCTTGGAATTTTATTAAATTTGAAATTAAATCAAATCGACTCTCTATAGAACTTAATCAATAATATTTATCTGTCACCACCATTATATTATTAAAAAATCAAAAAAGGAGATAAAAGATATAGTTTTTTTTTTTTTTTTCGGATCATAATTTCGATCCATCAAAATCTGCGGGTGGGCCCCCCTTCCACCACCCTGCTATAAATTCCTCCGCCTTCCCTTTTCCCCATTTTCACTTCACAGTATCACGTTCACTCCATCTGACTCCTCAACTTTTCCCAGTTTCTCTCTCTAAAGCTCAATAGAATATTAACATTAACGCTCAATAATACTCACGCACAATACTGTCTTCCTACCCTAACAGAAGTATAATCCCGGCGAATTTCAAGATACATAACTGAAGCCGGACAATCCTGTCTTGAAACACAAACTTCAACGCAGATAACAATGGTCGACGTGGACCGGAGGATGACCGGTCTCAATCCGGCCCACGTTGCCGGCCTCCGCCGCCTCTCCGCACGGGCCGCGGCATCCGCGCCCTCCACGCCTCTCCCGCCGCGCAACAGCCTGTTCTCCTTCAGTTCCCTCGCGGACAAAGTAATTACCCACTTGAAGAGCTCAGGTATCCCGGTGCAACCCGGATTGACCGAATCAGAGTTCGCCGTAGCTGAAGCTGAGTTTGGATTTGCATTCCCACCGGACTTGAAGGCTGTGCTTTCTGCTGGCTTGCCTCTTGGACCCGGCTTCCCGAACTGGCGCTCATCCGGCTCGGCGCGGCATCATCTCCGCGCTTCCATAGACCTCCCCATTGCTTCCATTTCTTTCCACATCGCTCGAAATGCTCTCTGGTCCAAATCCTGGGGTCCACGCCCCTCCGACCCTGAAAAGGCCCTCAAAATAGCCCGAAACGCTTTGAAACGGGCCCCTCTTCTAATACCCATTTTCAACCATTGTTATATCCCTTGCAACCCTTGTCTTGCCGGAAACCCTATTTTCTACGTGGATGAAAATAGGATTTTCTGTTGCGGGTTCGATTTATCCGACTTCTTTGATCGTGAATCCACCCTTTTTCGTCAAAACTCCGACCCAAGCATTCTGTCCAAGCAACGCTCCATCACTGAAAAATCCGCCGGTTCGTCAACGAACTTCTCTCGGAGGAGTTTGGATGCGGTTACTGGCGGACGAACGCCACGATGGGTGGAATTCTGGAGCGACGCAGCGTTGGATCGACGCCGGAGGAACTCAAACTCGTCGTCATCATCTTCATCCTCGCCAGATAGGTACATAGATATGCCAAGATCCGAAATGCCTAAATGGGTGGACGACTATGTGAAGCAAATCGGGTCGGTTTTGAGGGGGAGCGGGTGGGCAGAATCCGACGTCTCGGAAATTGTGCAAGTGTCAGCATCGGGGTTCTTCGAAGGCGAGATGGTGATGTTGGACAATCAAGCGGTGCTGGACGCGCTACTTTTGAAAGCGGATCGGTTTTCGGATATGCTCCGGAAAGCCGGGTGGAGCTCCGAAGAGGTTTCGGATGCCTTGGGGTTTGATTTCCGGCGGGAGAAGGAAAGGAAACCGGTGAAGAAGTTGTCACCGGAATTGGCTGAGAGAGTTGGGAAACTGGCGGAGTCGGTGAACCGGTCATCCTCGTCATCATAGTTCGGCCGGCAAGCGGCAAACATCGAGATTCTTTTTGGTTTTCTTTTTAAAAATATATTTTTAATTTAATTTGTTTATTTTTCAGTTTTTCGAAGTCTCGGGTTTGCGTTTTGCCTCAGTTTGGGTACAAAGTTGGATTTAGGAAATCGGAAAAGAAACACGGTTTTGTTTTCATCTTAAATTTCTATACTTAATATACTTTGTTCTGAAACAAAAATATATTATTACACCTTTCCTAATTTAGATCATTTATCTTGTTTTCTTCTGCTTCTGTTTCTTTATTTGCTAACGTGCGCATATATATATATATATATAGATTCAAATTAAGTGTATTGGGTGCACCATAAAATTAAATCCAAATATATTATTTATTATTTTCAAAAAAAAATTACTGTTAACTTTTTAATAATATTATTTATTTATTAATAATTATTACTGATTTATGTGAAGTATTACTGATTGCACGAAGATTCAGTCTAAAACTTTGAAGTTTGTGTTTGGATTTAGGTAGTGATAATTAAATTTAATTTTCAAATGAAATATAAATTTAATTAAAAATTAAAAAAATAACATTAAAATAAAAGGGTTGGATTTGAAAATTCAAAATTGTAGGAAAGGGATGATAAATAATGTAAAGCAACAACCTAATTAATTGTGAAGGAACGAATAATTGGGTTGCTCTGATAATAAGTGACTGTACAGACGTACAGCTAATATTTGTTTGGGCGATTAATTAATTTAGTTTTTTGATAAAATGAGGGGAACAGTATTTGGGTAACCGGGGTGGGGGCACAGCTAGCGAGGCAGGGTCGCACACGTGCGTCGTATATGTGGGTCCCGCACCCGCACCTGATCTTTTTGAAATGGGTAGGGCGTGGGGCACTGTTCTTGCGTTAGAGCTAAGCAACATCCTATCCTCCTCGTCCACACTTGTTTTTTTTTTTTGGGTTTTAGACTTGACAAGAAATATGTCCTGTTTTGTGAATGCGAACTGGTGTTTTGATTTTCAGGCCTTGGTATTTGGAATCTGACACTCCAACCCCAAAGCTTCTTCCCCCTTCACCTTTTCAGATACAAAACAACCTCTCTCCCTCTCCCCCCCCCCCCCCCCCCCCCCTCTCTCTCTCTCTCTCTCTCTAAGTTATTAGCTAAATATTTTTCAAAATTGATATTTGTCTTTATTGAAAATTAAACTAAAAATCATGTAACGTATTTTGAGTGTTAGATCTAATTAAAAATGACCTCACATTGGTGCACCAAAGTTGGAGTACTTTTTTAATATATATTTAAGATTTAACAAAGTCAGTTAAGATAAATTGTTAGTTAGGATTAGCTATTTTGGTTACCTTATAAATAATGCTCATACTCATGTTACTCCCAATCTTGCTATTCTTCCCACAATGAACCTGACAAGTTGGATCACATATAATCTTCTCAACTTCATATCTTTTATCTTGGTACATTTTTCTTCCTCATTTTAATTTTAGTACACCTTTAGTCGTATACAATATCTTGTATGTTTCAAATTTTGTGAAATCTCTTTATTTACCAAAGACACCTCCATAAATGTAAGTTCAATCTACTATGGAAAGGGAAAACAACCCTATTGCTTAATTTTTTACAATTCTTGATATTTATGTTCGATATTTGTGTCCTTATACATCTCAGTAAAATGATAAGTCTGATAGAAATCATCAATATATCATTGCAATGGTCTTTCCTTACTTGCTCATGGCGGCCTTCCTTTTGATTTTTTGGTGGGATGCATTTCGTACAGTCCACTTTTACCATAAATCGTCTTTTCACTCAAGTTCTTTCCAATAAATCATCTTTTAAGTGTTTCATCAAAGTGACTCATTCTATGTTTACATAAGTGATCTCCTATCAAAATTACCATGTTCCTCCATATCTAGGGTCCAAAATTATTAAAACTCCTGTTTACTTAACTTCACTACAAAGTGTATATTTATGCTCTTAAGTTGCTGGGATGAATTTTAAAACAAAATCATTTGAAGTACTCAATTGATTTTCATAGATTTGTTCTTTCATTGAACATAATTTTTGCGATCTTCAGTAATTAAGGTTGGGTTACCACTATGACTGTTCTTTTAATTTGTGAATTTCAATCTCATTCTCTTTAGCAATATATTCAATTGATTCAATTTAGATCTTATGTGAGTGGATCCATCATAATGTATCTCAATTTAGACCTTATATTTATGTGAGCCGATCCATCATAATATATCTTGGTTTAGACCTTATGTGAAGCGATAATTGTTGACTATCACAATGTATCATCTAAGTGGGATCTGTCTTGTTCCAACATAGAATGCTCTCAAGAAAATTTCAAAACAATTCAACGTCTTAGATCTCAAGCTTTCTCAATAGTTATAAACTTTTATTATATAGTGATCAGAATATACATGTATGTTTGGTGGAGTTTCAAGACACAACTTCGCCTCCAATCGTAAATACATCACACTTGCAAAATAAAAGTATTTCGTGTCTAAGACCTAATTGGCATCATTATATCCTTTAAACACTGCAAGATATCTCGACAAAAATAGTGCATTACTTAGAATGTACAATAAGATCTTAAGACCGTAGTTTACAACTTCGAATGGTCTTTTTTGGGTTAATTGTGGATCTACCTAATTTATTCATTACAAACTCTTGATAAGTCGTTTGCATTTGTAAAATAAATTAGGCTTCTAATGATTTTTAAGTAATGCAATTGAACCAATTAGTTTACCTCAGTCTTACTTAGATGAACACTTCAATCATTAAGTGCTTATTATGTGAGTTATAAAATAAATAGAACTTTTTTAGCACTTTTCTCAACATAATCAGGTTGTGACAAAAAGATTCCCATTGATGTATGGCTAATCTTGATTCGAGACTTTTATCGGCGAGACTCATGTTTTTTATATCAACTTTTCAATTCGACATTCTTTTTGTGTATTCGATTTGGCTATGACTATTTCATATAAAATCAACATATCATCCACCCAATTAATGCGTAAAGCTGATGATGTGTTCTATGTTTAATCCTCCAAGTAAGTTTTGACGATATCACAAAATGCACCTACTTGATGTGGAAGCTTGGAAATCTATCATCCAATAACTATCTAAAATTTTAAGAACATCTGCCTTTTAGGACCCTATCTACCTTTTAGAATAAATATTATCTTCCAAAAAGTTGTATCCTTTCATGGTAATTTCTGGTTTTGCAAGATGATTTTTGCCATTCTAGTTTGTAAACCAAAAAATCTATGAAAAAAATAAAAAGAAAAGAAAAGAAAATGCTTAGTAGGGGCATTATTCAATTACCTAAGCCTGCGTGTCATGGGTAGACAAGTAAAAAGGAGATGATGAACTCTGTAGCAGTAAAAAAGGATGTGATAACAACGTAATGAGCAATAATGATTGTCAATTCTCACTCTGTTTTTATTCACTGAATTTTGACAACATCATTTTTGGCACTCCTGTTTTCAGGAATCATTATTGAGTAGCAAGATTTTTGTCATCTCATTGCTTCAGACGGAAGCCTAGCTGCTGCTATAGCTCTGTGTGTGTGTGTGTGTGTGTGTGTGTGTGTGTGAAAGAGAGAGAGGGAGAGGGGTTCCTCACAATCATTTCTTCAAACACATTTTAAACAATGATTGTCAAGATGCCTTTTGAATAATGATGTGAAGATGCAACTTTGATTCTATTTTTGCAGGGCTTAAAGTCTTCTAATTTTTCAGTCCACGTTCTACTAATTTCTCTCTCTAAGTTATTACTTTGGAGTATCCTAAAAAGTTTAGGTACTTTGTTTTCTTATCAATTTTTTTTAATTTTAATAAAAATTATACTATTTTTTATTTATTTTGAAAACATTGTATTTCTTTTAATTGAATAGATTTTTAAAAAGATGATCGAATTTCTTGAATTGTTGAGGTAGAAAAAGCTAGGTAAAAAACTCACGTTTTAATTTGATTAACGTTTTTTCATATTTATTTATTTAATAAATAAATTGAGCTTGAACAATAAACTCACATAGATTTTTCGTTCAATAAACATATAATAGTTAGACTAACAAATGAAAAATTTGTTATCATATATTCTTCAATGAAAAATTCTAGTCAATTGTTAGATGTTATTCTAATTTACAATTATACATTAAGAACAAAAAAATTTAATTATAATATATTTCAAATAGTGCATTGTACGAGCCGCACCCGCTTACGCCGTTAGCAGGCAAAAAGGAAAATCGGGGATGCTTAACAGCGGGCACAACTGACCCCGCCAGCCCGGGCAGGCTTTTTGGGAAGCCCGTTCCCACCGCGCTCCTGGCCCGGCTGGCCTGCCTGCGGCAGAATAAAAAAATTCTAGTTACATAAATTCGGTAACAACCTTATAATTATTCAATTATACATCTTTGTAATAAAAAATTCAACACATTTTTTATAATAATTTAACATCTATTTTATAAACCTTACTCTGTTTAATTAAAAAAATAAAAATAAAATTTACCTTAATTTTTTTACCACATAAATTTTTACAGATAAACTTAACCCACATCCTAGACATAAATACCCCCAATTTTTTTTTTTTTTATATATAAATTAAAGTTAGTATGCTCATTTTGGGAGAAATTAACCAAGAATCTTCTCGGACCTCGCAATCTTAATAATTAGTTATAAGAAAAAAAAAAAAAAAAAAAGGAATCAAGAATAACTATGAAGAAAAAAGAAACCAAAAAGAAAAAAGTTGAGAGTTGAATTATTACTATTATTATTATTGAATTTGACCGAAAAATGATTGCATTAAATGCTGCAACGGTCAATTAAGGCACCAACTCTACTGACCGTTGCCGCCTCCTCTCTTCTATCTTCCACCGCTATTCACTCTTACCTCACGTGACACCACCTCTCTTCTCTCTTCGTCTTCCCAATTCCCTTTTATGTTTTTAAAATCTATATTTTTTTAATCAATTAAATAAATATGATCTTCTAAAACATATAAACTTATATCTATATATTTTTATTCTTTTGATTTAACTTATTTAATTATATATTATTTATTAATTTTAATATTTTGTTTTAAGTAATAAAATAAGTAATTAACTGCAGGGTTATTTTTCAGAAACAAATAATATTTTTAAAACATATTCTCTTTGAGACAGAAAGAATATTATATTTATGTAAAGTAGTCATAGAGCTATCAAATATGCTAAATAACATCAAATTGAAACACCTTAATTTTATTATCTAATAAAGTAAAGTTACAAGTCATATTTGATTTTCATATAATTAGTTATATAAAAATAAATTAATTTAATATAACATATGAAAACATCAATTTATATTTATAGTGATCATCTTATGTATGTTAATTAAGATCCTATAATTTTGGTGTGTATTCTTTGTTATTTGTAAAATTAATAATTAATATGTATTACATGGTAAGTTTATCATATAATTAATTATGTGATATAATATTTCCTTAAGCTCAAAATAAATATCGTTTTAGACATATTCACATGTATTAAGAAATAAAGTAACTATCTTGTATATCTCTAATTAATGAAAAATAAATATTAATAATTAATAGAAAATGAACATATTAAAAATATATTCATAAAAGTATTAAATTTTTATATTTGTAAAATATTACTTATTATGCGCAAAATTTAGAAAATTAAAAAATCCCTTATTTTAAATAATATTACTATATTAAATAAGAGGTGAAAAGGAAAACCGAAGATGAAATTTGAGGTGCAAAGAATGGCTATTGGGCGGTTGGACCCATGATGGACTTAATACAGGTTATGGGAGGTTCACCGACTTGTGTCAGTTGTCTTGGGGGAACAAATCAGATTTCATGTTATTTGGTTAAAGATTTAAGTGCATTTCATATATTTTATAGAATTACTTAATAACTAAAAATAAAAATAAATATAGTTTTGATTTAGAATTGTTATTTGACTTTTTTTGGTCATTTTATAACAAAATATTTTTATTATATGTTTTGTTACATTATGTTGTTTTGTTCCGCAAACCCCATGAAGCTAGATTCATGGGTTTATAAAATAAAATCTCTATTTTCTAGAGAGAACAAAACCTCATTTTAATAAGTATAAAATTATAAATATATTTTTTATTAATTACAGTTATTATAAAGTTCATATAATTAATTTAAAATTTCAAAGTATATCATAAATAATTTATATATTGGTATAGAGTTGTCAAATGAACCCAATTAACCCGCCTTAACTTGGGACCAACTCGTCATGGGTCAGCCCAATACCAGCCCATGAATAGTGGAGGGCTTAGTGTACCATTGTGAAATGGGTTGAACCAAATTGGTTCGGCCCAAAACCACATGAACCCACACACTAAGTAGGTTGACTTTGTCCAGACTCGCTTTAAGAATGAAATGTATGTAGTGGGTTGGTCTTAAGCTAAGTGGGTTAGACGGATTGAGCTTATGGACTAATTAATGGTTTTGTCCAGAGCTGGGCTCGGGATAATGGGCTTACATGCTGATTCATGACTGTTATACAAGTTTTTTTTTATTTAATTTTAAAGTAGGTTAAGGTTTAAATATATAACATAGTTAATTTTAGTTTAATAACATATTAAAATTTCATAAAGTCATACTAACCTATCAAAACATCATTAATTCATAAATAAAATTTCAAAAAGTCAACCAATGATATATAAAATATAAAATAATGGATAAAAATAAAAAATGTGAAATGGCCTTATGATCATACTAGAAATCTATAATTATATACACACACACACACACACATATATATATATAAAAGATGGGCTTGGCCCGCTTGGGCTAACACACTATCGGCCAGGGTTGGGTCGGTCACGAGCCTGGACTTTTAGTGGGCTTGAGTTTTTGCCAGACCTAGGTTGGGCTATATTGAATTTTTCTCAGCCTATCATGATCTATTTGACCCACATAATTCGAACTAATATAATCAAATATCTATACTTAATATATAAGGATAATAGCCTCTTATCATATGTCACTTCACAAAACTTTGTAAAGTTATTTGAAAATAAATAAATTAATTAAACTACAATCCTTCTTTATATGGAAGAACAATAGGACAAGAATGATGAGAATTCTTCTCTTTTCTTTACATCTCAACTATCTATTGACGTATATAATCACCATCTCTCTTCTATTTTTTGTTTTTTACTAAATTTTAAAAATGTAAATAATTTTTCATTTTTGACATATCATATATCAAATCAATTATCTTTTTGTGATATTAAATTTGACGCCAATATTACATATTTTAAAATAAATTATTCTATTTAAAATATAATTTAATTTATGGATAGAATATAGTTTCTTTAATGGATTGAATTATTTATTTTTATTTTGATATATGTGTTAGATTTGAATAATAAGATATGAATTTGATCTAAAATTATAAAATTTTTATTAAAAAAAATTATACTATTAATTTATATAATATTATAATTTATTCCTCCACCTTAATAGGTTTTAATGAGTTGAAATTTCTTTATTCAGTTGGGAATCTCTAAAATTCTGTTCGAAAAACCCTATTAAGGTTTTAATGAGTTGAAATTTTTTTATTTCAGTTGGGAACACTCTAAAATTCAGTTCGAAAAATCATATAATTTATTATTTAATAAAGATATCCTTTAAGAGAACAACAACATAATATAGCATAATAAAAAAATTCAAATCGCATAATATTTATATAAATACAAATAGTTATTATGTAAATTTTTGTAATAATAATAATAATATTAATATAATTTTATCATATATTATTAATATAAAAATATATTATATCCCGTGCATTATAAGGTCGGCCATCTAGTAAATGTAATACAAATATAGTGTGTCAGCTTGACTTTTTATGAGTTTGGGTTAAATTAGGGTTGGATTCAAATAACATCAAAATAAAATGAGTTAGGATGTGTCTATACACGGTCAATTCCAAAACACATCTTTTTTTAAAAGAAAAAAATCAATTTATTTAAATTTCACAAGGTATGAAAGGTTATTTCCTAAAACAACACTATGTATGTTTGTATATATATATATATATATAGTGACAAACTTTATCATATGCTATTATGAATTATTAGTTTTAGTTATTATTTTTTAGAATTATAGAGTTGTACATTATTATATATTATAATTTATTTAGTTTTGTAGGTTCATACACAAATTTATAGTAATTTTTTAATCTTCGAATACAATTAGGCGGATTGGGTCAATTCGTAAAATAAGCATGTTCTGTTCGAGTTATGATGAATATCACAAAAAAACTAAACACCTCATATTTGAATTCTTGCATAATATGTAATAATAGTGTCGCAACAGGAACCACGGGCCGACCTATTCGACCCTCGAAGCTAAAATGACCAACTCATTGAAAAAACTAACGTTGTCCAAGTAGAAAAGCCTATATCTTTTATAGGATAATAACACAACATAATCTAGAGTTTGCAATATTGACTTGTGTCCATATACCAACAGAATAACTAATTAGTTGTCAATAATAATCGTGAATGTTCACATCATGAGGGACCATCCTTGGGCGGGGTGGTGGTGGTGTTTCCTCGTTTTCAGCCGAATGGGCTGCTGAAATTGAACATATGTGGTGCGGATGTGCACTCATGGTTATGGGGTGAGATCAATTATGATTGTTGACATTCAATGTACTCAACCTCTCCAGTTTCCACCTAATGGGTTAGGGATGGTGACTACACATCCACATTTAACTATAGCTTATTACTTAAGTGTAGGTCCAATGCACCTAAGTCGTCAGTCGTACTTTTGTGGCAAGCTATTTGGCCGAGAAGAGGAGTCTTGTTGGTTGCCCTTTCGTGAATCATTGGATCACTATGGATGACTTTTATAACTCATGTTGTTGAAAATTACAATCAATAGTAATTGGGAAATGTTGGGCAGAAACTGTAAATAAAATCGTTTTGTAGATATTGGACATAAACCCACCACCGAAATAATGAGAAAATTGGAATATAATGAATTATCACTAGAATTGTATGACCTTCTGGACTGGAATATCAAGAAGTCGAGTCAAGATGCAACCTTTCTATGCAAGATGAAATGCATCCGAACAAGTGTTCACAGTTGGCGTATGGTCCCAAAAATGGAACGACTTTCATCGTCTGTGCAATAGAACCACTAAATTAAAAGCGCCAACAAACAAGAAATGTGTGAGAACTGGATACTCACTAATATGCAAAATATTTTATGTAGGAAAGTTTTTGCAGAATGTTATACATACACAATTTTGTATGTGTTTATCCTGTAGTTAGAATGACCTACTTATAGATGAAAATTTCAGTTTCTAGACTGGAGGATTCGATTTTGACAATTAGAGAGTATTGATGATATTTGATGTCTTAGGTATATTCCCCAAGAGATCACAACAGACATAATGTCCATTACTTCAGGAGATGAGCAAGGGTGCCCACTAGTCCAAATTTGTTGACATTTACAATGAACATGAACCCCCACTTGTCTAGATTAATGCAGATCTCCAACATTGCATGGATTATGAACCGACTAGCCAAACCATTTTTCAAGTGGCAAAACTCCACTTTACTAAACAAAATCAAAGACAACAAAGCCCACGGCCCAAGACTCACTACCCACGATGCAATGTCGAGGCCAAGTTCGAGCCAAACCAAGTGCACACATGTGTAGCCTTACCCATTCTTGAAAAAATTCATTTGCAGTTACATGAGTTCTTTTCTCGTAAGTCATTTCTACATTTTCTATGCAAGGATAGACGTTTTCAAAGAATATAACGCTCCTTAATTCAATTATAGTGCATTCAGACATATAAAAAAAAATTCTAATTTATGAGCCAAAAATCGATAAAAACTACCATAGAGAGTATATCCCACAAAGATGCAACCAACCTTCTTTGGTCTAATTCGTGCATGTTTAGGACCAGACATTTCAACATTTGCCAAATACCCACATTTTTTAATATTTATGAAGTAGTTAACAACTCTTCTACATTTCATAAGGATTTTCATTCTTAGATTTTGTTTAATCTTCAATTTATAACTCGTTTCCTATTATAAATTAATCTATAAACAAAATAGTAAAGAGTCAATTACATCTAATTAGTACAAGCCTGTGAAAAGAAAATTAATAAATAATAAGATTTTGTTTCGATATTAGATGTTACTCTTTGTAGATAATAACTTTCATATTTGATATTTATGCAATGTTTTTGCCAACTTATTTTCCAATATGTAAACGAATAAACTTAATATCCTCCGCTTCCTATTTATTATATATAATTAATAAAATATAATATAATTAAATATCATTTGCTATTGGAATTGAATCTAAACTATTAATTAAGTCTCAATCAATTATATGACAAAATACTAATACAAACATAATAATTAAAAATTGGCAAATCTGATAATTTTTAAAGAATACATACCAAATATCTGAATAATTTTTACATAAATAAAATTGTCACTTATAATATGAATTAAAGTATCCATATATTTTTTTGATTGATTTATTTTTATACATACAATGACTTTAAAATAAATGATGACATGAATTTTTATAAATAAATAAATAAATAATTGTTGGACAATTGAATCTAGAGCATCAATTTTGTGTTATTTGGCACATAGATTATGTATATTTTTTTAATAAAATAAATTACATTCTGTGTATTACACGAACGAACAACTAGTATTTTTTAGTTAAACAAATAATTATGTATATCCAGTGCACGGTGGCACCCTTGCACTAAATAGTCACTTATCACATAAATACATATGATTCACATGTAAAGAAGTTGCAGCAATGAGAAGTTGGGCATTTTTGCCCACATTAAAAAGCAAGTTTAAGTTTTTTCTTCTTATTCTTTTTTCCAGTTTTTTTTACTTTCCTATCATCCTCTCCCCACTAATTCCTCTGAAGATTGCAGTTTCCAATCGTGCGCCGCCTCTTCACATTTTATTTTAATATTTTTTCTGGCCTTTTTTTTTTCTTCTTCCAATTTTTAGTTTCTGGCGTCTGGTTTTTTTAATTATTTCATGAATATTGAATACATGACAAGCCCTTAGATTGTATGAAAAACATTGGTACTCTCAAAGCCATAAGTCCATTATTGCAGATTTGTTTATTTAGTCATATTGTTGGGAAAGAGTAAAAAATCATCAATTATCTTGCTTTCATAGAATTACCATTCTGGGCTTTTTTTATTTTCATTCCCACATCGATTATGTTGAGCTTGGAGTGAAAGAGACATTGAAGTGGAGATTCTGATGTAAGATTGGTGTTGGTGAACATTTGATAAGGAGGGGTTATTTGACTGTAAACGATTCTTGAAATTGTGAAATTAAGAATTTTAATTTTAGGTGAAATAATAAAAATGAGTCATATCTGTGGCATATGGATAAGAGAAAAAAGAACATTGAGAAAATGAAGAAAAATTAAGACAAGAGACATGCCTTTCGAAAGATCAACGCCTAAAGTAGCTCTCAAGTCCTCTCTTAAGCAGCATTCACATGCTTAGGTGTGCTTCTCTTACCTCTTTAGGATGGCTCAGCCCCTATTGCACATTACATGAGCGAGAAAAATCAAAGAGTCGAGAGAAACAAGAAAAACCTACTTTTAGCCCTATTTTCTTTTTTCCGTTTATGAGAGTGGCACATGAACCACTTTCCCAAAATCGAAAGACATAATTTCATTCACAAGACAGAAGGAGAAGGATTACGTCAAGTGGGAGTGCATGGTTCCGGTGGCACACATTATGCACATGTACTGAAATGAAGGGGTCAAGCAGCCACCAAGAGCATGAGGGTGTTACATCATCAAGACAGAAGAAAGACTAAGCTAGCATAGCACTTAGCTCATATAGTTTGACCTCCGATGCAAAAATCGGGCTAGGCAGCTGCCTTCTGATTTGATTTTGACTAAATTAGGGTGAATTTATAATGTTTTTGGAAGTTGTCGCCTAGGCGGACTACACACCCCCTAGGCGAGAAATATATATATATAAATATTTTTTTTTATCAAATTTTTCATATTTATTTATATAAATATATTAGGTTTAATTTATGTTCATATTGCTTCATATGACTCAAATTTTATTTTAATCCACTAATAGTTAATGTCATCTATAAGAGAAATGTATTAATTAAGAATATAATTCTTTTTATATTTAATATTTTCTCCATCTCAAAAAAAAAAAAATTCATGTTGAGATTGTCTATTTTGATCTATTAGTATCTCATATTGTTTAATCATATTAGTCTTTTTCTCAAAATCTATTAATATCATGTCTTTTCACGAAATTAAAAAAGTAAAAATTCTTACACACAAAAAATTTGTTTCACAATACATAAATAAAATAACTAATACAAACATATTTATTATATATAAAATATAAAGCAAGTTCGAAAATATTTTAATTTTTGAAAAAAATGCTGCCGAATAAACTTTGGTAATTCTTTTTTTTTTTTTTATTACAGCATTGCAATGATGTTTCCTACTATCGATAAGTATACTACCTAGTTGTAGATATTATTATCACTATTTTATGAAAATTAACATTTTGTTCTGTAAATAATAAATCCTACAAAATTATGTTATATTATCAATTTATTACATATTATAGGATTGAAAATATCTATAAAAAGAATAGAAAAAGATCGGCGTCTAATCGGCCAGTTGGTAGCCCCTGACTACTGATTTTTGACTTCTGCACCATTGGTTTTGAGTCTCGTAATAACATATGAGAAGCAAAGGAATGACACATCTAGCAAGCTGTAAAAGAAAAGAAGCTAGAAACATTTATTGAATAGCACGCATGTGAATCTGATTTTACAGCGACACAAAGAAAAAGTCAGCCATAAAGCTTTTTCAAAATTAATACACCTACGGTCAAATAATAATATATTTAAATATAATGAGTAATACATGTATGGTTAAGTAGTAATATTTTTCAAAATAAAGAGTAATACATTTATAGTTAAACAATAATATTTTTTAATACAAAGAGTAATACATTTACATTTAAATATGTGATACATTTCGACAAAAAAATAATACATTTAATGTTAAGTGGTATTATGTTTCAATTCATATAGTAGTGCATTTAGAGTTAAGAAGTAATACATTTCAACACAAAGAACAATGTTTTTACATTTACACAGTAATATATTTCTACACAAATGATACATTTACGATTAAGAAGTAATACATTTCAAGACAAAGAGTAATAACATCTGTAATCAAACATTAATTCATTTCAACACAAAAGGTAATAACTTTTGTATTTGAGTAATAATACATTTCAAAATAACACTAGTACATTTAAGAAAACTATAATATGTTTCAACATATAAACTAATAGTGCAACACAAAAAACAATATCTTTAATAATTAAATAATAATACCTTACAACATAAATAATAATACAATCACAATTATGAATAATTTATGTGTTAATTAAAAATTCAGAAAAGGGGGAAAATAAGGATGAACAACACCAATTAAGAAATATGGAGCTAAAGAACTATTCATTTGTTAATTAATTTCATACGTAAACATTAAGTTCGGATATATTGCTTCATATAATACCATGAAACTTTAACTATGATCTTGAGGTGTAAATAATTGTTGGCTTATATTTATAATTTACAAAAAAATTAAAGCAATAATCCTTGAAAAAACAAATTTCAACCAATCAAAGGTGACACATATTATCTTTAAAAAAACATTAGCGTAAAAAATATATTAAGAGAATTTGTTAAATAATATGTAGATCCTAGATAGATGTAAATAAGATAATTATCTAAATTTGAAACGTGCCAGATGTTATTCTTACCAAATAAATTGTAATTAATTTGGACAACACATTGGAGCAGTGTCCGTTATCGTTGGGTGATGTGAGGTAGCAGTGAGGTAATCAACGACCATCAGTTTATATACACGTATATCTATTACTATCACACAATCAATACTGTCCGAATCCCCCATTTCAATTTCATATATAGATCTGCTACGGTACTTCCCTGCGCTAAACAAAATGTCAGCAGCTTTTTACATTGCTCAGCTGCCACCAAGAAATCCTGTACAACTTTGCATTCAATATCTCTCTGCATGCATGCGCTTCTATGCTGCCTGAAGGACCTCACTTTCGTCGTCCTTCTTCGACGACTTAGGTGGAAACTTCAGAGCCTTTACACGAAACGCGGCCTGAAAACATAGTTGAAGGCTTTTATAGTTAGAGACTTCAACTCGTTTATGAATATAACCGAAATAGACATAAGAAGATCCAGACATTTAGTTTTGCTATTTCAGTACAATTTTTGTCAATTACTGAAAGAGTGCTAGATTAGGTTGACATGCACAATGGAACAGGAATATTCAACTGATATTGGGTTCGTTTTTTAGATGATCTGTAGTGAGTATTCTTAATCATGTCTATTGAAAACGACTTTTCGTTCATCTTACAGGCTGTTTAGTGCAATGACAATTTTTAGAACAAGATGAAAGAAGAGATTAGAATGTGAAGTGGGAGAGGGGGGCGCGAAAATATAATTCTGTGTGTAACATTGCACAAGGACAAACAGAAAGAAATGTGCCTCTTAAAATGTAATCTTGACACTTCTAGCAACAGATTTCCAGGCAAAATGTATGCATGAAAATAATGAGGTAGTTTCTAACCTTCTTATCAGACCCAAATTCGATTACATCGGTTGGACGGAAACGAGTAGGAATGTTGGGGGACGCACGATGTCGCCTGCCTTCATTACTGCAAAATTTCCCACTTAGATAGCAATATGACAGTGTGTGTGTGTGTGAAGGAGGGAGGGAGGGTGGGAGGTAGAGAAAGAGAGAGAGAGAGTTAGAGATGTTTCCACGCTTACTCTGAGATCCAGGTGCCATGCTCACTCCTTAAGTCTGTCACGAAAAAGGCTCCATCTTTGTAACTTATCCGAGCATGCATTTTAGAAACCTAGAGACCATAAAGTTCTCATCAAGAATATATGCATCGAAAGGAAGACGGAATCAAGCAATTGGAAACAAAAAAGGATCAACCAACTCACCTGAGGTGATGGTATAGTTATCGACACTCCAGGAAAGTTTGCATGCGATACACTCCTAAGATAATAAAAGGTACACCATAAGTATATGACCACCATCTAAGCAAGTATTTTATCAGCCACTCAACCACGCATTAACATTTTGGAAAAGGAAATAAACTTGATGATCAGATATACTACTCTCGATAAAACATACCCAACCACGTAGGGGGTCTTCTCGTCTCGGCTTAGGAATATAGTTTCAGATGCTGCAGTTGAATCTCCTATTGGAAATAAAAACCAGCTACATATGAAGAGTGTAGGTCAGCTGAATGAATGGAAATAAATGATTACAAACAAAGTTGATAAGCGTTCTTTATAAGTTTGAAGGCATTGTATACTCACTCTGCATCAAGAGCTCGCTCTAGAGCATCATCATCCTCAAACCATTTCCTTAACTGGTCACTGGCCTTCACAAGTAAAAAATATACCACTCAGCATTCAAATTATGAAATACATCTTCACACTCTAACCAGAGGAGCTATTTTACTAGTTGTTCAAGTGGCATACCTTGTCAGTTAGTCTGCACTGCAACGCTCTTCCTTCAAGTTTTGAACTGCAAAATACACAGATGCTTCATAATTTCACATTGCAAAAAGATTCCACACTTGCAACTCACTTAAATGAATAGCACTTTCACAATGTGTTATTACAGTGATACAATCCAAATGTTGCACCTCCTGCCAGACTGGTGCTAATAAAAGGTTTCATATCTGAATCATTGCATTCAAATTATATACATCGAAAAACCACCTTCTCTGTATAGCATTGGATAACAGAAATTAAGGGAAAATGCAAGAAATGCAGATTAAATCTCACCCGTTACCACCAAGAACCCAACTTAACATTATTGGCATCCCAATGTCGATGAATAACCTCCCTCCAACTCTTCCAGGGTGTGGTATTCTGAACTTTGTTAGGAACTACAAAACAGATTTGTGAAGTCTGTCAACTAAAGGGAAACCTTTTCCCAATTTCCCAAAAATGCTCTTTCTTTTCATGTTCTGGGTATTAACTGCTGCAACATTCTTACCGACAATGGTCCTAGTCCTACTCCGAGATATGCCTTGTAAGTTGATGCCATGATTGCTGCCATTCTTGCTAGTCCATGAATGATTGAAACCCGTAGCTTTCGGGCATTCTCATATCTGAAGAAGAAAATCCAAACGCAGTAAATTACCTGTATAAAGCAATCAACATACTTGCACATTTGATTCATTGTACTAAGTTTAAAATCTTTGGCTGTGAGGGAGACATTATGTTAGAAGGACTGTGACCTTAGAAACATCAGACGCCAGATAGTTTAGGTTGTGGTTGATATTGTTATTTTTATCTAAATGTGGATTTATGAAAGTTTTCAGAGGAAAAGTACAAGCTTGTATGTAAACTCTTGCCTCCTCAAAGAAGAGACTACATCAATTGGGCTTCCTGACTCGAAACTTTGCTTCCTAGCTTTATCAAGCTCGAGTGCAAGTTGATATCCATCCTGGAACCATGAGATAAAGTTCCAATTACAGTTAATATCCAAATCAAATAGAAACAGAATGAATGAAAGATACACTCAAGGCATTTGGATTTTCAGTAAATACCCTCCAGTTATAAACTCTACCTCAATGGCCATGCATCCTCCTTGGCCCAAGTTTGGCTGCATGGCATGGACAGAATCACCAAGCAGTGTCACACGACCCTTTCCCCATGAAAAGATTGGAGAGCGGTCATATATGTCACGCCGAAGAATTGCATCTTCATCAGTGGCAAGCAACAGATCCATAACATTATCACACCAACCCTCAAATAATTTAAGCAACCTTGCCTTTTTACCTGCAAAAAAAAAAAAGGAAATATATATTTGATACACAAATCATATTAGCTGCGTCCAATATATTCAGATGACTAGCAACATGAGCTCAACCTTTCTTTTATTGCTCTAGTATTCGTCCTACTTGCAACTGCTAAGAATGATCACATAAAACTTATTCAGCATTATTTGCCACCTATACCACACGATTCTTGGACTTTTCAGAAGAAAAAGGACAGTCTCTCCAAAAGCAACAATTAGTTATGCCTTAGTCATAGCACATCCCTCCAAGAGCGGAAAAGGCATTAGCCATGCCAATTTCATTGATTTATTAACCATACTTCTTTAAAGATATTATATTTAACAATCCTAACACAAAAATCACGTTAACATGATTTACCTCCAGGAACATCTGTTCCACCAGGTGCCTCATTGTAAAATGCATACCATTGCATCTTTCCTCCTCCCACATCCGAGGACACGAAATATTGCTTGTGGCCCAGGAATACGCGGTACCTTTTAAAGAAATATTTACATTATCCTCATCTCGGCAAAAGCATAGGCCACTCTCATTAATATAAATGAAAAACATTAATACGAATGCAACTAGCTTATACAGCATACCCTACAGTCTCGATGTCAGCAGGAACAAAATCGGCAATTCCTGTGTAACAAGTGTAGCCAGAGTATATAGCTTCAGTTGGCCCAAACAAATTTTTCCTCACCTGTATTTAATCCATCAATTACTTATAAAAACCAAAAGGTCAAAGTTCAGGCCAGAATTCCATCACTTCATACAGATTTAGCAAAATAAAATCCATTTACAGGCAGCAATTGATTGAATAGTTTCCAGATATGCCTTTCAGGTAAAATTGATATGCAGATATAAATACAATTTTTTGTCAAAGCATACTGAAGTCCATGCATATTCTAATTAATGCATGGTAGCAAGTGTTTGATTTTTTTATCTGTATGTTTTTCCAATGGAATTGTTTCAATAATACAAAACCCTAAATACCTTTGACCATATTCCATCAGCACCAACTAAAAGATCGCCTTCAAAACACTGTCCACTTTCAAGTGTCACAGTTACCTGAATTTACAGAATGATTACAATATGAGAAAAAGAAGCCAGATAAAGCAGAATCAACAATATAGATCTTTAAGAATTCAAAGTAGATAAAGAATTAAATTGTAAAGACATGCTATCAACTACAAGGATACCTTTTCACCATCATCTTTAAAGTCCACTACATTGCTTTCATTCATAATAATATCGGACCCAACTGAACGCGCAAGGATTTGTTGTAAAGTCATGCGGCTAATCACTCTAGTCACTGGAAGTCCTCGGTCTGCTGCAGGACTGAATGTATCAAACTTGACGTACCTGCTCATCAACTCTCATCATTTTTCTTGAAATTGAATTACATTGAATTAATAGCCAAATATATAGGTATTACAAGGGCCTTTGAACATGGAGCAGATATAGTGGAAACAGAAACCTACTTCCTGTCACTCCCTCCCTCCCTCCCTCACCATTGACTCCATTGCATTCTTCCAAAAAAAAAAGGAAGGAGAACTAAGAACCCATATATGGTAAGTGTATTTTAAGTATTTTATAAATTGGCTAATTTGGCTTTGACATGTTCAATCATGCAATCAAAAAAATCAAGTTCCATCAATAACATGATTGCATTCTCTTTACATATAAGTATAAATAAACTGATATACTCAACATTTCTCCAACCTTATATCTGTAAACTAACAAAAAACTAAAGGCACGTTCAAGTTATACACAAAAGCAACGAGTCACGAGTAGTACAATTTGCTATCCAGTTAATCTGATTATAGAAACCGCAACCATAGTTCATGATAGAACTTTGAATTTGATTTGCAGAAGTAAAAAATCATTTAAATTTTCTTCCACCAGAAATTTGGCGGCTGGCAAAAGTCAACAACTTACCAATTGCCGGAAATTCCATCAACCAAGCCATTAATCCGATCTCCGGTGATGCATCCAGCATTCATAATCTCTTCAGCAACATCCATATCAATGGCCTCTAAAGCAGCCAATGCATTGCTCTGTATTTGAATTGGACCCCTATATTGCCCCTCCCCCCTTATAGCACTTAAATCCCTCTCAAACACCATCACCTCGAACCCCTTTCTCTTCGCCGCTAGCCCGAAAACCAGCCCCCCGATTCCGCCGCCCGCCACCAGAACTCTCAGCTTCTTCTCTTGAGGCCGTGAATTTCCATCACTTTCCGACGGCTCAACTTTCTGAGCTTCAGCTACACCCGCCTTCACTCTAGTCAGTTTCTTGGAGAGCCCATTTTCGTGATTTCTGAAAAGGGATTTGTGGTTCAGAGAACGGCAGACTTCCGCCGGAAAATTAAGTGGAACCAGAAACGGAAAATGGGTCCTCGAGGATACTGGTGTTGAGGGACTAACTGGATTGTAGAGCACAGTAGTACTCATTTTCCTAGTATGAACCAACACTCAGGGGAGTGAGAACAAAGCAGAGAGAGGCCTTTATATGGGAAAGATCTTCTTCGATTCCAACCAAGATGATTATTATGGATCAAAAACAATTTATTAGTCTTCCTCAGAATTTGAAAGAAAACTAACGAGTGTGTGTGGGGGGGGTAACTGTTGAATTGAAAGTGACGGTGCGGTGGTGGGGCCATAGAAATTGGGCACCAATCTGAAGGTATGAAGCAGGACCAATGGAGGAGATTTCATGGCCACGTGTCAATCTAGTGTGGGCTCTTCGCCTGATTCACCCTTCAAATATCTATACACTTGTTCTTTTCTCTGTGGTTCAGCTATTTTTCTGTATTTCCTATCCTTTTATTTTAACTACACTTAAATTCCAATTTTTTTCCTTTTCTTGCCTCTCAACACTTCAATAATTTTATAATAATGACTCCAGCGCAAAACTTTCCGAATGCATCTTTAATTACAAAAATATTATTTATTTATTTAAAATAATAATATTATATTCGTTATAAGTATATTACAAGTAGATTAGTCCTTTTTTTTATTCCACTCTTGAAAAATGAAAAGGCAAAAACAAATTATCAAAATAAAGATTCAATTAAATGGTCACCAAGATGTGTGTTTGAAATCAAAAATAGAAAAAAATATATATTCCATAAAAATTATTTATATCTTTTAACTTAAATCTATATAAAAGAATAATATACTATTTAAATTAAAAAAATCAATCCATAAAAATTGTATTTCCTCTATAAAAACTATATTTGATACTAGAAATATTATTATTTATTTTAATATATACAATATTAGTTTTAAATTTAAAATCAAGAAAAAAAAGATTAACTTTATCAAAAATAAATTTAAACAAAAATTTTATTTGCATTTTTAAATTTTAGTAAAATAATAATAATACATAAATTTTTATAAATAAAAAATAATTAATTAATTAATCTTATTTCAAAACCAAATATGATCATATGATCCGACTATGCCTAAATAAGACATATCAAATTTGCACAATTATTAAATGATCAACCAAATATACACCAAGATTTAGTTTATATATATTATTTTATTATAAACTAAATAAAGATGAACAGGATTAAATCTATTTTTTCAAGAAAACATAATTTTAAGATAATCTAATATTTATATGTTTTATAAATAAGAATATACCCTACTTTAATTGAAAAAATATTGTTTAAAATATTGATGTTTATTTATTTATTAACATATATATTTACAAAATCTGTTAACCAATCAGATTTTTCTTTTTTTTTATTTCTCGCTTATAATTTTTTCATCTCAACTTCATTTTTTATGAAAAATATATCAAATTAATCATCTTCTCATGATCTTTAATTTGATATCCTTATTGAATATATAAAAATATAATTTTAATTTTTAAATATAAAATATATTTTCATAGTTTAATTGTGGTATATTTTTATATTGTGAGATATTTTTATTTTAAACAAGTTTTTATCAAAAATATATTTAATATAATTATGCATTTTACTTTTAAAAAGTATATATCATTATATTATATAATTTATTATATTAGCTTGTTATAAATCGTGCAACGTACAAAATAAATACTAGTTTACTATTAATACCCAAATTCTAAAATAGTTTGTACTTTATTTGAAAGCAATATTCCAAAACTAAAAAATATATCAACTAATAAAAAGCTAACAAATCATTTTTATGAAAAGATAGAAGAATTATATTCAACTATTTCATTATTATATTAGCATAGATTGATGGGGCAGAATTTTGTTTACTTGTTATTTGAACCAATCAATACTTTTATATTAATTTAGATTATTTATTCAATTAATTCTATTTTTATCATCTTAATTTAATATTCATATTACATATATTAAAATAAGAAAGTTTAAAACATGAAATTATTTGTGCATTGGTTATTTGAGTTAGATTTAAGTATTTATGGTAACTTAGACTAGTTATGTTGGGATTCTAACCGCATATTAAACTTAATTCAAAAAATTATAGAAGAAAAAGTTATAGATTATTTTAAATTTCAAAATTTCCAAAAAAAAAATAGAATTCAATTTATTTTTATTTTATCTATAATTTTTTAAAAATACGTATTTATAAATTGTGCATCACACACTACAAAATTATAGTTAATAATTAAAAGATGGTAGTAGGTTAAGTGATTAATCCATAACATATTGCGGAAATATTAAATATCTATATTAATATAAAAATAGGACAGTTTATCAAATTTACAAGAATGTCATTTTCCCGTCAAAATATTCTTTTATTAATAAATTCTGAATAATTTAAAAAAGAAAAAGAAAAAAAGGGATTGGCTGTTATTGGATGTGGGTAATTTAATATTCATATTGCATATATAAAAATATTTTTTTTAAATATAAAATATTTTTAGATTAATTATAATATATTTGATATTTAAAATATTTTTATATAAATAAAGTTGTGAGATTTTTACACAAAATAAAATTATATTAAAAATATATTTTGTATATCATGAATTTTTATTTTAGAAAAATATATTATTATTTTATAAATTTATTTATTTATTACATAAAAGTAACAAAATCTCACATAATGTGCTAATGCGACACCAAAACAAAATGCAAAATATAACAATTAAATTACTATTAATTATAATTTACTAACTATTATATTATTATAAACATTACAAATCGTGCAACGTACGGGAGAAATAGTAGTGTATATATATATATATATATAATTTAAATATGCACAAAAAAGTGAAAAAATAGAAAATGGCTGTGTACATTTACTCCACCATTTGCATTTGTAGAAGCAGTGAATAGAAAAACAGGTGGCAACAGTTGCTAATAAAGAAAGGTGACTAAAATATTGAGCACTGAACCCACTTAGGTAGTGCCGAGCGCTCACTACCTGCAAATGTTCAATTAACAGATTACATTATTACAATTGGTGGTGTGTCTGTGATACGTTATTTAACGTGGTGAAGGGGCCATTCCCCATTTACCCTACCCTGCCAAATACATTTATCTTCCATTTATTTCAAATTCAAATTCAATCATTGTGTTGGACTTTTGTTACATAATTATTTTAAAATTACTTCACTTTATATAAATAAATATGCAATTTCAACTGCGATGAGTCCAAAATGTATAGAATTAATAATGCATAGCCACAAATGAGTTGGCAGGAGATTTAAGTGCCACATATGCACGAATCTTGATGGAGATGAAGTTGCGATCGTATATTTTAAATAAATGAAATCATGTATTTTATTTTGAAACCTTTTATTTAATTATTTCCAGACTTTTGTTTATTTATAGCTTTTGTCTAGGCTCAGTTAGTATTTTGGATTTTTTTGGTTATTACTTAAGTAGTTTTCTATTGTAAGAGTTTTTTATTTTACGTTAATACAGTTTGGCATTTCAGTGAATCAACAAATTGTGTTGAGCCTTCATTGTATTAGCTTCTGTTTATGTCAGATCAGATCTTAATTTGTACAATATATATAATCTATCTAAAAAATCAAAATATACATATTGATTCTAATGATCAATTTAGATTCAGTAAAGTGTTGTACGTAGGCAATTTTCTGCAAGTGAATCTTCTAAATATAAATATTTTCTCGGCCAAAAGAATTTTTTTTTTTAAATTAGAGTATTACTTTTACTGAAGAAATTTATTCTTTTTTGAACTCTAACAGTATGGATTACAAATCAAGAGAAATATCATAGAACCACACATCTTAAAATTAATTTAGGGTTTAGAGGTTTTTGAACCTGAAACCTTACCTGTGTAGTAAATGTCTATTTTACGGACGCGTGGTGTTCATCAAATTCTTTTTCCGAAAAATTGTAAATATTATCTTCAAATTTAAAAATTGAAAAATAACGAGATATTAATATATATATATATATATATATAAGTTGGTGTGTTATTAGATTAGCAGTGATAAAAATATGAACACATCATAAATTGATTATAGCATAAAAACAAATTTTTCTACAAAGAATTTTATAACTTTTCTATAGAAAGATATTTTTGTTTATTTAACCTAAATTCAATATAAATAATTCTCATAATAAGTAAGAAAATAATAAACGAAAACATAATTTTTAATATCTTATTTTAAAATATGTTATCTATGTGTCAAATTAAAGAAAGTTGAAAAAAGATGATTAATTTAATATGTTATACTGAAACAACTAATAATAAATGAAAATATTATTTGTAATTTAAATAGCAAAGAAAGAATTCAAAACAAAAAATTAAAAATATAACATCCAAACCAATCACATAAATTTGTTACAAGAAATTCTAGATTTGAAAACATGTTTTTAAAGAGATTTTATTATTTGTAAGTGATTTTTTATTATATTAATATAAATTTATCAACTACTTCATCTATTAAAAAAAAAAAATCTTGTTTCTAAATTAGTAAATTTTTTTATTTTGGTCAAATTGATAAAGATATTACTTCCTAAAAATCATAAATTCACATATATCCGACTCTTTTTTCATTAATCTGACTCATCCAATTATATATAATTTATTTATAAAATTCAATATTTTGAATTTTGATTTAACTAATAAAATAAGACCTTAATTTAAAATAAGTTTTTTAGGGACAAAAAGTGTTTTTGTAAACGAAAATTATTAAATTTTGAGACCTTAATTTCAAACATAACTTTTTTTAGAATGAAGGAAATAGTAATTTTAGTAATCGAGAATTGTTATCTTAAAGTAAATGAATGAAAATTATTAAGATAATTTATCTATTTATTATCTCATATGTAAATTACAGAAAAATAAAAATCAATAAAAAGAAGTGCAAAATTTTGTCTACAAAATAATATTTTTTAATTAAAAAAATATTATAAATCAAATATACAATATACAATGCACAACTAAAAAAGAAGCATTTGAAATTCATCCAAAGCAACTACGAGTGGCAAGTTATGATCATCACATAAAATGGGTGTTTATTTTGTTAGGGATTACAACTCTAAACGTGTCCAAATTAGGATCACAGGGCCACAATAATAAAATAAAACCTCAAAAATAATAATGCCAAGACAGAAAGTCATAGATATTATATATATATATATATATATATATATATATATATATATATATATTTACACATTTTTTATTTTTGAAAAGACAAGTTATGCTACTGTCATTTTGGGAAATTGGAAAAGAAGGGATTGCAAGGCACAGATTGACTTCATTTTCAGTAAATGGGAGATATTATTTCACAGAAAAAAAATACCAACAACAGGGCATCGGTTACCAGGTTCGAAAATGTCCAAATAATTTTCTTTTAAGTGAATTGTTATATCTGATTATTTTAGCTGTAAAAGACTTTTACGATTATTATTAATCGGGAAAGTCTATCTGCTTTTTATGAATCTATTAATTGTGAAAGGCTTTCACATTATTGTTAATTATGAAAGGAAGACAGAAAGACTTTCATAATGATTATTTTAATTGTGAAAGCCAGAAAGATTTTCAGGATTCTCACCTTTCTTTTTTCCTTCTCTATTCGTTAATTAAAAAGTTTTCACAATTAATTATATGGACAGATTATGTAAATTGTGAAAGGCTTTCACCATTATGGTCAGGCAGAAAGTCTTTTACGATTAACAATAATCATAAAAGCATTTTACAATTGACATAATCGTAAAAAACATGTAGAAAGGCTTTAACAATTAATGAATTAACGTCTCTCTTGATTTTTCTCTTCCGTGCCTCTTTCTTCTCTCCTCCTTCATTTTCTCTCTCTTCTCTTTGTTTCTCAAGAAATGTGAATCCTACAAAATTGGTATCTTGGGTATAAAACATAATTTCATATATTTTGAGCACACAAATTTTTTTCTATTTTAAGTGGATAATTTGAATAGGATGCGTCTATTCATACCTCAAAACATCTAAATATACCCATAATAATTATGACAAAATTAGGCATAAATAAATTGACTAAAATACTATTTTATTTTTAATTTTTTTATTTTCATCTGCAAAAATCCACCTTGTCTTCTTCTTCTCCATCGCCAAACTTGATAAGTAACACACACTTAACACTATTTTTTAAACTTGATTTTGTTTCTATTCTCAACTGAGGCCTTGTCTTCTTCTTCTCTATCTTTCTTCAATACAGAGAAGTTGGAAGTGCAGATTTATGACTTTCTTGATATTTGGTTACAATCTAAAACCTTTCACCATGAAGACCAAACTTGATAAGTAACACACACTTAACACTATTCTTTAAATGATTTTTCCCCAAACTTGATTTTATTAAGAACTTTGTGTACAAGAGTTCACCGCATACATTGAAATCTAAGTCACCCACATACAGAAAATTTCTCTGTGATTGAGCCGTTGCCAGACGCCGCCACATTTTGGTGTTAAACCTAAATTTGTGCTATTTTTAATTTCAGCAACAATTATTTTCCTCCCTTCTTGTTACTGATATGAGAAACAAAGAATTTTTTTTTTTTTTATTTCTGGGTAGAGAAGAGAGGAGATGCAGAAATTTATGGTACATAGATAAATTACAGAGAAAAAATTTTTGAAATTTTTTTCTAGGAAAACAGAGAATTATGGATGTTTAGACAATCAAGTTGGGATATTGATTTATTTGCTGCTTTTTCATTTTTAGTTAGAAGGGTATAATGGGTGAACATGAAGTATATTTAGTAAAAAATGAGAATTATTAATTTTTAATGGGGTATATTTAGACTTTGAGGTATGTGTAGAGATTTCGGAGGTATGAATAGGAGCACCCTTTTGAATATATATATATATATATAAATCAAAAGTTGTTTATTATTATTATTATTATTGATATTAGATGATATTCTTGACACCTCCATGTATGCTTAATCAACGAAAAATACGACTCAAATATTTAAGTGCAACAAGCCAATAACAAGTAGCTAAAAATAATAATTTAGTAGGTGATAAATTATGAGCATATAACTATATTAGTAATAACTTTTAATTTATAACCAATTCATCGTGGTGGTATGTATCAAGCTTTGTAAATAATTTCATCAATATTTTATTAAAAAAATTGCCTCCGGCATAGAATTAAAAAAATCATCCATTAAATTGCAAATTTTAAAATAATATGATTAAATTATAGAAAGTTGTAAATATTGTGTATTTTTTTACAATTAATCCATATAAAAACTACGTGCCAGGCACGATCTGTAATAAATATATTTGTGAAATTAGATAAAAAAAATTACATACAAAAATTATTTATTTTATTTTTTGATCCCAAGTCCAATATATGCAATCCAACACATAATAAATATACAAAGCTTAATCTAAATAATTAAACCAAACAAGATTTGCATTTTAAGATGCTAATACTGTATTTTAAAATATATAATATGAGTGTCAATTTAAAGAACATGAAAAATAATTAATTTTATATATAATACATCTAAAACTTTTAAGAAAGAAAAATATCTTTTGGATCAATTTCTTGTTTTTTAAAGAAAATTGCCAAAAAATTCTAAAATTAGAAATTAAATTTTGGTATGACTTTACTATTTATAGGTGGTTTTGTTATCATATTAGTTTATATATATTATATAAGTCATAATTATACAAATAATACTTATATAAAGACTATTTAATTTTGAATATAGTTTTCTTATGTTATACTACATTATCGTTCTCTAAAAAGCTAATTTTAATTAATAATAAATTGCAAAAAATTTTAAATTGAATGTTAGAGCCTCAATTCAATACAAATTGTCGAACCCATTATAGTTTTCTAAACTTGATACACATATTTCAACTAAATAATGAAACAATAGATTATATTAGTTAATAGTAAACAAATTATTTAATAGTTTATATATTTGTAGCTTTAATTTATATAATAGCTTAATTCTACTGTATATTCAAATTCAACACATAATTCACAAGAAAGTCATTTATAAAAACTAGGTTTTATATTTTAAGTATAATATTTTATTTTAATAAATACAATATTAATATTAAATTAATGGTTATGGAAAAGATAATTTATTAGAAGTTAAAAGTAGTTATTTTCTTAAATTTAGTTGCATTTTAAAATAAAAGAGAGAGAGAGAGACTGAGAGCAATCAAGCAAAATTTAATGAAGTGACCGTGTCACGAAACCATCATATTCTATTTTTATATTAAGAAAGCATATTTTGTTTGATTATTAGTAAAATAATAATATATTTTATTGTATTAATAATTTATGATGAAATAAAATTATATATTAATAAAAGTTATAAGTCACAATTTATATAAATAATATATATAATAATTTTCATTTAGAATATAACTTCTTTATTGCATTGTTATCCTTTAAAAAATTTATTCTTAACAAATTATAAATTATATGAAATTTTAAAATAAATTTTAGAATCCAAACACAAATTGTTATAACAAATATTTTATATCTATAACTCGAATACATATAAGAATTTAATCCAATATATCAAAATAAAAGCATATAATCCAATCCCTAAAAATGATATTTAATATTTTAGGTATAATAATTTATTTTAAAATATACAATATTAATGTCAAATTAAAAGTTTTAGAATGAGAACTAATTTGATATATTATATATTAAAATAAATTTAAAACAAAAAAATTAAATTAAAATTTAAAATTTAGTAGAAAATAAAAAATAACAAAAAATGGAGCGTTAATCGAAGAGTCATACTTGTCGGTCTGTTTTTTTATTAAAGGCCCCATTATAGTTTGAATGGGTAGTTTTCACCGCCTACGCATATTCAGAGTTGAGAAAGTTGCTAAGTAGTTTGCTCGCATGCCCTTGGTAGTTGGACGCAATATATTATTTATTATTATTATTATTATTATTATTATTATTATTATTATTATTATTATTATTATTATATATTTGTATGTAGGCATATATTGTTACATTATATAGACACACGTCGTTAAAATATTTATATACTGCTATTTTTATATAGCAGAAGGATTGCAGTTTATGCATTTCCGAATATTTAGATGGGCCGGGCTGCCCATAGATATTTATGGTAAAAGAGTTGTGGCAGCCCATAAGATTTAGCCCACCATTCATGATATAACTAATTTATTCAATTCACCATATTCCAAATGCCATTCATAATGCTTATCTCAAAGATATACCAAGCTCAATATAATCCAAATTAATACGTGTATTATAATATATAGGCATATAAAATTTTACTCAAATTAGCATACTTTATAGCATTGTAGTAATAGTAATAATAATAATAATAATATTATTATTATTATTATTATTACTATTATTAAATAATAATAATAATTATTATTATTATTATTATAATTATTATAGTCCTTTATAAATGCAATAATTTGAGATATTCATTGTTATATTTTTGTAGAGATGATTGTGAAGCGTTAATCTTCATTATTTATAATAATATAATAATAACAAGTTTATAAATAATTTTTTCGGCAATTTTAATTTTGTGTTAGCATTTAGTTGATTTTTTTCTTGTTTTAGAAATATTTTATAATTTTTTAAAATATAAATAATTATTTTGTTTTTATTATTTTAATATATAATATATCAAATTAATAATTTTTTAATGATCTCTATTTTGATACCCATGTTGCTGCGTATATCAAAATGAAATATTAGATAAGAAATATTTTATTGTTTTTTGTTGATTATTTGAATTATGTTTGAATATTTATTTATATAGAATTTGAGTTGCAAACAACTATTAACTAATAATATTTATTAAACAAACACTAAGTAAGTAATATAAGTTTTAATACAAATTATCAATTTATTATAGAAAAAATCCTTTTATTTTGGGACAGATATTTGTTTTTTATATAAAACTATAAAATTTTGCATATCTTTAGTAATTAACTAATAAAACATTCGATTATTTAAAATTATATTGTAAATGAAATTTATTTTAATTTTTAAATATATCAAAATTTGCGTATTGCAAGGGAACAATACTAGTGGATTATAATAGTTCAATTATTAATATACTAGAAGAGAAGTCAATTGTGACACCTATCACTATCACAATTTATCTGATTTTCTAGAATATTAGAATTAAGTAATTTTTAAAAATTCAAACATTATATATATATGGAATGTCAAAAGTTAATGTAATTATCATAAAAACAGACTATTAAGAAAATATTTATATCTATTAAGGGAATGTATTCAAGGTACATATTTTTTACAAATATAGGCCTATATTTATTACCCAAGATTTATGGCTATAACACCCAAAATATTTGCACGTTAACTAGTACCTATTTTAAATAAGTGCATAATATTTTGTATTGTTGCCCTTTTTTTTTTTATCAGGCTTAATTATATAAAAAATTTATAATTTTTTGGTCAATTATTAATTGCATTATGATTTTTAAACATAATATATTCAATTTTTGTAATTTTTTAAATTTAATTCATATAAGTCAATTTCCAGCTCCAATTACTGACGTCCAATCTAAAATTCAAATTTTATGTCCCACCACTATACATGTAGCAAAAGTTAATTTCTTTTTAGTTACATAAAATTTCACGATGTTTTTTTTTTATCAATTATTGTATGTAACATGTCTTTTTTTAAAATTATTATTGAAATACATCAATTATTTTTATCAAACGATATAATATGCTAATTTCATTTTATAATTGTTAATTTCGAACCAAATTTCATATTATAGCATGCATTGCTATAAATGTTGAATAAATAATTTTTTAAAACTATATCCAATTAAAATAACTTCATTTTTCTAATAGAAAAAATAAACGAATTTTTGTCTCCAATATGTGAAATAAATAATCAATGTTCCCAATCTTTGTGATTTATTTGGTTCTTTATGCATGCTAAAAACATATTTATGATTTTTTTAGCTTTATATGATATTATTGTTGTAGTAATACCAAACTGATGAATATTAAACTATTTTATTTTATATTTGATAGTAATTTAATTTTAGTATAATATAATATGTTTTAAAGAGTTTAGAGTTACTAAAAGAGAATCGCAAAATTTGATGATGGTTGTTGCTTATATTATACAATAGAAGTAAAATGGTCTTCATCTTTCAATAAAAAAAATAAAAAGTTATTTTAATTAGTTTTAATTTGTCAGATAAAGGTTCAAATTGACTCTTGAATTAATATCATGGATTCAAATTAGACCTAAACTATTTATTATTATTATTATTATTATTATTATTATTATCAATTATGACATTAAAATTTTAAAATAGACCAGATAAGTCCAAATAGAACTATCCTACATATTAAATTAACTAAATAAAATTTAAAAATATTCAATAAATCTAAATATCAACAAATTAAATCATAAATATATTTAAATAATCAATAAGTCAACAAGTTAAAATAGAAATTACTTAATAATTTAAATAGAAAAAAGTGGTTGAGATTTGGTGATTTGTTATGTTTTTTTAGATATTATAATATTATTATAGTTCACTAATTTAAGGTCGTTTGAGATTAGTTTTTTAATTTTGTAAATATTTTTTTGGTTTTATCCTTTTATTCTAAATTTTTATATAAATATATTTATATCATTAAATTATTTTTAGATTTATTTTGTTATTTTAATTTTCAAAATGTTCTATTTATTTGGTAATAAGAATTTCATGGACTTAGTTGATCCATTTTAAAAGTTAAATGTCTTATTTGTATGAAAAATAATTTATGATTCAAATTGAACCCTAGGTACTAATTCAAGGGTTGATTTGTATATTTTTTCAAATTTTAAACTAAAAAAAACAATTTATTCAATTTGTGCGGAAGTGGAGCCCCAAAAACATTTGAGATTAATATAAGTAATTAGAGTCCAGAATTGGCCCACGTGCATAGAGTTGATAAAAAATCAAAAGGTTGCATATTTATATGTTATTTTTTAAAGATATCTTGTAAATGATAAGTGACAACAAAATCGTGATTTTTCATGTAATTTAAAAAAAAAAAAAAAAAACCAACTTTTTGCCATGTGTATAGCAATGAGAGCTCAAAAATATATATTTATATTTCACGTCAGCAATTAGAACCCAAAATTGACCCACATGCATCGAATTGCAAAAATTACAAAGGTCGTACATTTGTTTGTTATGTTTGAAAAGTCATATTGCAATTGATAATTGATAAAAAAAATCATGAATTAATTAAGCCTTTTTATTATATTGCAAAATAATTTCATTATATATTTTATTACTTAATTTATGGAATAGGTGATTTTTCTTTTGGAATACGATATGAATAAGAAGTTGATCCTCTACTTTCTTGTCCTCTTTTTTGGCTCGAGCGCAATTTTTAGAATAAGAGTTGAAATGATATATGAAATTAAGAAAGAAAAGATAATGAAATTGAGAGACAAATGATAATTGAAATTGAGAGATAATTGAGAGACTATGAGAGATTGAGAGAGATTATGAGAGAACGATCTAAACTTTGTTAAAAAAATTGGAGAGGGAGTATTTATAGGAAAAATTGAAAACAAAAAAAGACTCCTAGCCGTTGTATCGGCAGTTCGCAGTTTAATTTTCAAATGCCGGTTCCCAGTAGATAATTAATCTCAGATATTGATCTTCAACAGCTAGTTGCTCTTGTTCTTTAGATTGGAACAGTCAGTTTGGTAGTTGGAACCAATTATGATGGAAATAAAATCGAATCGATCAAAACTCGCTTTTGGTTTCAAGTTAGAATCAAAATGAGGTCAATGGTTAAAACGAACCGTCCGCCGTCGATTTCAATTTTAACTGGTATAACGTGCCCATGTCTATTGTATTTTATTTGATTTGGTACTGTGCTCGTGTCTATTAATCTTATCTATTGATTTTCAAGAGCTGGTTGCTCTTTTGACCTAGATCGTCTTTTGGAACCGTCGGTTTGGATTAGCGGTTTTAATAGTTCGTTCCTTATGGCTAGTTAATCTTAGTCGTTGGTCTTCAACTGCTAGTTGGTCTTTAGAAAAAGACTGTTTTTTGGCTTGGAACTGTTATTTTGGAACCAATTATGATAGAACCAAAAATTCAAATCGAACTGATCAAAACTTGATTTTGATTTTGATTTGAAATCCAAACCGAATCAATAATTAAACTGAATCATTCACTTTATTCAAACCGTCGATTTCAGTTCGAACTGAACCGTGCCCACGTCTGTTGCATTTTATTTAATTCAAAAAACATATTATCAATAATACTTATGATAGATAGCCTTATATGAAACTAAATAAAAAAAATTAATTACTGAAAAAGTATATTTAAAAAATCCCAAGAAACTAAAAAAGATGCTACACTGGTAGGTAAAATGTCGAAAATGCAAAAAGATTTAAAAAAAAATCAAATTACAAAATTATTTTATTCAAAGATATTTTAGAGAATGAAAGTAAAGAGGTATTGAGTACAAGACAAAAAGAACAAATTTCCCTGTCAGTAAAGATAATTATATGTCTACGTTTGATGCACAACGATAAATTCCTTTTATTTTATTTGATTGAAAATTGTATTTGTCAATAATACTTATGTGACGTCGTATATATGTGATTATATTCTCTAAAAAATTGCAAAAAAAGAATTATTAAAATGTAAATTAATATTTTTCTAAGAAACTGAATAAGAAATTCAAATTACAAGATTATTTAAAGAATGAAAGTAAAGAGGTATTAAGTTTATAAGAGAAAACAGAAGAATTTTCCGTATTAGTAAAGTTAATCATATGAATGCACAATGAATTCTTGTATTTTATTTGATTTGAAAATTGTATCTCTCAATCATACTTATGTCAGATAGTTTTAATTCTCTACAAAAACTGAAAACAGACGCTGTAGTAGGTAAAATGACGAAAATGTCCAAAGAAAAAAAAATCAAAATACAAATTTATTTTATTGGGAGATATTCTAAAGAAGGAAAGTAAAAAAGCAAGACAAATAGGCATTTTTATTCCTATTAGTAAAAACAATCATATGTTTACATTTGATGCGCAGATATGAATTTTGTATTTTATTTTATTGAATTTTTAACAATACTTATGTGAGATTGTATTATATGAATCTAAATTTTTTAAAATATTGATTTTTTTTTACCAAAAAGTAAATTAAAGAAAATATTCCTAAGAAACTGAAAAAAGAGGTCGCAAGGTAAAATTACCAAATGTTAAAAGGAATAAAGAAAAACAGAAAAGTTCAAATTACATTACGATTATTTTATTCGAAAAACTCTAAATATTTGAAAATTACTAAAAATTAAAAATAAAAATACTTTAGTAAAAAAATTAAAAGAACTGAAAAACTGAAAAAATAAAATAAATTTAAGTCTATTTCATAAAGTATATTTCGTAAGATGATTTGAGCTTGCTGCTTGCAGACATGCGCCAAGGCAGACCGACCAGAGGGAGATCCAAACTCGATCCACCCGGGGCCCGTATTGTTTTGGAGTATCTTCACATGGGACTGCAACTTAGATTCAGACATCATCTGCCAACTCTGCCTTGACCCACCTTTCCTTCCGCCATTAATAATTCGGCCCCTTTCTTTTATAGCGAAATCTGTAGTAGCGTTCAGGTGCAGAGAATTCGAAGCACCAAGGCCGGTTCTGCATTATTTATTTGTTCTCTCAGCTATAATACTGTACTTCGTTTTGTTGCTCAACAAATCAGGTGCTTTCCCCTTCGAATAATCTTTGCTCTGATTAAATTCCTTCGAGAAAAAATAAAATTAAAAAAACCCTGCTCTGATTAAAGTATTCTCAAACCACCATTTAAACAAACAGTTTCTGATCCATTAAAGAGAAAGCGCCCCTTTTGGAGTCATCTCATTATTCCACAATTATCCATCCATAAAGTGTAAACAGGAAGTCATCGCAAGAACTTGGAGTACTTTATAATCATCTTGGCTTTAGTTACCGAGGTTTTGACCCAATTAAAGGTAACCTCTTGGAACGCACATTTCTTTTTTACTTCCTTTTTGCCTTTCATTTTCTGGTCCCAGTTTTCCGTTACTCTGTGTGTGTGTGTGTGTGTGTGTGTGTGATGGAGGAAATGGGATTTTTGAGAAGGGTACAATGATCTAAACAGTTTGACAACGAAAGGCAGGGTCTTTATGTAGAATTAGAGAAGGGTTGCAGTTTTTAAAGCTTCAAACTTCTGTTGTATGTCTGAAAAATGTCAACATCTCTTGCAGGGAGCCTTCCGGTGGTCCAGTCTTTAGGCCCATAAATTTTCAGAACCCACAAAATGGACTATTTTGGAACTATTGTACAGGCATAGATACACACACTAGCCACTGATTATATTTGTTCATAGGAAGATGAAAGTTCGAATTTTTACATAACCGAGCACTTACCTTCTTGAGTTGTTCTACCATCACGATTCATTCCTGTCTTGTTTTTAAACTTCTTGAGCAGTTAGATCTGAATTCTTGAATGAATTTGGGCTACATTTGAAGAATGAAGGAATCAACTTGGGCTGCATTTGGGCTCAAGTGAAAGCTATGAGAAGGAATTCTGGACCGTCTTTTCGAAATTCGGGTGCCTACACTAGCCCAGGAACACCAGAGTACGGTGATTACAATGGTGGAGAGTTTCCTAAGGGTTGGAGCTCAGAGCGAGTGCCATTGCCAGCAAACAGTAGTAGGAGGCATGTTACTGCTTCCGCTTTGATACCCTACAATAGTGGAAGAACTTTACCTTCGAAATGGGATGATGCAGAGAGATGGATTACCAGCCCAATTTCAGGCTATGGTGCCCTCAAGACTTCAGTTGCTCAACCTCAGAGACGGCCCAAGTCAAAGAGTGGTCCACTGGGCCCAACCGGCCTTGTCTACTTATCCGGCTATTCGCCCACCATGCCTGTAAATGATGGTGGGAATGTAAGGAATTACATGGCAAATTCACCTCTTACTACTGGTGTATTGGTCCCTGATGGAATGTCTGTTCATTATGAGGCTGGAATAGCTGCACAAGCTGGTTCTTCATATCATGAAAATAGCATAATAAACAGTGCTAGTGTGCCTGGCTTGTCGGATTTGATGAGTGAAAGTTGTGTGCCTGGTTCTCACGGTATATAGTCTTTCTTCTCTTTCAGGCACTTGCTTAATCGAAAAGATTGTTTGCACTTTGATTACAAATCATAGGAGCTAAAGGGCGTTATTCGATTTTACCAATTATCCATTGGTTCTTTTATACTCGGTTGTGTATTATTTGAATATTGCATCTCATATTGCATATCACAATTGCATCTCGAATGTACATTTGTGTTGTTAGATCATACATTCGGCTGCATTTGTATGATTTGTAATATGCGATGCAACATCAAAATGCCATTTGGCTGGGAATCGGTTGTAGGTGGAGATCATCAACCCGTTGTTAATGTAGAACATGAAATTGATTTGGCTCGGCGAATCTAAGTTTGTCCCTCCTGAGTAGATGTGAAGCTCTAATCATTCGATGACTAAACCTAGCCTATGGGATCAAGCTCTGAGAACATGAATTCTTCTATGATGTGTATCTTTTCTTCAATTTTTCACTTGGGAAATGAAAATCCGTTGTATGATTATTTTAATCGCTCTCTCTTTCATTGATGACTTGAATGACCAGATGACATACTTAATGGTGCCAAGGAGGAAGAGGCCGTAGTTTCGCACAGGGATATGGCTACTCAGATGAGCCCTGAAGGGAGCTCTCATTCATCTTCCAAAGGAAGGCTATCGTTTTCTACTTTACCTTCCTCAATTCCTAGCCTGCATAGAAATCCTGCTGGGAAAGACGAGGTCAGAGATGTCCAGGTAGACAAAGGCACCACTACAGATATGCACTCAAATAATCAACGGCTAAACAAGATGGACTCGACAAATGCTCAAGACTTACCTACGGCTTGGGATGTTTCCCAAGCATCAAAAAGCACATCAAAGTATGTCTCTTGGTTTCTCTTGAGTAACACTGAGAGTAATTTCGTAGGGTTAAGGATTATAAACCATCATATTTAGCTGAGCTGTCGAAGGTTTTGAAACACAAACATTACTCAGCATGGTAACTGCATTGTGTCATAAATATGTGATTTTGTTTCTGCAGGTTGCAACGAGAGGAAGCAAAGATCACTGCATGGGAGAACTTGCAAAAGGCAAAAGCTGAGGCTGCAATTCGCAAGCTTGAGGTTCGTTTAACACCAAAATTGTTTATAGCATCATAGACAACACTTAACAACTTGTTTTGATCAGATGAAACTGGAAAAGAAAAGATCTGCATCAATGGACAAGATAACAAACAAGCTTAGAGATGCGCAGAGGAAAGCCCAAGCCATGAGGAACTCGCTCACAGATGAAGCTCCAAGAATGTCTCGGGAAGGGATCGCGCGCCGTGTATATGTGAGGATTTGTTCTATTTGTAGCTGCTTTCTGTGTAGCAAGAGTTAGTTCCTGAAATAATATTATTTTTCTGGTTTATAATTTAGTAAAAGAAGTATGAGGTTCTTGGGTTGGCAAGAGCTTGCACTATTTCAACACATGAGAACAACTAATTTTTTTGAAACCAAATTCGGCCTACTTTCTGAAACCAATTTCTTTCTTTTTTTGTTTTTGTTTGCTTCCAGCCATTTATCATCTTCGGAAGCCGATACAGCTCACAAATTTCCACTACTTTTGCTCTTCCTCTTACATGTAAAGAAAAATATTCCTTACAATCAGAATATGAATACAGGGTACTTGCAAACTTCTTTTTGGCCTCAATTTTCTTTTTTTCAAACAAAAGTAGTTTTAAAGTGTGTTTGAATTTTAGAAATTGATTGTTAGAATTAATTTTAAGTTGTTTTTCAGAATTAGTGAATTGCCTGCTTTAAACTAATTAAAAGTGATTTTAGGTCTTTTTTATTCATAAATTTGTGACAAATTAATTATTTAGTAAACACTCTAACTTTCCAAATTTTGATAAAAATCACTTCCTACCGTCAAGCACTGCATATTTTTTGTTCTAATATAACAATTAGTTTGAATAACTCCTTAAAAAACACAATCAATTGCAAAGACCCCCTATTTTGATTCATCATTAAGGCTTACGTGAGATTCTCTCGTTAAACCAAATTCTCTTAAGAAATTTAAAAATATAAAAGAGAAAATGAAAGCTGCAAGGAAAAAAAACCTACACAAGTGAAAATCTAAAAACTGAAAGAAAGAACATTAATATTTTTTAAACAGATTGAGAAACAAATGAAAACCCTATGGTAAAATATGTAGAGCTGATAAAATGAGTCCCAACCAATTAGCTAGACATCTTAGATGGGTTGGGCTGTAGATTTTAAAATCCAAAAATATGATTGAGTCCATTTGACACGCAAGCCATGCAAGCATGAGCCGGCCCGAGAAAAAATTAATTTATTTTAAAAAAACTGAACTGAATTGAATTTGGATTAATATTTATGAGCCCAATGAAATTTGAACTCAGCCACGATCCGACCCAATTTTAGTTATTACTTGCGTGCTTGGGTTGGGCCTAGCCGAGCCGCCCGAAGAGTCAACCCTGAGATTTTATTTTATTTTTTTATTAATTTTTTTTTAATACCAAAATTTTATTAAACTCCGTCTCACAATAATACATGCCTTGGGATGGTGACATGTTTTTTGTACTTTGATCCGAAGCTAATTTTTGCAGGAGAAAATTAGCGTACAAAATCTAGAAAACCTCATATTGTAGGTTCATCCTCTATTTTGGGATATCACATCATGTTGTTTTACACTTTCAAAACACCATCGGATTTGACCAAAGTAATATTTGTTTTGTGATCAACACATCGTTTCTTTATTTTATTTTATTATTATTTTTTTTAATCAATACAACATTGTTTAAAAAAAATTAGAAAGCATAATATGGTATCCCATTCGAATTTAAAATTCCTTCTTTGATCTTAAGCTTTGGAGACACAAGGCAAGAACAACAGCCTCCTTCACATTAAAGGACATGGAAGAAAGGGTTGTGAGCATGCGGAAAGAGTGAGAAAATAAGAAGAAAAGGGTAAAATGGAGAATTTATATGGATTTATAAAATAGGTGGCAGAGAGAGACCAGATGTCGGTTTGATTAGAAATTCCCCTAGAATAAGAGACCAACCATTCTCAGATTGCACCATCATATTGTTTTCCATTCATTCAACTTCAAAGTTAAACCATTGTACCAAGCTGTATTCCTTTAGCAAATTCTGCACTTTGATTCGGATCAACAAGATTATTTCTTTTATTCTGATTGCAATTTCTTGGACCCTTTACTGAACATTTTATGCAAATTCTGCATGTTTAGATTTCAGATCTAAAAGAAACTAGCTACGCACCAACACCACTTCAAACCATTAAAAATTAACTAATTAAGTGAACCTACAAACAGCTCCGATGCCTCCAAACAACTGCAGGGGGTAACAAGAACGACCAGAAAATGTACACGAATCATGAAATCATACGACAAGACAAATTGTCTTCTTACATAAGTTGAAGCGCCCACACACCTTCCCACTACAATAAAAACATAGAAAACATCTTTCACTCGATGTTTCTCTGGATAGATAATTGGAATGTTAAACATTTGGCTCGTGACATCTAACTCCAACTTTTGCTCTCAACATAAAGATCATAAAGTGAGAGTTCATATGGGTAGCATTGCCAGATAAATCAAATGGAGACGTTGCTTTTCATCATGGGAAAAGAGCATTAAATCAATTATCCAACACAATCAAGTACAGTTGCACCTGTCTTTCGGATCCTCAGTACGGCCTATACCTGTTATCTGCACGGGCAGGTCTGGCACCACTCATACTGCCACCAACACCATAACCCCACTGCAATGCAATAGATATAAACAGAAATAAGTTATGTAAACAATCACTAACAGCTTGCAAAACATACCTTTCTAAATCATCATGTTCGCACTATTGAATTTATCAACATATATGATTTACCAAATGTACCGACCATATCCTTTTCTTGTGTGTTCTTTCAAATGAAAAACATACCTTCTAACCCAGCTAATAATAGTTGAGGAACATTACCAAAAAGCAACAAATCAATTGTAGCTATACAAAATTCAGAGATGCACAAAAGACACTTCTCGTCTCTAATATGCCACGGAACAAGCATGCAAGCACAAACCATCACGACATCCAATTTTAAATCTTTTTAAGCTTTTAAAGTTGTACCAATTGCCAGAATGATGAAGCTTCAACTTTTTAGCAGCATGGTATATTCATAGTAAAGACATAGAGAATGATATACAGAGCATTTCACATATATGGAACTAGTACAGAAAATAAAACACCACGAAGAGGTCAGGCAGGAACACACAAGTTACACATATAAATATACACACGAGAAACAGATGCTCAATTTCTCAAGTGTGAACCAGAGGAAAAATTATACTCAATACTCACATCATCAAAATCTAAGCTCCCATACATTCTTCCATAGTTGCGAATAGGTGGCGCAGCATACCCAAATGGTTCAGGATTATTCATCATGACATTACTACTAGTGCCGGCATCATCAAGAGGAGTAGCTGAATCTATTGCAACCTATACATAAAAAATAAGAACCCTAAAAAATGTTTGCAATCATCTTTATTCAAGAATAAATAATTAGCAACCCCGTTTGATTCATAAATAAAAAATTACAACTTACAAACCAGTGCAACATAAAAAATTGGTTGTATTTAAATAATATTTTGCGAAAAAATGGTCTAGATCATTTTATTACTCTAAGACGTAAATCAATAAATCATTAAAATAGCATGGATTGGTGGAGCGTAAAAGGACTCTAAACCTGGTGCCCGCATATTTCATGAGATCTTCGAGCTACACGATCTGCAACACCATCATCAGCAAAAGTCACAAATCCAAATCCTCTGTGGCCAGTTCTCTTGGGGTCCTACAAAGATTGAACAGAATTGTATCAATATGTTGTTTGGTTAACCACAGTAAATGACAGTGTCCTTACCTTTGGTACATAAACATCTAAAATTCGTCCAAATCTCCCAAAATAATGGCGAAGATCTTCAGCACTTGCCTCCTGAGGAAGCCTACCAACAAAGATTTTTTTTCCCATCCCACGAGGTACCTCTCCCCCTAATGAGAGCAAATTATCAAATTGAGATCATCTATCTAATACTTGAAAAGATAACTGCAATGTGCTTTCGGCAATGAACTTACTTCCACACATGGAGCTGGGATTATCATACAAGGTTGGAGCACCCAGTGCAGCATATCTAGTTGCGGCATTAATATAAGCATTATATGCACCATATCCACCCCCACCTTGGGGCATTCGGCTCATTGGCCTAAATTCTTCCTCCTACAGTAGAATAAACAAATATAACACATATATTCATAATATGAACCACACAAATTCAGGACTCCGCTGAAATACTAAAGATCCTGTTAGATATACTGCTTTTCACAAGTGCACATGCACCTAAAGCATCAGAGCAGACCAAAACATGATACCTTACTGAGAAATGATTTTTTTCTATTCAACTAGCCTTATTTAAATGCTTGAATCATTATACAGCATGGCCCAAGCCCACCAACACATATTCCTTTAAAGATGCACTGAAACTCTTTTTGATGCAGCATGTGTTGGAAGACCATATGCATTCAATAATTTATATTTAACAGATTCAGCATGCATTACCCTTCTTTATTATAGTCTGACAGGAAACCTAGCAGAGTGCTGCCGCATGAAACTTTAATACAATTTGGAAAACAACAAATAGGATTTTGAAAGCTACCTTTGGTGTTGCTCTGTCCACAACCACATTCGAACCTCCCAATTCGTGAGTCTCACCCATCAGATCATCCACTGCTTCTGTTAACAGATTAAGCAATATGACTTGTTTTAAACATGTGAAGTAATTACATAAAAAACTACTGCATCATACATAATGCAAATCACCTACAAACATGACAGCTTTGCAACATATTGTCTGCAGTTTGATTACTTCAGAAACACAGTGAACACTCACTCTACCATAAAAGCAGTCATTTAAGAATTCATATGGCAAAGCTCATCCTGTCTAGCCCCCACTAAATTAAGACATACACTATTATCTCCAGACTAACAGCAATTCACTCAAACTTGGTGCAACTTGAAAGCCTAGGAGAATGGTCACGTGACTCATGTGTAACCCCAAACTAAAAGGTACAATTCTGAGGTGCCCACATCCACTTGTTTCAGAGTTAATAACGAAGAGCCTAAGAAAATATTATAAGATGAAAAGGCATGGTTGATATGTGTCCCTTTTCACACAAACAGAATGACGGTGAATCTTTGCATGGACAATAGATTCCAAACAACAACCATTTTAAGAAGAGATGATATACGGGCAGTCATTTACACACAAACACCAGTAAGATGAACCTTTATACATGTATACACCCCCAACAACATAATCATCCACTCTGCCAAGTAAGGAATCAAAATGAACATAAACAAATCTAGGAAGTAAGAATGTCAAGAGAAAGCAGTTCGACTAACTAATAGAGGTAAGAAGCCCAACAAAAACAATAAAGAAGAATTACCAGCACTTTTAAAAGTATAATACAACCACCACTATAGGTAAGATGCCAATAAAAGCTGTATATATAATTACCAGCATTTGCAAAAGTGATAAATCCAATTCCACGGTGGCCCTTAGTAGTTGGATCCTGAGAAAATTAATGAAATTATAGCATGCAATAAAATAGAAGGTGTATCTTGAACTCATGGGGAGTTGGCAAAAAGTACGAACCTTTGGCATGTATAGATCTGTTATTTCACCGAATTTCTCAAAATGGCTGCATAAAAAGAAAAAAAATAATAATAAAAAATAAAACAGTTACTACTTAAAACTTTACGAGTGCAAATAACAGCTTAGTGCAGATCCACCAATTTATAGTTGCAGATAAAAATAATAAATACATGTGGAAATGCAATCAAATAAAATGAAATGGAGGAGAAGTAACCTTCTGAATGCAGCTTCGGTCACCGATGGTGGAATCCTTGCTACAAAAATCCTGGTCACCTTTTTTGAAGATGTTCTCATCTCCTCCTGAAAGTAGGATAGAATAACATAGAGGAATATAAAGAATGAGATAAGGCCTAGGCCTAAATATAAAGATAAAACCAAACATGAAAACCAAGACAAAAAAGAAGGCAAAATGACAGAAAACATAAATTATTGATAATTGAACTATTAATTATTTAATAATGCAACCTTCGGAGTGGCTATTTTGACTTCCAGCATCCTATTGCCGAGCAAATGTTCACTTGCTAATGCAGTCTGTGACGTCCACAACATGGGAATCATTAGTGCAACAAGCAGATAATTGGCTCTCGAAATATGCGGACAGAAATTCTAATAGACAACCAAGCTAACATTGACAACTCAAGTCACATGCGCCAACAAAAGGAGTGAACAATGAGGTGTCCAATATGCGTGTTACCTTCGCATCCTCAGCAGTCACAAATGTTACATATCCAAAACCACGAGAGCGACCGGTTGAACGCTCCTGAAATCACCGGAGAAAGGAACTAAGGGATCCATTTTACATGTCGCATGCTTTCAGGTGAGATAAGTTGGAACCCATATACATGAAAGGACAGGAAATTATTTTTCGAAGGTCCATCATCATAAAAGACACATCCCGGGACCAGATGCGAAGTTGAGATGTGATTTAAAATGGAAGGCCCATATTTCCGTACCTTTAAGGTAGTACATCATAACGATGCAGGTGACGATGAGGATAAGCTGTCTAAAGAGGAAGTTGATGAGGCTTAAGATTTGAAGAAGGAAAAGTACATTTAACATTGTAATAGTTGTATAGCTAAGAAACAAATGATAAAATATCGGTAAGAAACTTTTATTCAGTCATGCAATATGACATCACCTAATTTCAATACAAACAGAGCAATCAAGATTTGATAGTGAATTGAGCATAAAATTTGATCTAGTACTTTATATGATTTTTAAATAGAATGAAAAAAGTGTGTACAAAGAAATGGAAGTGATTTCAATCAGAACTGTGAAATCTTCATGGTACACATTATAAATTGAGAAACTCTGAAGTATTCTTTCTGTACACATTCCAAGAACATCAACTACGTAACATCATGAAGGAGACTTGACACAACATACACTATTGAAAATATATTATCAGTTTCTTGTTTATTAAAAAACAGCTCTCAAAAAGAAAATAAAAAGTTGACTAACCTTCATTACAATACAGTCCTCCAATTCCCCAAATTTGCTCATGTATTCTCTCAATCCTTCAGTATCCACATCCCATGGGATTCCCAACACCTAAGATTAATACAGACGCACATTAATCAATAACTATTGACACACTTCAAAAATTTATGAAGACACAAGAAAATTTTGAAACTTACAACGAGCTTTCGGTCAGCCATGACCAAAATAAGTCCTGCTATTCAGAAAATGGCGATTCTTGATTTCTTGGCAGCCCCCCTCCGCTTTCTCTCCCCTCTCTCTCTCTCTCTCACCAACTCTCAATCCCTCACGCACTCTTCCTGCACACAACAATAGGGACACCTCTTTCTCACAACCCACAAATACTATCATCATTATATACCAAAGCAAACTCACCATATTTCTCAGAATTCTTACACAGCAAAATACCCAGGAGAAAAAGTAATTCACAATAGAAGATTGAAATTATTCGGGCGGTCGCAGCTTGACTGACCTTTGGATTCAATTTGGGATTTCAAAAACCCTAAATCGCTCCGCTCAGCTCGCCTCGCTCTCTCGTCTCTCTCTACTCTCTCTACTCTCTTCCCCTCTCCGCTCGCCTCGCGTCGCTCAGCTTCAGCTTTACCCACGGCCCCGCTCAGCTTATCTGCGGACACCTAATTTATTGAATTGCTGTTAATAATGGTTGATTTGGTTGACCGAGAATAGCGACATTCCAAGGATAAAACCTAACCCCGCTTTCTGCCCTTGCGTCTTGCTCTGGCAAGGTTTCCCCGATTTTGTTTTCAATTAGTTGTTCGCCCGTGGCAGAGCACGAGATAAAATATAGGTGTGGCTATTATATTTTTAGAATTTTTAAACATATTAAAAGTCTAAATACAGGTTATTTACCAAAATGATGCAGAAAAAAAAATTCATAAAATAAGGTAGATTTAAAAATTATTTTAAAAATAGAATAAAACATCACGCCCGTGATGATATTTGGTAAAAACTCACTGGACCTCACGTTTTAATTTTAAAAATAAAAACGTCAGGCCCACTGACATTTTTATTTTGAATATATATATATATATATATATATATATATGTTTCATGTCATGCATCACATATATTCATATATATATGCATGTATAAATATGGGCGTGTATATATATATATGTATATATATGCAAGTAAATTGATAACTCCATATAATAGAGTTATTTTCATACCCTTTAATTTGAAATCATGTAGGAAAAAGTGATGAATTTGGTGAATTTTAATATAATATGACATAATTAGATCTTTATTTTATTTTGTAGATCATGTAAATTAAATGTGTAATTTTTCTTTGGTTTTGTGTAAAAAAAAATAGTAATGGAGCTGAAATTGAGGAATTAAAACTAAAAATACCGAAGTCTGGAAAATCCCCAGTTGCTGTACGAGATGCTGCAGCATGCTGGAAGCCAGGTTCCCAAACCAGAAAATGCGAAATTTGATTTGCTGACTGGACACTTAAAATTATCCAGTTGGGAAGTCAACATGGACAAATTGACTGGGCTGCCAAAAGAAGAAGTGGGTCGTGGGCCTTGAGCAAGAGGGCAGCCCCAAAAAAAAGAAACCAAACAGAAACTAGGGCAGAGGAGAAGGGGGATATCAGCAGCAGCCCTAGAAAAAGAGAGACTCCCAGCAGCAAAAGAGGAAGGCACGCAGACAGCAAGAGAAGAAGGAAAAGGAGGACAGATTCCATCATTCTCACCAGTTTTCCACGGAGATTTCAAGGAGAGAAGGAAGGAATCATCTCAAGGGAAAAGAGGAGGAAAAGAACTCGAAAAATCAGTCATCCGAATAGCTTATCTCTCCTCTCTTTAACTCCCTTTATTTCCTTATTTCTCTTGAAATTATACTTTGGATTTTGTATGGATATTATGTTAGCTTTGTGGATTGAATTTCCAGAATTAAGTATGAGCCAAACATTACTTAGACTTGAATTGCTAATGGATTTTGAATCGAATTATTGAGACTTTATTGCATTGTTGGGTGATTGGTGCTATTGTTCATTCAAGTAGGAAGATGATGAATGTTTGTTGTTGTTTGGCCAACAATGGTGAATTTACAAGCTAGATTTTAATACCGGAAGGGTTAAGTCTAGTGGAAATTGCTTGAATGATGCAAGTGAATAACCGTTTTTAGGTTGTTGTCGTGAATAGTATAGGGATATATTATTCGCCTTGCATAATTGTATGAATTGGTTTTTGCATCGATGTTCCAATTTCAATTAGGCATAGGAATATGTTCAATTAGAAAAAGGAATATAAGACATAGTATTTGGAAAAATCCTATGTATCGAAAGGGAATTCATGTTAACTTTAGCATCTTTCACTTAAAAACAATGCCGCTTTTATCATTGCTCAATAAACTTCGATTCAAATGACAATTAGTAATTCAAGTCTAATACATCCATCTTGTGAATTTCGTGCTGCTATTTAGTGTGATTTGATCAACCACGTGCTATAAATAGTTTCTTTAATTCTTGTTTAATTAATAGACGTAAAACCAAACCATCCAATCCATTTATTATGTATTTTTTTTTATTACAAATTGTGAGTAATTGATAGTTGCAAATCATTTTAATTTCAATCCCTGTGGAGACGATCTACTCATCATTGTATTACTTGGGGACTACGTACACTTGCGTATTTAAAATTACCCATCATATATATATATAATTATATATATATTATATGTTTTTGTATATATATACATGTATATATATTTATAATTTTTATTTCTAATTTTTATATTATTTAATAAATAATATTTATATTATTAGAAATCAATAAAAAAATTGTCTTAATAATTAAAGTAAATAAAATATAATATTAAATATATTTAAATAATTTTTATTATATAAATATATATTTATTTCAATTATATATATATATATATATATATATTAATATAATTATATACCAATAAAAATTATAAATGAAAAAAATCATATTAATGAAATTAAGGAATATTTATTAATATTTTAAATATTTATATTACTATTTATTTGAATAATTTAAATAAATATATATATATATATATATATATATATATATATATATATAAAAGATATATAAATTATAATAATATTTTTATATAAAAGGGTTATGTTATGTGACACCCAACCCTTATAACACACAACATAAGTTACATTTAACCTGGTTAATCCTGTACGTTTTTTTTTTTTTTCATTCACCTGTGAACACCTGTAACATATTTACAAGGTATAGTTTATTTCCCAAACGATGGCTCATTCACACCCAAACAAAATCCATAATAGATGCAAAACTATTCACCACAACCACACCAATATTTACATGCTCAAAAATGGAATAATATTATACAAACTCAGACTGAATAACAAAATAGAACCCCAAAAACATACTACGCCCATGGTTTAGCCCCAAAGGTCGTCATCCATGTACACCGTTCCCCAAATGCTTGTTGAAGCACGAACTGTTCGATAAGCCGTGAGCTTACACATCATCATCACGCTCACCTACAATGCACAAACTAGGTGAGCTAAAGCCCAGTAAGCAGAAATCGTGCATGTATCATAAGTTAAATGTTTGCAAACACTCTAAAAGAGATGTGAAATGCATACTACTGAAACCCTAACTCATGCGTTGGAATATTTTATCTTTATAGGGCCCGTGACCCACCTACGGTCATGGGAAAGAGCTAGCTCAATAATAATTATAATCATAGAATCAATCCATGTCTTATGTGCCACCGACCCGACAAATCGAGCGTATCTATGTCTCACATACCACCGACTCAATATATCATAGAGTCTATCCATATCTCACATGCTACCGGCCTGACGAATCAAGCCTATCCATGTCTCACATGCCACCGGCCTCGGTACACTAATAGTGGTCAACATTACATTTTCTGTTTGTTTTTATCATATAGTGCATGTAAAGCAGACTATATACAACCCATGCATGCACATGTCAATGCTTGTGAATGTTATGCTTATACAATATTAAATCAGCCATTCACATCACATAATTCATATTTATCAATATCAAGAAACACAAGTCACCAATATCTCATAGCAAAATAATACGAACAAGTACTATGTCTATGTATTATAGTTGCAAATAAATTTGTACTTACCTCACAGTCGATTGTTCATATTCCTAAATCTCCTTTAATGCATTTCCAATAGCCAATCTAATCAAAATAAACTATAAATTACAATTCAATGCTGGCCATGAAATTAGAAATAAGTTATTCATATTACATCCATTTCCCCCCTAATTATTTTCTTTAGTTAATGAATTACTCCCAAAGGTACCATAAATATCATATATTTGTCTAATCTCTAAGCTGTTACAATAGGTTTAGAAACCTACCTCTAAATATTTTACAATTCACATATAAGGTTGATTCATAAAAACATAAAATATTGTGCAGTGAATGTTTATTTGATAAATTGAGGTAAGTTGCAATTAACATAAATCACCACTCTTAATTAACAATTGTAAATAATAAATTACCAAAATTCCCTGCATAGGGCTGACCAAAATATGTTGCACACATTAAAGAAATTAATTTAAATCTTTTATATCATATTACTAAAGAATCTAATTATTGTGTATATCCTAATCATGTTTAATGCTTAAAAAAATTTAAAGAAGCTTAATTCAACTCAAACCCCACCCTAAACCAATTTGCATGATTAGCAAGCTTTTCTATTCTTATTAATTTACTATTCGTCAACTACCGCCATCTGCTCCATTTTACCATTTAGAAAGCTAATAACATAAATAATAAATTAGTATATACCTTTCATCTTTCACAAGATCTCTTGTTCACTGTCTTTTTCTTTCCTTCCTGTTAGTTGGTTTTTTTTTTTTTTTTTTTTTTAATTAGGAAGAAGTATTTATCTAGGCAAACCTTCACGTCTAAGCCACCGCCTATACTAAATATTATCTTATCTTTTTATTGCTTTTTTTTTTCTTTCGTCTGTTTACTATTTATACATATAGATACTTGTTGTTGTTCTTATTGTTATTGTTGTTATTATTATTATTATTATTATTATTATTAGTAACTTGCCACATGTAATTCTATTTTATTACTAGGCACATAATTTCTCCCTCAACATTTGGCCTAGGGGATTCCAACCTATAATGTAAACCCTAAATAAAACATTAACTATACACAAAAATAATCAAACACGACTACAATATGAATACAAATATAATTTCAATAGGACATAAAATTATAAAATGTAATCTTATTTTGTTAATACTTGGCACCTAACTTCTCCCTCGATATTTGGCCCAGGGAGTTCCAACTTATACTGTAAACCCTTAAAAAAATTTAACAGCAACATTCCAAACATAATTAAATACGAGTCACAATACAAATAAAAATGCAATTTAAATAGCAAATAAAATTATAAAATAAATGCAATGCATAAACTATATTGACCAATGAGTAGTCAGAGGCTTGGGGTATCACATGTTATATTAAAATTAAATTTATTAAGATATTATAAATGAATTAATACATAATATAATTTAAAAAAAAGAATTTTATATAGAGTGTTTAAATATATATATCATAAATATTAAACAAATAAAAAATACAATAAATAATTATTTTTAAAATAAAAAATAATCAATATATCGTAGTTTTTCTTTTCGGCCGAAAATGAATTGAGGTTGTGAGGATTTGAACCTAGAACCTCTTAGAGACAAATTGCAGATCCTCAACCATCGGAGCAGATTCAATGTATGATATTTTTATGATATATTTATGTTTATATAAAATACAAATTCAAAATATAAAACAATATATTTATAACATTTTTTATTTTTAATTATATTATGTATTAATTCATTTATATTTTTTACAAATAATTTATATTAAATTACGTTCAATAAATACCTATAATAAAATATATAATATTAATAAATATTCATTAATTTTTTGAAATTTATTTATAATATGATTTAATTAATTTAAATAGAAATATATCATATTTATTGATTTATAATTATATAATATATATTTATATAAGAAAAAATATATATTTGTATAAAAATAATATAGATATATATATATATATATATATATATATATATATATATATATATTAGTTATTTCAAATATTTTATCCCAAAAAATCAAAACCAACCAAAATAATTGAAATTTTAAAAACTAAAAACGAAAATCAAAACATACGTTAAAAATTAATCAATTAATTCAACTCTGATCAAAATTTACAAACCTCTGAATATAAATTTGTGAATAACTTTATATAGGAATAAATTTAGTATTTAATTTTTATTATTGTTCTTCTTTAAAAAAATGAAATCATGAGACAAACTGGCCACCCAGTTTAATGCCAAAAAAGCATAATAAGAAAAAAAAATTAATTTATTTAATATTTTTCTGCTGGAAAATTAGGTAATTTAAATAATATAAAAAAGTGAAATATAAATAATGTGAAATCAGAAATACAAATTATAAATATACATACGTGTGTATATATATATATATACAAAAACATATAATATATATAATTATATATCATTATATATATATATACACTTTTGCATATATATACATATATACACACGCTGATATATATACATGAATATATGAATATAAGTGATGCATATATATATATATATATATATATATATATATATATATATATATATATATATATTTTGAAAATAAAAATATTAGTGGGCTTGACCTTTTTATTTTCAAAATTAAAACGTTTGGCCCAATGACTTTTTTACCCAACATCGTCACAGGGCGTGATATTTTACTCTATTTTGGGAACGATTTTTAAATCCACCTTATTTTATGAAATATTTTTTTTCACATTATTTTGATAAACCCGTCTAAATACATTTTATATAAAAATAATTTTTTTTTACTAAATATACCTCAATTATACTCTTTATATTTTTTACATTAAAAAATAAAATAAAAGTAACAAAAAACATTAGTATTTCAATCCCTTCTGTGTTTATATTTTGGAAGAATAAGAATAACAATTTATACTGGTACGATACTATATAGATAAAATATTTATTTAGTGGGTTATTCAAGCGATCTGGGGAGACGGACCTGCAAAAAATTGTTGTGGTACCATTGCCAGTTCAATTTTTTTCTTAGCACATTCAATCTATTTAAATACTGATAAAAAAAAACTAAATTATTTTTATTAAAATTAAGAGGTAAATAATTGAAATAAAATAAAAGAATTTTGAAAATAGTTCTCGAATTATGTTCCCCTGCTTCAATTTGCACATCCAAGGGTAAAACTTCGAACAAGGATAAAAACCCACCGACAAAAATGCCCTGAAAAACAGTAAATTGGCTAAGAATGATTATGGTTCCAAAGGATGAGTTCGACTTGGCCACAGTAAAAAAGCATGCTTGACACAAAGTCTCTCTTTGGCCGTCATTCTGATGAAATGCAACGAAGCATCGAGGTGAATCCGATTAAGCCTAATACAAGATAGAAGAACGATGCAGAAGATGAGCTCAAGGTCTCCAATAGTAATTGTAATTCTGGTCTGAATGTGAATTCTAAAGGCGTTTTTAATGAAAGCAAAACAGTGAATTCTATAAGGTGTTTTTATTATAATATATGTGTATAGATGTATTTAAATAATTTAATATGATATTTTAAAAATAAATCAAATTTAAAACATTTTATAATTATCTTTTAAAATAAGAAAAATATGAAATCACTAATCCTTATCATTTCTAACATCGTAAATAACATTTTTTTCAATTCAGATTCACGCTTGAAATAATGCATATATAAATTCAAGGAGCTTCAGCTCTACTGACTCTTGAAATCAGGAGTTGATGCAAGGGGTCTAGTTTTGCTGGCCCAAGATTTTTGGAATCAAGATTTGCTCACAAGTGTTCCAGCTCTGCCAGCTCTAGATGAGAGCATTCATTTTTAGAGCTCTATCTCTATCAACTCTTGGAATGAAGATTTGATCGCAAGGGTTCTAATTCTGTTGACTCTAGATCATGATATTGATTTCAAGAGCTGGAGCTCTACTGACTCTTGGAATCAAGATTTTGATTGCAAGTGTTCCAGATCAGGATATGGATTCCAAGAGCTGGAGCTCTACTCACTCTTGGAATTAGGATTTGATCGCAAAAGGCATTTATCTAGTTCTTGTTCTGCTAGCCCTAGAGGGTATCATATCAAAAGCTTGAACTCTGTCGACTCTTGAAATCAGGATTGATTGCAAGGTTTCTAGTTCTGTTAGCCCTTGATTAGGACGTCGACTCTTGAAATCAGGAGAGGAAATGAGTATTCAAAAAAATGAAGTAAAATACAACATAATTAGAAAATAAATATAAGACAAAAGAAACACTATTGGAATTACACTGAAAAAGATAAAATGTACAAAAAGAGAGCTCTGAAATATTGCAAAAATTCCAAATGATCTTATTACATGGTCCAAAAAGATTCATTACAAAACCCATAGTTCACCATTCAGGTCTGGTCCTTTGGATGCTCAACATCACTAAAGTCTGAGTCATCCTCAGGACAATAACATCAGAAGGATCTATTTTAGTAAGTTTGACAAGCAAAAGAATCTTCTGGAAAAGGACTAGAGGTAGGAAGCTCATATAACATGATTTCATTTTTAGGGAGCTCAGGCGCCATAAACTCCTCCTAAGTAAGCTGATGAACATTATGGCGAATGGAGAAAGGTAACCAATGAACATCAGAAGGAGCCAAGGTTGAAGTGCCTCATAACGATGGGTCTGATGCACTCATCTGGTGTACACATGGCAAATGCCATTCACACTGGCACACGTGTACTCATTGTAGGCCTTTAATGTAAAGGACTGGATATATGAGACAAATCCCTGATTCTGTGGGATCATATTGTATGTATTGTTTAAGTTTGGTGACTCAGTGACTGGACAAACTTACCCATTTATTACATAAGGTATAAATAGTCTACTGAAAAAAGGATAAGACACTGTTTCATTACTCTCTCTCTCTCTCTCTCTAAGGTTTATTGTTTTTTCAGAATTATTCCTAACTTGAGAGTCAGAGTGACCTCGTCGTAACCCCCTTGAGCGAGTTCTTTGCATGTGTGGACTCCGCTCATTGTATCGGATTGCCGCAAAGGCTATCACATCCTTTGCAAGATTGTATTTTTTAGTTGTTCACTTCATCCTTAGCTCATCTCTTAAATTTATTTGATGAATTACATACTCCAGTTAGAATATACAGATTTGTTAAAATGAACTTGAATTAAATAAAATAGCATATTAAAATAAGTCGAATATATAGAATAAATCACACCCTTCAATCAAAACTACATTCATTCACTAAGAAACTTGAAGATTTTGTAAACAAATACAACTACAAGAACAAATAAAATAGATATTAACAATAAAGATCTCAAACATTTTAGCCATCTTGATCATTTTTGCCTGACTTAATAAGTGTTAGAAATATGAATGGAGGATTCAGATCACTGTCTATATTTGGAATAGAGTTACAACAACAGTAAACACAGTCCTAAACCATGATTTATTCTATTCATAAGGCTGCTTAAATAGCAGCTTCAATAAGTTGCCAATCGAGTTGCATTGATGTAATCTTGGAGTCCATGAGCAGAGAAACCTGGGAACAACAAACCTACCATTCGAAACATTTGGAGCAGTAAACATTCCTTGTACCCTGGCCCAAACATCTGGGGAAGAAGAAAACTTCTTATAAGCTCCCATACTGCATCAACTCTATCGGTTACTATCGACAGACCCAACTTGACACAATTCTTTACTCCTTCATCTTCAACAATCTATGTAGGCAAGTCATAAAAACACAACCTTAATTTATATGGTGTTTGAGATGCTGCACCTGATGCATTGTACATCGGTTGTTTTGACTCACACATCCACACATGCTCATATGAGTGTGTGTGAATATCTTAATTACTTATCTATATATATTACTTACCTTTGATTCGTAAAGAGTATTGATGTAGAGGCATTTCCCGAAGTGCTTGTACATCAAGGCCGTGTTATCGAAAGGGAGATGAGGCACAACATCGTGACTATACACAAACCTGTATATATGTGAAAATCCAACCTTTTAGCCAACTTCAACCTAGCTATAATATCTAACAACATCATCTTTTTATCTTTTTTTTTTTTTTTTTAAATCATGAGGAATAAAATACTTTTGGTTGCATTTGTATATAAGGACTTGACATGCAACCTTAATAAAATGCAGCAGACTTTTCCCCGCTAAGGTATGTACTTGTATACGGTATACTTAAGGTGCGTGCTATAAGACTTAGTGCCAGCTGCATATCATATAGTTATGCGTGTACTTCAAGAAAATAGGGGATATTTGTTTTTGTGTCGGACATAAATTTGATCATATCCAATATATAAACTTTAATTTTTATTAAGTTTTTCTATAATGATTTCTAACTTTTGATTTGGTCAAATTTATATTTGATAAATTGTGAAAACTAGTTAGAAAATGTTAATATGACACTTATAATTTTATCTATTACATAGGTAGCTTGACCACCATATCAACAAATTCAGATGAGTTTTATGAAATTTTGGCAAAATCGAGTATAAAGTGGACAAAATTAAAGCTAGAGGTCATTATTAAAAACCAGTAAAATTAGAGATCATGTATCGAATATAGCGAAAATAAACGACAATAAATTAATATTTTCCCAAGAAAAATAATCTCTAACCTGTAATATTTGACCCCATAACACTTAAACTGCTCTTCCATGAATTCCCCAAACTTTCCATCTCCAACCTTGGGTTGTCCAAATGTATAGATCGCTTCTAACCTCTCCAACACTTGAATCTCATTGTGCATTGCGAGAACTGCAGGGAAGAGAGCAGCAAGTGCCCCTCCTAGGCTATGACCAGTCACTATGAATCTTGTATTACTATCGATCTTGAAATGGGAACTCAATTCTCCTGCTATGGTATTGTAAGCATGTCGGCGTACACCGACGGGTACACTTTCCGGCCAATTCCTGTCCTGATTGAGGCCAAGAGCTTTCACAAAACCGGCATGGACTCTCCCTGGGACGCCGCGCAGCTGGCACCAGGATATGTCACAGTCGGTACTCCAATCATCTGCATTGAATGGTTCTGTGCCCCTGAAGGCCACAACAATCATGTTGGGATCGATATTTTTATCACGAAACATGAAGGCTTGTGTTGTATTTCCTTGGTATCTGTCTGCCAGATTAAGTTGACAAAATTTCATTTCATAGAAGCGTTCTGGAATCAAAATTAGCTAAATGTTCATGATGATCATGTCTTACCATCCCAAAAGTTATATGTTCCCAATAGTTCCATCTGCATGTGAAAGTGGAAATATTGATCTTTAAAAGTTGAAATCAGGATGGCCAGATTATTAATTTTTAGTACGTGAGAATTCGTTAAATGAGATTTTTATGTGTACTACTTGAGAAAAAATCACTTTAAGTCTGTTAGTTAATCATTAATTGTTGAGACTACTAAAATAATAAGACCAAAAAACAAAATTGAAGACTAAAAATGAAAAATTTGAAACTAAAATCGAGTTGACCCTAATATAGTGGGAAAAATTAAAATATCCCATAATTATTGAGTGTTGGAAAAAGTGATCCCATCCATTTTTAAATTGGCTAAATGGACCCTTATCTCAAGTTGTCTTTAATTTAGTCCAAAAGTCCCTAATTTTATAAAGTTTGGTAAATTATGATAATGTGGCACACCAAATTAGAGAAAACTCAATATATATATATATATATATATATATATATATATATATATATATATATATATATATAAACTGCCACATCATCATAAAAATGAGAGAAATTTCAACCTCGTTCCTGAAGGAAAAAGAACGAAAATAATTAAATTGTCCTTACTGAAGTGACGATTTTCTCCAATAATTTAGAACATTTGCAGAAAATCAATGTGGAGATAGGTTTGGGGGGGGGGGGGGGGGGGGAGTACTGTAAAGTATTTTTGAATATTCAAATCTTAATCCTAATCCAAAACAAAAAAGAAACCATTCTAGAAGTAAAAATTGTGTGGAGAAGAAAAAAAGATTTAGAATTTCGAAACTAAATGTGAGACAACATAATATATGTGGCTTCAATTTTTGCCAATTTTAAATGGGTGGGACTGTTTTTTGTTACCACCCAATAGTTAAGGGGCCATTTGCATTTTTCCCAACAAAAAAATGTAATTTTTCTCACCCATGCTCTCATATTCAATTTAAATTTTAAATCTTATAGCTGCGTTTATTTTTCTAGTCAGGATTGGATAGGATATGATAGAAATTGGGATTAAAATCAGGATATGGATAAGTTCGAAATTTTTATCCTACGTTTACTTCGTAGGATAACATTAGAATAGAGAAAGATAATTTTATACTATCCAACGTTTACTTTGTGGGATTGGACCGGATAATGTGGAAATTACAAAATTGCCATTAATACATGATTTATATATGAGGACATTTTTGTAATTAAGTTTGTGCATAAGGGTAAAACAGTAAATTTCCATTTTTATCCCATGGGATAATTTTTATCCCAGGGGTTTAGGTCGAATTAGTATCCGCCGAATTATCCCGAATTTTGTCTTTTATCCCGGATCGGCTGGATTGACCCAGAAAATTATCCAACTAAGCAAACGTTGGATAATTGTGGACTATTTATCCAAATCCAGATTTATTACCCGAAGTAAACGGGGCCTATATGTATATGTCTTTTTATCGATTGTGGATTTAGTCTAAATTTTTCCGAGATTGAAATTTTCATTGAACAAGCCACTTATGTTTCCCTCCCACATGCCTTGTACAATTACACACCGACTTATGTTGCGCAACGAGGCCTAATATGGAACAAAAAAAAATTGGGACAACCCTATATCTATAAGTCATATTGGAAAAGATGCTAGGCCGCCGGCTAGAGCCTAATGTCTAAATAGGACCTCAATGGAATTAGCTGAGGCAGAATAAAATAAAAATAGCAGGTTCAGCTTAGCCTCTAGACTAGATTAGGCCTATTGCTGGATTTGAATTCTTTATTTTATTTTATTTTTTATTTTTTTATTTTTTTATTTTAATATACATTATATAATAAATAGTATATTTATATATATATATATGATGTATAGCGAATGTTTTAAACTATGGAATATGAAAAAGAAGCAACAAAAATCATAAAAAGAAGCAATGATTATACACAGAATAAAGTCATAATAAATATATTTGTATTACCTCCCATGTTTTTTCAACTGTAACTTGGATGAATTCGTCATTCTCGTAGGCTAATTTTGAAGCCATAGCAGAAAGAGCCGCAAAGTATTTGTTACTTCCTGGGTTGATGTTTTTGTCCAACTCCACTCTCCCGTCCAGATGCCCAATAATTGATAAGAATCTGGCCGATGTTTTAGGCGGCACCTCCAGTTTCCCTGCAACAAAGACATTCATGGTTTAATTAATTTGCTGAATCGAATCACTTGAGAGAAAGAACACACACACGCACACTAACCTCTCAACAAGTTCTTCAACAACATTTGGAAATTACTTTTATTTCCAAAAATGTTCAGGCACATCTCCCACATTGAACCGAACAGCAACAAGAGCCATTCGTTGTACTGAAGCAACTTCTGGGCCAACCCAGAAAGAAAGATAATCCATTTACCCCCAACGAGTGCTTGTTTAACGTTCAACGATTCAATAAAATCTTTGCATTCTTCGATGTAATCAGCAGTAGATAGAACACGAAAAATGCGCAGGATACCGACTCGACGAGGTTTCAATTCCAGATACTTTTTGGTGGTGTGTTTGTATTTTGGATCCATGGGGTGTGTACAGAACAATGCAAGAACTAATCGACGTTGAATGCATAGATACACACAGGCATGCATATTTATATACATATACACACGTGTTTTGTTAGTTTTGACAGTAAAATGGAATTGCTTCGGATGCACATCTACTTAACTTGGGACATTCTTCTGTGTAATGTTTCTCATGACATAAGCATGAAAAATATGTAAAGATGCGACAGTTGTGTGCCTTCAATGGGACATAAATTCTCGGTCTTAATTAATATATATAGATCCTTAAAAGTGCTGTCTTTTAATTTTTTATTTCAAAATAATTACCATACAATATATTTATATGATGACATCACTAATTAACACATATCATTTATTAAATATTTTAAGAGAAAAGATGAAACAACAAATAGAATAGATGTTCCAAAACGATAAAAGTGGGGAGGGGGTGGTTTGTAATACTGGGTTATTTTCTGAAAATTCGTTTTTTGGTAATGATTTTATGATAGTAAGACATAATGAAATATTTAATTAATTAATTAATATCAATTTTGTAATTAATGTAAATGAAAAATAAAAAAACTGTCCCAATGATGAAAGATCAAGATTTACTCTTAAGCGACCATGAGTAATCAAACCTATCCATCCTCCAAACATAATCTAATTTGCTAAACTGATTCTCCAAAGTAATTCACAATATTATGAAATCAAGAAGGTTAACAAAACACAATCTATATTATATGAAAAAACAAGGCGATTTGAAAAATTCAAGAAAATGTTATTTTCCCGCAAATAAAATTTGGATTAAAAAGAGAAAAAGAAAAAAAGAAAAAGAAAAAAAAGGTACGCCAACCTTTATACGCCCTACTTGTGCACACGAGATTTCAAACTTTCAAGCTTCAATCAGGTCGAACAACCAATCACATATTTAATGTTTTTTTTTACTTTTTATTTTTCATCCAAAATTTCAAAAGTTTATAATCTTTTCATTTCAACTAATTTTTTTATGGAAATATATTAAATTAAATATTTTTCATAATTTTTGATTTGACATGTATATTACAAATATTTAAAAAATATATTAATTTTTAAATATAAAAATAATATTCACTACATCAACTTTAGTATCTTATGATATTTAATGTTTCTATATAAATCTAAAATGTGAGATTATTTAAGAAAAATGTATATTTTCGAATAATATCACTTAGTTTTGACATTTTTCATATCCCAATAATTTTTGGGTTATTTGAATTATCTTGTTGTGAAGAGAAATTGGTGAAAATGACACAAATTTATTTGGTTTACCTTAATGCTCAATTCAAAAAATATATATTAGTAAAATATGATTTGTTATTCTAATAATTTTTTAAAAAAAAAATTATGTTAACCAAAAATAACAAGCCCACAATTTATAATTATTTATTTTTAAAATTAAATTTATTAATAAATAATAGGTATATTTATAAAAATATTTGGGGGGGGGGGGGGCAGGGAGCACATTTTTCTTTCTTTTACCTAATATAGTTTTATTTATAAAATAATTTGAAAAAGTTAATTTTTTTTTTTGTGTCTAATCCATATTTCACAAATAATATATCAAATTAATCCTTATTTTACAATTTTCAATTTCACATTTATATAATATAATATAATATTTATATATTTGAGTTATAATATTTAAATTGTATGTTAGTTATAAATATGGGTTGGATTTAATAAATGTTGAATTAGGTTAGTTTTTAGTATGCTTATCTTGCAAAATATAATTAATTTACATTTTGTGAGATAGAAATAACAAACAAGACCATACCTGTGCAGCATGTTCTTCATTACAGCAGTTTGCAAACATTTTGACAAAATCATTCAAGCCAAGAATTCTTCACTAACGCTAAGACAAAAACTTGGAGCTTCTTGCTTGGCCCGACTTCAGTTTGACGTGCAACTTCCAAGCTACAATTCGTCAACCTTTATTAACATAAGTTGACACAAAATGAAGAATGAATAGTCGTCATTCTTCATTTTCGTGCCAACATTACAATGAGGGTGGTTGCACAATAAGGGGAGAAAATGGTTCATTATAAAAAAGAGTTGGACTTGGTATAAAAGTAGCAAAAATAACAGTTTGATTATCAAATAATGTAGATGTTGTAGTTTCTAGCATTTAATAATCTTTTAAAGGAATTATAACATTCTAATTTTAAATGACTGGCTAGCCAGCCAAGGACCATAACGGAGCTATACATCACATGGATAACAACAATGATATATCATCAAACCAAAAGTCCAAAGGCAGCAAATCATTCGATCTTCAAGATTTAATGGCCATTTCTTTCGATAAGAAATACATCGGATGATCCCAATCTAGTGGAGTTAACATAATCTTGTGTGCAATGGGCAGAAACCCCCGGTAATAAAAGGCCAATGACCCTTATCATTCGAAGAACAAACCCTTCTTTGTATTCTGCTCCTTTTGTATATGAAATAATGAAGCTTCTAGTAAGTTCCCAACATGCATTCACTATTTTTGGCATTAGCCATGTTAGAGAGAAGTAATTCTTGTCAGGCTCTTCAGCTACAACCTGCAAAATATCGACCGTGCATCCAATGATAAGAAAATATTCATTAATGGTAATCCCGAAAAATATATATTATGTTCTTCTTGAGAAAAAAAAAAATGTTTTTTTTAAAAACCTATTTTCATCAATTTTTGTCCATAAAAAGACTCCATTCTTGATAATAATTCTTCTTGAAGCTCCGGAGTTTCGGTACCAACAAGCTTTAATGGTTGGGACAAGTTCGTGCTGACGATCCAGAGCGTCAAGACAAAATTGCTTCGAAATTAAGAATGTGGGCAGTCTTTCGTGTGTCATAATGGGTAAAAAACATATTTTCTAATTTGAGTGGGCGAAAACATGTTCGTGTAGAAGAACTGTACAAATGCGTACGTGTCGTTCCAAAAATCAAACATACAAAATCTTGACTAATTTTCAAATAATCTGTGGATTAAAATGTCTTACTTTTCCTTGGTAGAAGCTGTTGTAGTAGATGCATGTCCCAAAGTGCTTGAACATGAGCATCGAATTGTCCCAAGGCAGTCTAGGCACCATGTCGTAACTATAAACAAACCTGTAGTACTTTATTTTGTGATTTTCTATTTTGTTGGTCATGTATTCTGCGAATTTCCTGTCTCCTACGCGTGGCTGGCCAAATGTGTGTATCCCCTCTATTCTGTCGAGCAGCCAAGATTCTTCGTGCAATGCAAGAATTGCCGGGAACAGCGCCGCCAGTGCGCCGCCTAAGCTATGGCCCGTGACTATAAACCTAGCTTTATCATTGTTCTGCAGTCTTTGTATCAGCAGTTTTCTGATGGCGTAATAGGCGGTTTCCGGCTTGTTACGGTCTTGTTCTAACGGCCATCCTTGGCTCTTCTGTAGGCCTAGAGCTTTCAGGAAGCCGCAATGGATTTTTCCGACGCCAGGAAGTTCGTACCAGGAGAGGTCGAAGTCTGAACACCATGCATCCGCGTCGAAGGGTTCTGTGCCTCTAAATGACACGATTATTAGATCTGATTTCTTGTCTTCGAGGACGAATGCCTGTGTTGTAGCTTTCTCCTGGTAATCTGCAGTTACATAATTGAAGAAATGTGATTGTTGATACAAGCGATAACCCTAAAGAAGGCGATATTAATTAACAAAGGAAGATATGGTAAATAATTATAGGACAGAGAAAAGGTCAAGAACAGAGGATCTCACCATTCCAGAAGTCGTAGAAGTTCAGGAAATCCATCTGGGAGGGGTGGATTCAAATAGTTTAGCTCAGTTAATTGAGTCAATCACTTTGTTAAGAATCCTAAAGCCATTTAATATCTCTATGAAAAAACATTCAAATTAAAAAAAAAATGATAGAATCATTATAACGCTATATCCCCTCTTCGATCTTTTCAAAAACATATATGACACAGCTTGCACAAATCACAGTACGTAAATTTGCTTATCAACTAACAACGTTTAACTAGAAGTGCACTTCGCCTCCAATGTTTCACAAACAATAAATTAACCTTGCCCCAATGCTTAACTAAGGACATGTCGAATGTAAGTGTTTGTAGCACATTCAATGATGAATATTTATAATTACATATAATACAAGAAATTAAATAGCATAAAATTATGTTTATATTGAAATTAGTGAAGAATGATAGAAATTCTAAATATCAAATCAATAAGTGATGTAATAATTCATTGATGGGGGTAACAATTGAAAATTTGTTGGAATTTGTTGAGTTAGTGATTGATGATTGATGTGTTGGGGATTGTGAGATTATTTCTTTTGTAATATTTATTTGTTTTGTTTTTTTCGAAAAATTTATTAAAATATACAATTTCTATTTATGACAAAAATATTGATTTTTTTCGCTCAAATCTGTATGAAAGTAATAAAACAAATTTAACATATATTTAAAGTTAAAAATATGATTTTGTTATTTAAAGTAAAATTTAATGAAATTAACAAAAAAATCATATTTTTCCCCTTTGGAAAGAATATTTAAAGTAAGAAATTAAGAAAAATGGTGAAATCCATTTAAATGGGATGACGTGAGTTGCCCCATACATGATCTAATAGGTAGGTGAGCCAAAAATAAAGAAAATATCTAGTAGCCTTCTATTATTTGTTGGGTAAGCTATGATTTGAATTGGGATGAAGTGTGACGATCAATCCAGATTAAAGAAATATATTTTTGGATAAATCCATCTCTCATTTGAATGAGACCATTCCGATCCAAACATAGCACAAAAATACTATAGCCTGTTATTGCTTAATTAAAAAAAAAAAAAATTACCCAAAATGCTAAACTATTTATAGACTTGCATTATGCCCCCACTCCCCCAATATTTGTCCTGTTTTTTGGTAAATTTTGAATTTTTCTGTTTTGATTGTGCACTTTATGATTTTTATAATGTTATGAATATTCTGACTAAAAAAGTTTGTTGAAACTTATAGTAAAAAAATGGGCAAATAAATTTCGACTAAAATCGATGGCACTGCTTGTTACAGGACCCTTTATTTACAGTAACGAGTTACTATAAACTGGTAACTAATATAATATAAGTAGCAGCCTGCAGATGCAACACATGATTTGGTGAATTTCTTAAATTTTTCTGTCAAATGAAGTGTCTGTCGATCCAAAATAACTGGTTCGAGTTGTAATAAACTGAAATTAAAGATTTGGGTCAAGATGCAATTTATTTATAGATAGTAGATACAAGAACTAGGGAGGAAGAAGGCTTACCTTCCAGTGGTCCTGGACGACATACTCTATGAAATTGTGGTTCTCATAAGATAGCTTTGCAGCCATTACAGAAAGTGCAACGTTGTATCTTGCATCTTCATGCTTCATATTAGGATCCACTTCAATTCGTGTGTCAATTTTCCCCAACAAGGACAAGAAACTGGCCGATGTTTTCTCTGGCTGCTCTACTTCTCCTGTTTACAACGTTGAATTCAAGTCCTTGATTATCATCACAGAAACACACACTATACATACAGACATACATACATGCATATATATATATGTATACATATGGAACAAAATGAATATTATTCAATATACATAAAGTAAAATGTTATATAAGAATATATTTTTTAAATATTTATTTTCGAACGACAAATATATTTTAAAGCATAGCATTATATCTTGAAACTTACGAGTTTGAAGATATGTTACCCATTTGATACTTTATGAATAAACACTACCCTACAATTAATAATATAATGAGCATTGAGATATTATATGTTCAAAGTCATCCATCCAACACTTTATGGTATTCGTGAATTTTGAGATTTCTTGATATTATTGACCATGTAACGATTTTGACTCATAAATTTTAACCGAACAAAGTTCATCAAACACTTGATAATATTTATGAGTTTTGTGATATCTTAAAAGACTACGACATATACACCGATATATGTGGCAATGCATTTATTTTTTAGGATAAATTTGGTTCTAAGCAAATTATTTTTATTTTCTAAATGCTTTTATACTCTTATTAAATTCAAATAATGAATTATCCATGTGTCACTCACAACGTGTTGTCCATATAAGTGTGATATAGGTGGGTTCCATCCAAATCACGTACAATTGATTGGAAAAATAGAAAAGCAAATCAATTTTTTTGACAATATTTTCAACCTTAGATGATGAGAGAGCTAACTCGAAACAATTATAAAATTTAAAAGGATTTAATTGTAAATTTTGTTTTATATGACTAAAATGAAAAACACCAATTTAAAAAGATCAATTTTGAATTTTCAAGAGAAATTCTTAATAACTTTAGTGGTTGTTAGTAATTTGTGGTAAAAGTAGTTAGTTGTGTTAAATTCGATTTTAGAAAAAAATCGATATCTCTTAATATGAGGACCCTCTCTTTTTATATATACCTCACTTAGAGAGTCATGTTTATTATATATTGAATCAATTTCGCTATAAAATATTAATAATGTGTATTATTCGTGGTCGATTGTATGTATATATAAATATGAAATATGATTGAAAAATACAAGGACAAGCTAGTGAAATAGAAAGATTTGGTAAAAATGTCCTTCTACTTTGTACTGATTATGAAAATATTCGATATTCAATTTTATAAAAATATCTTAACTTCGAAAAATTTGATAAAAACTTTCATAATAGGCTACGAAATGTATGTCAATCGACTGGTGAACGGTTGATGTGTTAGCCATGTGTAATTAATATATCTTTTTGAATTACTGACTCACATTATAAAGTACCAAAATACTAAAAATTCAATATATATATATATATATATATATATATATATATATTAATAGTAAGTAAGTCAAAAACATTATTTGAAAATCTGTATTTATTATAGAAAAATCCCAAAAATACTTTGAAAATCTGAAACTTAATTCTAAAAAATTTAAGAATTATTTCCAAAACTCTGAAGTTTTAGTGAAAAGTCAGAAAATTATTTTAAAAAATCATAAAATATTTGAAAAATTATAAATTAATTAAAAAAATTCATATAAGTATTTTAAAAGATCTGAAAACCATTGAGAAAAGACTTTTTAAAACTATGTTAAAAAACATTGATAATTTTATAAAGAATTATCATCTTTTTAAAACAAATCTTTAGATATTAATATTATTAAAAAATGGTATGATAATAATTATCTTTTCATTAATAATTTATTAATATATACACACACATATATATGTACACACACTAAAGTCATAAGAAGGGTATGATGGTAAAATTAATTTTTCCACCAAACCTTATTTTAGGAATTTTCTTTTTGTCTTTCTTAATTTTTTTCTATTTTTTAAAGAATAAAATTAATTCCTTATTATTTAATATATAGTATATCAAATTGATCCTCTTTTTTGCGATTTTCAATTTAACGCCTAAATTGCATATACACCAAAATGAGGAATCAGACACGAAATGCTAATTTTTTGTCCCTTAATTATTAGGATTATTTGTACTTGCTTTGAATTACAAATTAAAATTAATTAAAAAAAGTTTATTGATTTTTTTTTATAAAAAATATGATCAATCCATTTATTTATTTGATATATATTTTCTTATATTTTTTGTAGCAGTTATGCTCAAGGGAAAATGCATTTTTTAATTATTTGAATTATAACGTTATTATATTGAAAGCAAAATTAATATTTTATTTTCTAAATTTAAAATCTGTTTAATATGGAAAAGTAGTAGAGTTGAATGACGATCTTCTTTATTTAGGACTTACACTTATAACTAATGTTGTTGTTTCTATTAGTATCTTTGAAGAATATAGATCCACAGTATTATTTGTTTAACTAAAAAATACTACATGTTGTTTGAAAAATATTACTTTTTTTTTTTTCAACATAATAAATTATTAGTAATATTTTTTAAATAAATAATATTCAAAAGGTGACCCCAAATAATGCATATAACTTCCAAGGTCTATAAATTGATAATTCAAAAGGTAGCAATAGACTATATGTGAGCCAACTGCAGATATTGTGGATATGCATGCATACCATGAAGTGAGTTGAAGATAAGGCCGAAGAAACCCCCATTTACGGACAGCAGATTGAGGCAATGCTCTACTCCGGAACCAAAACCAGCCATAGGCTTCGCCATCGCCAGCAAGCACTTCTGCGCTAAAACCGAAACAAATATGATCAATCTACGCTCGATTGGTTCATCAACGACACCTTCTGGGCAATCCACAAATTTCCTTTTCCTCACATTGCTGGAAAATAGTATCTTGCCCAGCTCAATAAAACCAGCTTCTTCTGGCTTTAGGAGCATGTAGCTGCTGGCAAAAGACATATTGCAAGCCGAGGCCATTTTTATTATATATGTTGCGATTCTGGATTACTTCACATATATATAACAGATGGAGGTAGATAATCTTGGCCTGATGAGAATTAAATCACTTGGTTTAAGAGTGTGTGTGTGTGTGTGAATATCTATATTTATATATATATATATATATATATATATATAGAGAGAGAGAGAGAGAGAGAGAGAGAGAGAGAGAGAGAGAGAATTGATGAACATTGTGATACACATGCATACGTTTTTTTAAATATTACTAAAGCTCTTCAACAGATTCAAGACCAAGTGTGTACGCTTTAGGTGGAAATTCCTGCATATTTACTTAGAAAAGAAAATTGAAATAGATTAGGTATTTGTGAGACGGTATCACAAATTTCTTCCGTGAGAAAGACTCAAAGAGAGAGAGAGAGAGAGACAGAGAGAGAGAGAGACAGAGAGAGAGAATTCACAAAAAAGAACAAGTGACATTTTTTATTTTTTATTTTTAAATTATAAGAAATGACATTTTTAATAACCAAAGATGTTTTTTGTTCACCAAAAAAAATTAATGTTTTGTGTTTCTTTACCATGTATTGGGTAGTAAAAGCCAATAAAAACCCTAAAACCATTTTTTTTTTTTTTTTGAAGGGAAACCTCTAAGACGTGAGAAACTAAACATTGAAAAAAAACATAAAGCAACAGCTAGTTCAAAGAATATAGTTAGGCCCCATTTATCCCTGATAGGTTGCTACATGTCATGCTATAGTCTCTTTAAATGGTTATTTCTCCGGCATTGATTATTACTTTCTATCATCGAATTGCAATTTGAGTCCCGCAATTATTCGGCATTGCAATTTTCAGCCAACCCAAATTAAATTTTATATTTAGTCCTTCAACAATTTTCATCTTACAACTTTAGTCCTGAAATTGGAATTTTTTTAAAATTTTGTTGGAAGTTGGTATGTGCGGCTCCTGTACATCGTCTGAGCTCATTTTCTTGCCATACTTATCTGATATGGAAATGGAGATGAATATACAAATAGCATCTTAAAAAGAATTAGAAAAAAAATATGTAAACCACAAATTAATAGAATACAAACCTATTACCACAAACTCAACCCTCAGTTTTTCCTTCACCGGCGAATATTGTTGCAGTGGACCACCACAGTTTCTGAGAATCCAACCGCTTCAAACCACTACTCTCTCTTCCTCTCCCAAACAGCAAGCAAGGCGTTTGAGAGAGAGAGAGAGAGCCTAACGAGCCTTGAAGCAAACGAACATGAGCCTAGGTCAGCATTCTAATTATCAGAAGGATCGGGTTGCACCCAGTGACGCACCACCACTTAATCATCTTTGGTTCCAATTTTTTATTTAACTAGATTTCGCTCGTACCATAAACGTGATAAAATATATTTTATTATATTAATAATATATTATATAATTATATTGTTGTTGTAAAAGATAAAAAATATATAAGTGATATAAAAAAATTAAAACATATAATTATATAACAAAGTAAAAAATCATTACCAAAATAAAATACTTATAAAATATAAAATACAAAGAAAAAATTAATAAATTTTGTGTGTGACCTAACATACTTGTAGACATTTTTTTACATGATAAAAAAAGAAGTTAAAATAACGTATTTTTTAAATATATTTTGTGTGTATTAATTTTTTTATGCTTATAGTCAATATTTTGTGTGTGTGTGTATATATATATATATATATTTAAAATTAGTAGAAAAATATTAAAATAAAACAACTAAGTATATATTTGAATAATATAATATTTTATTTTATGAAAATATTTATTATTATTATTCTATAAAAATATTAAAGATAATATTTTTTAGTTTTTATTTATCTCAAATGATATGAATTTAACCTATTTTTTATTCACACTTAGCACATAGTTCAAATAAAAGTAAATAATTTAACTCATAAAATATATATCTCATATTTTAAATGTAATATTTATTTTAATATTGATAAGATATGAAATTGAGCGTATTTTTAATTGATAAAATTGTATTTTTAATACAATTAATTCTTATTCACGTTATATTTTCTACTTATTTAATATTTCGATGAGAACTACATCTTTTTTTGTTTTTGTGGTTATTTGTAGTAAATTATGAGTATTTTCGGACAATTGCTCATATGAGAGGTGGGCCACTCCCTAGTCGACCCAAACCCAAACAAATAAGACATGGTTGATGCATTAAGGAAGAATTTATGGACTAAAGATTAAGGATTTAATTAGTTAATAATTAAATCTATAATTAATTAAGTTCATGAGTGGAGAAAGGAGAAAAGAGAAGGATTATTCACCCTTGGGGAGATCATCTGGCGTCACCAAGAAGAGAAAATTCATTCATCCAAAGGCGGCTGCTAACCAAGAAGAAGGAAAATCAATCAATTCGCAAGAGATGGGAGGCAGCTAAAGGATTTGAGAGAGGAGCAGAAGTGGAGAAGGCAGTTGCTCAATGTAACTAAGTTTTATATTTTGATTTAAGGGATGTTTAAATTATATTTTAATATTATGTAATTTAATTTTTGTAACATTATATTGATTTAATAGGTGTGAATTTATTACGTTGATTGTTTAAATGATATTAATGATATATAAATTGTTAATTATGATTGATCAACTCAATTAATAGTTTGTATATTTAGTGTCAGGGTTTAAATTAAAATTCATAATTGTTGTGATATTTGAATCCATTTGTAGCAACTAATAATAATAATTATTATTAGAATCAACGTACTTCATGATTAATTGAATCGATCATATGAAATTGATAACCTGTCCATCTTATTATCCTAATTGATAATACGTTTAACGAATTAAATCCCAAGAGTGTATTTCGAACTGTTCGATTAAATAGGTTAATTAGAGAGCATATTCTAATTAATTACACTAAAGGGATAAAATGAATCAACAGAACGGGTTGTTGGTTTAGGGATAGGAATTACACAATTATTTACTATATTATTGTCTTAAGGGTAGGAATTCCACAATTATTTACTAATATTATTTTCTCCTATTCATTTGTTTGCTATTTCATTTTATTAAACTATATTGAAATCTGTTGGTAGAACAAATCAATCAACCCTCTCCCTTTTATTTACACTCGTAAATTTACATAAACAAATCACACAAATAATTCAACCATTTTCTGTAGGATTGACCCTTACAGAGGAAAATGAGAAAATAAATTTAATTAATTTTGACGTGCCCCGACAACACGGTCAATTATATACAATATTGGTAACAAATTAAAAATCGTAAAAAGATGATTAATTTGATTAATACATAGTCATATTACTAAAATTTTATATAAATATATTTAATATTATATTTCATTTAGTTTCAGTAAATATACAAAAAAAAATTGAATTCTAATAATATAAATATCATTTATTAAGTAATATAACAAAATTAATACAAACAAATTACAAATATACATATATATAATTATATATACAAATTATATATCTTTATATATAGATATATATACTTTCACGTATATATATATATATATATATTCTTGATATATATATATATATATATATATATATATATATATATGAGGCAGAGATATATAGGGTTTTTTTTCAAAATAATGCGGAAAAAAAAATACGAAATAGGTATTTTTTGAAACAATTTTCTAAAATAGGCAAAACGTCAGCCGCGGTGACTTTTTAAAAAAAAACGTCAGCTCCGCTGCCACTTTTAAAATATATATATATATATATATATATATATATATATATATATATATATATATATATATATATATATATATATATGCATCCTACATCCATGCATATATATATATACACACATACCACAGCATAAATATATATATATATATATATTCTCGCACTCAAATATATTATATATTATATATATATAAATATATTCTTTGAATATGTATATATATATTTTTTTTATTAATATATATATATATATATATATATATATATATATATTTATAAAATATATATTTATATTCTAAATCTATAATTTGAATATGTATATATATATATATATTTTTTTTTATTAAGTAAATATATCAAAATATATATTAAATTATAATTTTAAAAAGTAAAATATTATAATTTTATTTAAGATAATAAAAAGAATTATTTAAATTAAAGAATAAATTTTAATTATTAATTCATATTCTAAAAATAAAATAATATATATTAATAATATATAAATTTATATATAAGAATAAAAAATATAATGAAATAACGTCACCTTAATTGACGTTTTAAAAAAACGTCAATTAAGGTGACGTTTCTTTAATTTTTTTTCTTTTATACAATATATATTATATATATATTTATTTATTTATTTATAAATATAGATATATATATATATGTATTTATACATTTATATATTTATAATCTAAATATATATTTCGAATATATATATATATATATTTTTTATTTATTAAGTAAATATATAAAAATATATATTAAATTATAATATTAATTATTAATTTATATTCTAAAAATAAAATAATATATATATATATATTAATAATATATAAATATATATATATATATATAAGAATAAAAAAAATATAATGAAATAAGGTCACCTTAATTGACGTTTTAAAAACACGTCAATTAAGGTGACATTTCTTTAATATTTTTTCTTTTATACAATATATATATATATATTATATATGGATATATATATATATATATATTTATAAATATAGATATATATATATATATATCTATATTTATATATTTGTAATCTAAATATATATTTTGAATATATATATATTTTTATTTATTAAGTAAATATATAAAAATATATATTAAATTATAATTTTAATTATTAATTCATATTCTAAAAATAAAATAATATATATATTAATAATATATAAATATATATATAAGAATAAAAAATGAAATAACGTCACCTTAATTGACATTTTAAGAAAACGTCAATTAAGGTGACGTTTCTTTAATTTTTTTCTTTTTATAAAATATATAAATTATATATAGATATATATATATATATTTATATTTATATATTTATAATCTAAATATATATTTTGAATATATATATATATATATATTTTTTTTTTATTTTTAAGTAAATATATAAAAATATATATTAAATTATAATTTTAAAAAGTAAAATGTTATAATTTTATTTAAGATAATAAGAAAATTATTTAAATTAAGAATAATTTTTAATTCTTAATTCATATTATGAAAATAAAATAATATATATATATAATAATATATAAATATATATATCCGAAAAAAAAAGAAAAAACCGAATAAAAGTCACCTTAATTGACGTTTTAAAAAAATGTCAATTAAGGTGACGGTTTCTAATTTATTTTTATAAAATATATATTATATATATATATTTGTAAAATATATATTTATAATCTAAATAAAAATTTTAAATATGTATATATATATATTTTTTTATTTATTAAGTAAATATATAAAAAAATTTATTAAATTATAATTTTAAAAAGTAAAATGTTATAATTTTATTTAAGATAATAAAAAGAATTATTTAAATTAAAGAATAAATTATCTTATATAACATTTTACTTTTTAAAATTATAATTTAATATATATATTTTTATATTTACTTAATAAATAAAAAATATATATATATATACACATATTCAAAATATATATTTAGATTATAAATATATATTTTATAAATATATATATAATATATATATTATAAAAATAAAATAAAAAAGTCACCTTAATTGACGTTTTTTTAAAACGTCAATCAAGGTGACGTTTATTTGGTTTTTTCTTTTTTTTTGGATATATATATATATATATATTTATTTATATATTATTATTATATATATATATATTATTTTATTTTTCAGAATATGAATTAATAATTAAAAATTATTCTTTAATTTTAATATTTTTTTATTATCTTAAATAAAATTATAACATTTTACTTTTTAAAAAATGTATATAACCTATTATTTATGTTAATAATTTTATGCAAATATTATTTAATTTAAATTATAATTTTGTATATTGTATTGCATTTTTATTTTTTTAAGTTAGCTTTATTAAATAATAAATTGTGCAACATTTTGAAGTGAATTTTTATTTTTTTCTAAACTGAAGGAAAATATTTTAATTTACTAAAAACTATTGTGGTGAAACAATAAATTACCAATATAATATTTTATTTTTATAAAAAAATATTTATATTTTTTAGCTTAAATCCATATAAATTTTGATATACTATTTATTCAAATCCATCACATACATCAAATTTAAAATTAATAATTCAATGTGTAAAAAAATTATATTCCATCCATAAAAATTATATTACATAATTTTAAAATGTAATTACGTATGTCATTATATACAATATAGTATCGAATTAAAGATCACAAAAAAAGTTTGATTTTTTGAATATTTTTTATTTCATAAAAAAAATAGGAGAGAGAGAAAAAAATACGAAAGTGACATATGTCAATTAATTATAAATACCAATGTAATGAGAAGAGAAAATCGTTTAGGATTTTTCTTTTATATTATAAAAAAATAGAAGGATATAAAAAAAAAGGGTTTGTGGAAATTGGGCAACAATTGTCTAAAATTGTTTTGGCCATAAAAGTAGGACTAGAGAACTAGATCGTACCTTGAAATGGCAATGGGGCGAGACAAGCCATTCTGCATTGAATTTTTATTATTATAATTTTAATACATAGTCATATTACTAAAATTTTATATAAAATTAAGATTTTAAATAAAAAATAATTGATATTAAATTCATGTTTATAAATTTATATTAAAATTTTAGTTACCACATAATATTGTATCTTATATTATGTTTTAACAAAATAAATTTGCTCACAAATATTGTAAAGTTGAATTTTTTATGTTGTATATACTAAGTTTTAAAAAATACATTGCATATTATATTTAGATATACAATATATATTAAAAACAATATATATATATATATATATATATAATGGGTCGGGACGGGACAGAAGAGGTACCCAAGCCCGTTGCTTGGTCGCAGGTCGGGTCCCTCAAACACGGCAAGGCAGGACAGAACGAGTCAAATTATCCGCTTTATTCGTACCATCTAATGGGTAAAAAATTATTAAAAAAAAAAAGTTATATATATATATATATATATATATATATATATATATATATATATATATATATATATATATATATATATATATATATATATATATATATATATATATATTGTGATCTCAGGCTACAGAATAGAATCAGTTTTCTAACTTTCAATTTCGGATACCAAATTGAGCGCAGTAGTAAACAAAAATTTAAAATAAAACATTGAACTTAAATAAATCCATAAATAAATAAAATACAGTAGTAAATATTTTGGGGCGTAACATTACCCATCATGACATGGGACAACTTTGGTTTGGTAGCGTTTTACAAAAACAGATCTCTACTGTTGTGTTGCTTTGCATTTCTCTCTCCTATTGCTCAAAGACTCCACATTTCTTTTATGAGGATGCAAATCAACTCACACAATCTTGCTTTTATTCTATTTTATAAAAGTAGGCCCTATAAATCTGATTTTGAATTATATTTTTTTGTTTAAGTCTAGATCAATTGTTTTCTTTTAATTGATTTTTTCATGATTTGGATGTTCTCGATTTCAAGAATCATCGATTTTCAAATTTTTTTTTAGTTCAACACTCAACAGTCAATAGATAATCTACCAATCAGAGTTGTACGGTTATCCTGAATTGTGAGAAACTAAAGAAGAAATGCAGTTATCCACTGCATAAAGTGTCAGAAATGTAACTCATATTTACATTATGAAACAAAAGGTACTTAAGATTCAACTGGCCTTTTGACTATTTTGATTGATTATGTCGGTATTTTTGTACGAGATATTTTTGCATTACTTTTGACGCAAATTTTTTGATGCGCTATTTTTTTCTTTTTTTTTTCTTCATATAATTATGTATAACTTACTAATGAATATTATGATATTTTATCTTAATTATTTCAACTGTAATTAAATCAAATTATTTGAAATCATATGATTTGTGGTTTAAATAATAATAAAATTATAATTTAAACAAGTATATGAGGTTTGAAATATTAATCTGTGAATGAGGATGGGTGATTCAGATCATAATCGAAACCAAGGCTTTCTAATTACTAGTCTTACTATATCTCAATTTAGTCTCCCAAAAGTGAACCGCATCGACCAAGGCTCGTGTGCTGGCCTCTTACGATGTCGGCCTCATAGCTGTATTTTATAAATCTCAGATTGTATGCAATTCAACGTTGTGGGCCTCTTCCTTTATGGGCCTACAGGGCTCATTCATCTTTTGGTAGACACGTGGAGTTAGCCTATTGGCTATCTTTTTGGAAATCGACATTTTGAGCCATGGTTGACTTCTCATATACATTAATATTATGCATGCAATGATCTTCACCATATTTTATATTTTTGCACTCGTTATATAGGTGAAATTTTAATGATTCACAATTCTACACTAAGTGTGAGTAAGCCTTTAGACAAAAATAAATCTTCTTATTTCAAATTTACAAATGTAATCTTCATGTATTAGCAATGGAGTGATAGATGGATATGCAGCTTCGATACTTTTTAATATAAATATTTTTTCTACAAAATAATATATTTTTCACATCAAAATAGCTCAAAATAACTTCACACATCATAATTGAAACTGGATATATGAAAGTGAATCAACCTTTCTCATCATCATCTTTCTAGTATTCTAAACTTTGAAATGTGATTTTCTTTTCTTCTTTAGTTCAAAGTCGCTTAAGTTATAATGAGTAAGAAAAAAGTAAATTAAATAAATAACACCACACACAACAAATAATGTCAACAAGTGAAAGCCAGAAAAAATATATTTTAGTCCCAATAGTTTAGGTATCTTGCCTTGTAGACTTAGTTGATTGCAATTATACAATTTTTAGTCATATAACTTTAGATACAATGCATTTTAGTCCCATCCAATTATGATTTTGCAATTTCAGTTTTATAATTGTAAAAATTACGCAATTTAAGTTCTTTCGGTGAGATTATAAATATATAACCAAATTGAACTTAAATTATGTAATTTTAAAATTATGAAATTAAAATTATAAAATTATAATCAGTTGAGACAAAAAATGCATGGTACTAAAGTTGTGAGACTACAAATGCACTTTTCCCCATAGCCTAACCTCAAATTTACATGTTAATCTATGTATGTATGTCACTAGGTAATTCACTATTGATGATTATATTTCTTTTAACAAATTTGATTGTTTATATATGGTAACGTAGGAAATGACAATTTAAAACTTTAACCCCAACTTGTTCTACATAATTATCATTGTTCATGGATTATTATTATGCTTGTAATTTTTCTAATTTTGATTTAACTATTTTTCTTCAAACATCTCTCCCGAATGCACTTATGAATTTGAAATGTCTTTTTTTTTTTAAATTAAAAAGATAAAATTAGGAATAGATGAATTAATCTTAATTAAGTTAAGTTGAAAATATCCACAAATATTATACTCCCAACAAAGAAATAGCCCTAGAAGGAGAAAAACAGGGGTTTCATTTTATGCTCGATTAAGTTAGTAGGGTCGATCATGATCAGAAGATGAAATATAAAATAAAATGTAATTTTTCAACACGTAAGAACTCCATTACCCATTTTTAAATTCTATTTATCCCTGTAGCCGATCTGCATCGAATATTTAAAAAAATCCTGTGGAAATTTATCCCAAAAATACGTGTTTTCTGCCTCAGATTATAACTTTTGGAGAAACAAATCAAAATAATCAAAAATGGAATAAGTTTTCAGCAGTGGAAATATTCCAGCAACCATTAATCATTCGCCGGTTACTCTCAGCCGATTGCTCCAGTAACTGCACCTGCTTCTTCAAGAACTTCAAGTAGTGCACGGCCTCATCCAACATTGAAGCTGTGTCCAATTTCGCACCACCCGGAACCATTCTCTGCAGAGTTCTGATCCGCTGGCTTATCCTTTCCCGGCGGTGGCGTGCCGCCACGCTCTGTGGGTCCTTCGAAATCCTCACGTTCTTCCTCCGCGGCGGCTTCATCGCTTCCGAGTCGATGTGGATCGGCTGCATCACCGCCATCCGGAAGATCGTCTCTCTCATTGCTTCCATTGAGTCTCTCTTCTGCAATGTTAAGCTTGTGCATGGAAAACTACTTTCCATATTTTCCAGGAAGAGAGGGAATTGTGGTTCTTGGATGAGGGTGTCGTCGCAGAAGGAGTTAGGCGGCGGTGTGATGCTGTATGCATTTTGAAACGGCCCCGCCGTGAGACTAGTGGGGCTTCCGCCGGAAAGTTCCAAATCTGATGATTCGGAAGGTTCTTGGTAAAGGTCGATACCGGGGTGAAAAAGCATTTTTGCAGCTAACGATTTGTTGTGGAATGAGGAATCCTTGAAGTCCATTATTGAGAGAGAATTTGGAGGTGGGAAAGAGTGATGGGTTTAGAGAGTGAGGGTTTATCCCGAGAAGATGAGCAGTGGAGTGATGGGAAATGTCAGTGAGAAGGGTTTATATAGAAAGTTGGTACACGCAGTGATGGAGAAGTGAGATATTATTATTAATCCAGCCAGAAATAGCTTTTAATGTACGTTCACGCAGTGTTTACATTGTGGGAAAAGTCTGAATTTGAATACGGTATTTAAGCTTATCCGTCGAATATATTATGGGATTATAAAATATCAATTATTTCGAATATTCGGGATAAATACATTTTTCGAGAAAATAAGGGACTATTAGACTGATATGATATCCTTCCATTTGAGTTGGGATATCTAATCACTCTTGGTAAGATAACAAAACTACCCCCTCATTTCTCCTTCCTTTCTTCTTCTTTATTATTATTATTATTATTATTATTATTATTATTATTATTATTATTATTATTAAAACTTATTATACAACTGTTATTGTTATTATTATTATTATATTTATTATTATTAATATTTTTTATTATAATTACTCTTATTATTATTATTGTTGTAATTTTTATTATTATTCTTATTATTATTATTATATATTATTATTATTATTATTATCTTTCTTATTAATAATATTTCTATTATTATAATTACTCTTATTATTATGATTATTGTAATTTTTTATTATTACTGTTATTATTCTTATTATTATAATTATTGTTGTTATTATTATTATTATTATTATTGTTATTATTATCATTATCATTATCGTTATTATCATTATTATCGTTATTATGATTATTATTACAATTATTATTAATATTTTATGGTTATCGTTATTATTGTTGTTGTTTTTATTATTATTATTATTATTAAATTTAAAAACTTTCAAAAGTAATTAAAGCAAAACCGATGAAGAATGAGGATATTTGTGAGTTTATTATTTATTATTTATTATTATTATTATTATTATTATTATTATTATTATTATCTTTATTATTATTAATATTTCTATTATTATAATTATTCTTATTACGATTATTATTAATATTTTCTGCACGGCTGCGAAGGTCGAGAGAAAATAAAACCGACCTTGCCCTAATTCACACGACGTCGTCTTGATGTGGGGCTGAGGAGATTTAAACAAATTTCAGGGGTATAAATGTCAATTCAATTTAATTCATCAATATAATACATGTATGTAAATGATGGATATGATAACGAGTCATATCCATCAATCAAAGTAAAAGTAGGATAGGATTGAAAAATATTCATAATTTTACACCTTATATCCAATCCTATCCTATGTACCCTAATCCCTATTTACCACAGTAAACGCAGCCTCAGGGATTGGTATGTCCATTCAGAAGGCCACACCGTCCTACTTATGGATACCTACAGATATAACTGTTGGGGGTGGTGAGGGCTGTGAGTCTATACATATATAGATGATGAAATTGATATATATAACACCTTACTATTAAACTATTGAATCTATTGATAAATTCGAGATTTTGGTATGATTTCACACGTTGCGATTCCACGTGTCAAAGAGTACCTAATAGATAAAGTGAAATTAGACACACCTTTGTGGGTTACATCTAAAATTAATTAGTAATAGAATGAGTATCTCACTAATTTCACTTTATACATTTTTTAATATGGAACAACTCGTATGTGAAATTTCAAACTTTTATCATGCCCTCCTCATATGTGAGTCCTTTATCTAATCATTAATTTGAATAGGACCCCCCATGCTCCGTCAAATTGACAGCCTATCCGGCTAGAGCATGAAGCCCATTCTGATACCATGTTAAATTCGGAAGTTCGGTATTGTCCCACACATTGAAACGATCCAATCTAGCCCAAGTCGGGTCGTACTTATAAATATCAAGCTCAATCCAGCTCAACTCTCTTAAAATATACTAAATTTTATAAGACAACCAACAGTCCGCGGGCTAGGTCCATCGGCTTCGAGCTGGGGGAACCTGACCGTATATCAGGCCTCAAAATTTACATTCCAACACATTTAAAATGTAGGGTTGGACCATCAAATTGGATCAATTTTACTAACTCTATCCACCTATGCATTTTGAGATGGGTTGAGTATATACTTTTTTTTATCATACAATTAAATAGAAGGAAAGTAGTATTCCCTTTCTGTTTTTTTACTTATCTTTCTTCACTTTATTTTTATGGTTTATTGGGTGTGGAATATTGGGAGATTCGGGGTGGGCTAGCTAGGCGTTTGGAGATGACAATGGTTGTTGGGAGGTCGTAAATATGTATAGGGAAAAGGTTCATGAACCTCTGTATATTATGGGAGTAAAAAAGTGTGGGGCATATTGGAAAACCACTTGAAAACCCCACAAATGCACATGAAATCTGTCAGAAAGATAACGACTTGATCAGGTTGGGTAAGTGGTGATTGCCTACACTTTCTTAAATTTGGATTATGCTTTGGATGCACCCAACCCCTCCCTACCTCGTTTTCGCCGTTAAATTATATATAAATAATTCATATACTACAACTATAACTAGGTGGTCTGAGATAATTCACATCAAAATAAAGTTAAAAAATTATAAAGGAAAGCTGTTTGATCATAGATCGAGATGCTAAGCCCCTCCATTTTAACATTTTTTCCAAATCAGAAATTCGTTAAATCAAACAATGTTGTTTGTAGACACAAAATTATTTTTTTAGAGTTCACAAGAAATGACTTTCAGGTTAAACTCAAGCTATTAGGTTATGTTAACATTATCCATAATCATTCCCTCTCTCCATTCTTGTCGGAACAACAAAGTACACATAATACATATTTTTGCAATATACAACACATAAAATATGTAAGAACATGGAAGTATTTCACTTCAACCAAATATTATAGCTGATAAGGAAAGTGCCATAATTGTTGTAATTATTGTTTTACTTCTGCATATTGCAATTATAATTTGAATTCATATTGAACACAATACATGCGCACAAATTCTGATCTAACAAATAGTATTTAAATTCTTATTAGAGTTCCACATAATTTTCTTCTAAATAAAAGAACGCCAAAACATTAAGATGGATATTGTGGTTCCATCTATTAAATAATTGGATGATCCATTTTGCGCTAGTATAGAGGTAACTCTAGATCATATGTTAACTCAGCAAGACTAAAACTACAGAAACTTAAGAAGAAGCATAGTTGTCTGAATTAGTACAAGAGTAGGGACGTAAAATTGGTGAAAGGAAGCATGTCTGACAAAAAGCAGCAGCATGAATCCCTTTAATAAACAATTATATCTTATTTGGACATGAAGAGGCCCCAGTTGGAGCAGGATAATAAAAAATATTATATCAGGGACTTAAAACTTGAATTTCTGTGAACTTGCAGGTCATCACTCCCTTTTCACATGTACACATACCTCATCACCATGGAAAATACTATTTTTTTTTCAATTATAATAACAATGATATTTTTTTTTTTAAATCAAGATTGCCAAACATCAAGTGGTCATGAACCAAGTACTATGTCCCAATCGAGCCCAGTTAACCCAGACAACTATGTTCCCGAGTTTAAATTTACCTTAAATAGACCCAACCAGCAGACTGCCTTAGACTTGCCCATTTCCACAAAAGTCACACTGTAAATTTTGCATATTTTCTTGATTACATTCTAACGTTGACCACACCTGGATCTGTTTTTACTGTAAGTTTAAGATAAAATAATAATAATAATAATAATGTAAGTAAAATATTCTGCTAGAATTCATATACACACTGATCACAAAACCTGAAAAGGTCAAAAGACGAGTTTAGACAAGAATGGGGAAGCCGACTCTGTTGTTTTTGCACTGACAGTCATAACTGTAAATACAAGTTGTATGAAAGTGAATTAAAAAATGCCTAAAACCAGGGACCAACTAGCCTTTTTTCTTGTGCATGGGTAATTTCATACAGTTAATCATTCAAGCTTTTCCACTGTAACTTTTGCGTCGATATTTTGTGGGCAACGGCCCATTTATGTTTTTTTTGTTAAATCAAGTAACGCAAACTGATATTCTGCAATTTCCTGCAATTTCCACAGTATTTGCAGCTTCAGTTTTTTTGTGCAACGATAAAGTACAGATATATATATATATATATATATATATATGGTGTAGATGAAAATTTCTTGGGATTGGTAAAGTTACTGGCTACGTCTTATTTCTGTGTGTGTGAGAGAGAGAGAGGACTGACAGAAAGTGTCCAATTTTTTCATTGTCGCAATTTGTCCATGGAGTCGGTTGTAGTAATTTATGGGTTTGAGTTTTAACTTTAAATAGATTATTAATAATTTTATCTTTTGTCATTATTTATTTGCGGTACAATACAGAAGGCTCCAGCGGCTAAATCTTGCTTTTCATATTTTTACTCCTCTCCAGTGCACTGCTGGAGAGGCTCTTAGGCCGGCCCATCTAGCGGGGCCATTGTTGTCACCATCCCACAGAGTGCAAGCAGTAAGTCCTTATTGAAGTGTAGAAATAAAGGAAAAGGATGAGAATGAATGATATACACAGCTGGATCCAATCATGACTTTAGCAAGTAAAGTTGATTAGGAAATGACATCGTCTCTATTTAAATGGAGTTGGCATAGCTAAATTTTCAAACATTCAAGCAAAAGAGTTCTTCTTTCCCTCTCTTTTTAAGTCTTTTGTTGTGATTCTATGTAATACACATTTGCAAATAATATAGTTTAATAAATTTATTTTTTTGCTATTTTAATCAAGAACTTTCTTTATTTTTGTTATTGTTCTTCATTTATCATGGCCACCAAATTATTCCTTATGATACCACCTCAACTGAAGTATTGACTATTAGATTCGGATTTTACTAATTGACAAATTGTTTTTAATTTTACCACTTTGTGACTGTATTATTCAATTGTATATTTTCCTCAAAAAATATTGAATTGTAGAATTTAGTTTTTGAAATTATTTAATTGTTCTCCCGGTCTATCCTTACATAACGAGAACTAATAAAGTATCAAGAAATACTTTATTAATAAAATTCTGATTAATTTAGCATATATATAACTGGAGAAACTTATTAAGTATTTGTAATAACAATATGCAAATATAATTTGATTAAATTGCTTTTTTCCTAGTTCTACTCCTAGTATATTATTTTAACATAAATGCATTTTTAATATTAAGGATTACAATGACTTCAAACAATGTCGATATTGTTGTTTATCTTGGGGTGCTAGTGACTGTCCAATTATAGAAGCAACAAAAGTACCTCGCAACATTGGATATTTTGAATTGGTATCAACACTCTTTCAAATGATGGAATCGATAGTAATCAATTCACATTAAAGATATATGTTACACTATGCGAAAATAATAGATATCATCTAATTCCAATAAAAGAAATGATGATGACCCATTTTGGACAATCACGTTATAGGATGTTTCTTGGGTTGGTTCCTAATCCAAAAAACTTCAAAGGTCTAGATTTTCACTATTGTCACTTGGTAGATATCTAATTAATTACCATATGAAATATAATATCCCACTACATATCATGTAGCATACACGTAGATGCACATGGATTTTACTGAGTTCCAATTTGTGAAGGGTCGTGAATACTTTGACACCTCTCATTCGTAATTTTTCCTTCCAAAGAGGTTTACTCACCCTAACCAATATTCATCTTCTTCATTTTATAGAGCACATATTCTGATTGTTTCATGAGCAAGCTTGACTCATGCTCTATGAGAGACGCAACATTGACTACAGTAGAAAGAAAATGTAACAACTCTTGAGTATTTTGTCAAAAATGAATTGTTGTGAACATCTTCAATTTCTCCAACATAATCATCTTGCACTCTCCCAATTTTTTCACTTTTTATTCACCTGGATAGAATATATTTAGATAGTAACTGAGAAAACCCAAAAATAAGCCGAAATATGTCTGCGTACAATACCTTTGAACTTAAATTGACGACAACTACATGATATATAACATTTATTAAAGTTAAGATCGTGTTGTCTTGATGTTGAGCTTGCATCGATCCTGAAAATAGTGTGGATTGTGTGCACTTCATTCTCACATTTCCAATCAACAAAATATGCACGCCTTTGAGATATCCTCTTGAAAAAAATTTAAAAAAAAAACTTCCTCGTGTATGTCTAAGGGCTCTATTAAATCGTGTGAGTTGCACATTGACATCGACATGATTTGCTTCCAATGCATTGTGTCGTTGATGTCTAAGTGCTCCATTAAATCGCATGATAAAATCCATCAATGAATTATTCACTGAAATTTACCTTCTGAAAAAGGAATGACAACTATATGCTCTTTATCTGCTCAGAACTCTAGCACTGAATACTTGTTTGACATAAGCAAGAATCCATTTACTACGCAAGTCATAAATGTTGTGAAGTCATTCATGCAAAAGTAGAACTAGTCATGACCTCCACCCAACGTTCTTCAATAGACTCGGAATTCATAATAACATCCTTTAAATTATGATAATCATCTTGATGTGTTACTAAATTAATTTTTTTCAAAGAATTTGTTTAAGATATGCCAATGCAATAACAAAGATGGGTAGTAGGAAGAACTTATGCAATAGCTTTTGTCATGGCAGCATCTTGATCAGCAACAATTACAAGAGGTGAATTGTTTGGTATAATCTCTAGCCACTCATTAAATAAGCAAACAAAAGATTCTATTTTCATCACTCAGATATTTTCATCACTTAGAAGGCAACATCCCAATAGAATGGTTTGTCTGTGATTGTTTATCCCTTTTATTAGAACAAATTTCATTCTTTACTTGTTTGTCTATGTTGTATCAAACACTAAAACATCACCAAAAACAATTATATGATCGTCTCAATCACATATGCCCAAAAGCATTTCAGAAATTAGTCTACTGCAAAGAAAGCATTGAGCTAATATTTTTCTGAAGCAAATCTTCCAGCATGTCAACAATCTAGAACGATGGAAATTGAACGTGGTGGCCCGAAATTTATTGGATAAACTAAACGAGATATTAGGAACTATAAAAGTGATCTAAGGGAAGAATGTAAATGAATTGATGCTAAAACATTTATTGAGTTCTTCTTAGTGGAGAAAGAGGAAAATCGCTCTTTTTTTTTTTTTTTTTTTACTTTGAGCTAGACATAGACCTAGACAACAAATTTGTGAGATGCTTTTGGCAGATGCGATAGAGAGACACATGACGATGTGAACTCAATATACGTACTTTTCTTGGTTGCAAGCCCATGATTATAATTCTCAACAAATGTACTCACAATCTACTTTGGTCCTCTTGTCATTTCACACTTGATAACTTAGATTTCCAACCCAACCCACTCGAACTATTCCTCAATTTTTGTCACCGACTTCTTTTTATTATTCTTTTGTTTGAACTTTATAAGAGACAAATGATTTTCATATAACTTCGCCTGTGTCTTTTATTTTTTACTACTATTCATACTAAATCGTGGCTCCTTTGCATGCACATATATAACAGTGAAATACTTCTTCAATGTAAGAAACTCCGGATCAATTTTAGGTTTGTATTCTTCTCGAGCATGTAGAGTGTAAAGTTCACTTGAGGAGTCAATATTTCATCTATATCAATCATAAATAATTTCCATATTAACTTACCATGGACATATACAAATATATGATAAAAAATATTAATGAATACAAATCTCATACAATACAAACTATAATCACAATTAATCAATTCCACTATTCTATTGTTGCGCCCGCAAGTCCCATCTTCAATTTACAAGCTACGAGTTTACACACGAAGTTAACGAAAAACAAAATTTTCAGCAAGCATAAACAAAATATTTTTGCTTATCAAGAACTCTGGAATGTATTTCAATTATTAGATGGTTGAGATGATATACATACACAAATCAAATTCCACAAAGATTGTGATCTTTATCATCGATACATTGTATCCCAACTTAACAATTCATCAAAGCCTTTGCACAATGCAATTAAACGCAAATCCCTCTGCTAAATCCCTCTGCTACTACTACAAATAGGTGTTTTAGGGTCTCACACCCTCTAAATTTTTGTAATATATCAAATTTATCAGCCATCTTGTTAAACATCAGAAAAAATAACACAAACGAAAAACAAAATGAGAATGCTCCCACTATGAATTGGGTTTTTCTTCAGAAATTTTGAAAATCCTTACCTTTTTTTGTTGAATGTCTGTGGTGGTGGAGGGTTGCTGGTGGCGGCAGTAATGGTGCTTGCGAGCGAGAAGAAGGGCACAAGACTTCAATCTTCAAATTCAAAGCCAAACTTTGACCGAATGTCGAAGGTAGCGTCGGAAAGATGCAAAGGTGGAGAGCGGTGGTCGTCCTTTTCAAAAGTGTATTTTTTATAAGGCTTTCTTCAATAGCCCGGGAGAATCTCTCTATTTTTTTTTCTTTTTTTCTTTTTTTTTTTTAATCTAAAAAATTAGGTAATGGTTGCCAGTTGGTGCGGTCTTTTCGGGAAAAATAACAAATTTCTTTTTCCAGCTAAGCAGGTAGGCATGCTGTCACCAACAAAGCAACAAACACTTGTTACTCCCCAAATTACTGATAACTTTCATTACCTCTTCACTCTCCCCTACCCTACTCCTATGGACTCCCCCAAACACTGCCTTTTTTCCCTCACTCTCCTCTTCACTATCCTCGCCGCCGCAGCTCTACCCGCCGAGGAGTCCGCCTTCCAGATCTCCACCGACACACTTGACCAGTGGGAGACCGGAGTTACATTCTACGATGAAGAAATTAGAGATAGCGTAGAGGAAGACTTCGCCACTGAAGGCGGCGGCCCGAATCGGCGCTCGCTCTTCTGGAAGAGAGCGTTTCACTACTACATTTCGTACGGCGCGCTGTCGGCGAACAGAGTTCCTTGCCCTCCGCGCTCCGGTAGGTCGTATTATACGCACAACTGCTACAGAGCTAGGGGTCCCGTTCACCCTTACACGCGAGGCTGCTCCGCCATTACCCTTTGCCGCCAGTGATAGTTATGTCTGTGCGTGCGCACGCGCGCGCGCGCGCGCTAGTGTGTGTTTTCTGCTAGATTTTTTTTCTAATTTTTGTTTGTGTCGCTAAATCTTGCAGATCTGGTGAGTGTTTGTGACTGTATGGTGATATTGTTGCAGTGATGTGTTTATCAATGTATAATTAGTGTTGTAATTACCAGTTTGGTTATGCTAATTAATCTTAATAGTTCTATTTTTTACTGGAATTTTTTTCTTCGTGTTACGTACCTGATAAAACGCAACAGCCAAAAATAAATAAATAAATAGAATAGGAAATAGCATTAATAAAATAATTAAAAAAAAAAAAAAGATTGACTGAATTAGAATGATAAAAACTCACGTGGTAATGTGAGAAATAAACAAATGCTTAAAGTACTTAATTAACAATTTAAGATATGCACACGTGTCGCACATTGGGATTAGCAGATATTTCCACATGTAATTATTTTTAACAATTATTGTAGAAACGGTCTATGGAATCTTAAAAATTGTAATAAGATGTTTTTATAATATAATAAGTGAATTAATAAACATAATAACTTATTGGCAACAATCTCCCAAAAAGTATATAATCATATATATTTTTGACTTAATTAAATATAACATTAAGTCATATTATAGTATTATATTTTTTTAGTTATAACTAGATATTAAAATTAGTTAAATAACACAAAAATAAATGATAGAAGTGTGTAAATAAAGAAGTATAACTATACTAGTACAGGCACACGTTATATTAAAATAGTAATATAATTTATATCTATATTTTATATAAAAGCAAGATAGTTGGAAGTCTTTACAAGATGTTATTTTTTTATTAAATGTTTTTTCTATTTTCAGAAAGTATATTATTCAATCAAATTTTTTATTTTTTTATTTTTTCACTCTAATTTTTAAATGTTTATAATTTTTCATCTTAACTTCATTCTTTATGAAAAGTATATCAAATTAATCATAGTTTCATGATCTCAATTTGATATCCATATTGCATATATAAAAAATTATTAATTTTAAATATTTTTATAGATTAATTGTGGTATATTTTAATATTTACTATATTTTATGTTGTGAGATATTTTTATTTTAACTATTTTTATTAAATTATAGTTAATATAATTATTATTTTATTTTAAAAATTATATTGCTATTTTAATTATATTATTATGTTATAAATCGTGCACCGCGAGAGAGAAATACTTGTTCTCTTAAATATATAATATTTTGTTTTAAATAAAAATAACTCACAATATTTATATAAAAATATTTTGAATATTAAAATATACCAAAATTAATATAATATAATAACATTATTTTAAAAATTAAGATTTTATTTATATATATATATAAATATATATATACAATATGGATATCAAATTTGATATATTTTTTATTAAAAATGGAATGGAGACGAAAAAGTGAAGTATTTTAAAATTGGGGTGAAAATTTTTGATTGGCTGCCAAACTTACTAAAAAAAACAAATAATTATTGCGAAAATTTTATGACTTACTGTATTTTTTTGTGTTTCTCTTATTATATATATCGGTATTTCTCCCATATTTTGAACAATTTGTAGTGTTTTTAAAAAATATAATAGTAAATTATCATTAATATTAATATAATTATTGAATAGTGTATATTATTTTATTTCGTGTATCGTGTGAGACATTGTCACCCCTATATGATGAGTTAATAAAATTTATAAAAAATTTGATATAAGAACTTTTCAAAATAAAATGCATAAATAACCAAATATATTTTTTTAATAATATTGTATTTTAAATAAAGATTTCTTACAATTATATTTTGTATAAAATATCATAATCTATTATGATTAACTTTAAAAAAAGAGTATTTTATATGTAAAAATTAATATTGTATTTTTATATATGCAATATGGATACTAAAATGAAAAATTTGAAAAGAACGTTACTTTGAATTTTTTTTCATACAAAATGGAGTTGAGGCGAAAATTTTATAAGTTTTGTAAAATTTTGGGTGAAAAAACAAAAAACAAATATAAAAAACAATCAAATATGAAAAAACCTAAAAACCTTTTTTTCATCGAATTCACCATGAGCTCGATCTATAGCATTGTTTGTTTAATTAAAAAATATTAATTATTCATTTGAAAAGTAGTACTAATAATTTGCTATCTTACAAAAAGTAATAAGAGTTTTCAAGTAAATAAATAATATTGTAAATCGAGTGGATTGTGCATGCGATGCACAAGAGACTCACTCAAACATAAATTATTAATTGATACTTTCCAATAATAGACCCACTCGCGCTGGCAGCATGTGTGCAACACACGCCAATGGTGTGCAAGCGCCCACTTCACATGGCAACGTGTTTCTATATTTTTTCACACAAATTTTGTTTGATAACTTTTCGAATTGGCAAGACTTTTTTGGCGGAATTAGAAAGAGGACAATGAATAAATAAATAAATAAATAAATATATATATATATATATATATATATATATATATATATATATATGAATCAAATAAGTATATTTGAATACAAATATGCAAACTCAACAATTTTAAGAACAAGTATCATTAAGCGAACAAGTATCATTAAGCAGGTTTTTGTCATTTGAATCACAATTTTCTCACTTTGGTTTTGAGATAAATATTGTTGATGATTGTGTTCATCACAAGTTCCGTGAGACTAAAATTATTTTGATGTTGTATGTTGATGACATATTATTTGCCACTAATTATAAATATGTGCGGGACGATACCAACGTATTTTTTATTAAAAAATTAAGATGAAAAATTTTAGAGAGGTCTATTTTATTTTCGAAATTTAAAAAGAGGGGACTTTACTCTGAGAATCTTGGATTATTTTAGAAGGGATATGCAGAAAATGTTTTGCAAAAATATGGCATGCAAATTGCAAGCCAACAAATACCATGTGGTTAATGTTTGAGGTTATAGTTCTCGAACATTAGAGTTCGGTCCCACGTTCTCTACCATTTATGCACAAAAGTGAAAAAAAAAAAAAAACGAATTTGATCATATGAAATACCATACAAATAAATTATAGATTTATGTACGCTTCCCCTTTATGATTAGTATTTCTCCATCTTTCTTTGTCTTGGTAGGTTGTATTCGTTCGAATATTGATGGAGCATACTTATTTGATTTAATTATGGTAAGTGATCTAAATTACAACATGTTAGTTCTTACTACAAAATTCCAACATATTCTACTATTATAATTAAATATTTTTTTATAATTTTGAATATGAGTATTAGTACATATTTTTGTTATTAAAATTCATTTTAATTATTAGTTAAACTTCAATAAATTATATGATAAACTTACCATATAATAAATATTAATTATTAATTGTCAATCTTGTAAATAATAACAAATACATATCAAATTCGTAGGAATTTATTTAACATAAATAAGATGATCAATATTTATAATGATCAAAATTTTCATATGTAGTATTAAATTTATCTATTTTTATATTAAATTATGTGATAGTAAAAAAGTCTAAACATAGTTTTGCGACTTCTAAAAGTGGAAATTATTTTGGAAATAATGTGTTATATTTGTATTAACTGAATTTTAATTTTCTTTTATTTTCTAAAATATGTCTTCTAATTGATCTTGGATGTAACATATATAATTAATCATCTTTTTCCAATCTTTAATTTTACATCTATATCACGTGTATTGAAATGAGATGTTAGATTAAAAAAATATATACCTATTTTTATTTTTTATTTGGATTATATTTAAATATATATTACGTATCTGATTTGCATCATAAATTAATATTAACTACTAGTTTTTCTTACAATAATATATATTTTATAAACATGACACTTATTTTGATACGAAATATTTTTTATATTAATTTTTGTCTACATTTCTTCACCAATAATGTAATAAATTTTTTTAAAATTTTATTTTTAAATATTGATTTACTCAAAATTATATATATATATATATATATGTTAATAAATTACAAATTATGTATCGCACGGGACACTATTATTGTAAACAATGATATCAAAATAAAGAATGATATTTAATTTATATATATATATATATATATATATATATATATATTGATAATAGAATTAAGGTGCTTCAAGTTTTTTTATTCGACAAATTTGATAGGTGTATTAGCAATATAGGTAGATTGGTTTAATCTAAGGGGGTTATGCTCCTTTAGTCATACTATTAAATCAGTCAGACCCTACACAACAAGCTTTATTGAATTATCATTTACGATTGCACCTGTGGGTATTATGACAACTACCTACCACTGTTGGACATAGGAACTTTTGAATGGTGTAAGTGTGAGCTGGATGCCCAATTTAGATCCGTCGATTCAATTGATGATGTGATTAAAGCAAAGTTGTAGAAATCGAAAAATTGGAAGTCGGAAAGTCGGACATTTTAGGGCCTTCTAGCGCCTAGACAGCTTAGATTTTATTTTTTATATTATTTTAGCTTCTTTTTTTTACCAATATCATATTTTTAATATTTTTAAAAATATTGTATCATTTATTGAACATATCTTTTGATTTTCTCCGATTTATTTCTTAGATTATGTAAAGATATTGTATCTATCTAAATATGTTCAATGAAATTATATGATAAGACTAATAATGAATTTTCTCAAAATACAGTTGACTTAACAAAATCACAAATTTATTTGTTGTATGATTTAATTGATTTATTTTCTTATATGTAGATTATGTAAAGATATTGTATCTAGTTAAACTTGATCAATGACCCTAATCACATGTTATTAGCCTAATCTAGGCACATAACCCTTATTACCATCACGGCTTTCTCCCCCTCTTCTATTGATATTTTCCCCTTTGCGACTCTTCTTTATATGGTTAATATTAAGTTAACCTCTAGTAATTACTTACGGTGGCGTAAACAAATGAGCTCCATTCTTGAGTGTCAAAATTACTTATGTCATGTCGACGGAACCAAGCACCAGTAGGATCCTCTCACCGAAGACAACAACATCAATGATGTCACCAATCCTGATTTTCTTGCTTAGCGCACGATCAACCAACGCCTTCTCACATTGCTTCTATCATCCCTCACGGAAGAATCCATGGGCAAGGTCCTTAGCTGCACTTTTGCCCGTACTATTTGGACGTCGCTCGAGTCGGTCTATAGTCACTCTTTCAAATCTCGTGAATTTTGGATTAAGGATAATCTCCAACTCATAAAAAGGGGATCCTTGACTGTTACTGAATATGGTCGCAAGTTCAAGTCCTTGTGCCATCAATTGGCCGCGATTGGATGTCCTATCGATGAAACGGATAAATCACATTGGCTTCTTCATGGACTTGGACCCACGTTCACGATTTTTCTGCCACTCGTATGGCTTTCACTCATTTGTCTTCCTTTAGCAATTTATTATCTGATGCCGAAGGATTCTCTTTGCTGCACAAATGAGTATTATGCAAATGATTGTCCACACCGATATGCACCGAAGAAAGCCTCCTCTACAGCCAATCTTGATATGGGCGCCACTACCCACATGACCTTAACTAATGCTCTCTTCAATCATCAAGTAATTTTTGGTAATGGTGTTTACCTTCCTATATCTCATGTTGAAAAATTAAATTTAAATCTTATATCTCATGTTAAAAAGTTAAATTTGAATCCTCATATTGATTTGTTGGATGTTTTGGTAGTTTCTCACATAACCAAAAATCTTATGTCTATTAGCAAGTTAACAACATATTATCCCGTTGATGTCATCTTCTATCTATTAGCAAGTTGATGGTGGTTATTTGATACATCTTTTTGGAGAGTTTTTGGTGTAATTTTAATGATCATTATCCCTTCAACACCTATATTTTCGAGCTAATTCAGTTTGTTGCATGATTGTAGGAGAATATTCAACTTTGGAGATAAAAGGGGCAAAATATCCGGAAAAATCAAGCAGGGATTTACTGGAGGACGGTCGGTATGGGCATACCGACCAGTTGGGCCTGAACAGAATATTTTTTAGCGGCCCAGGATTGATTTAAAGGCCCAATTCCACCACACATATGGGTTCCTACGGGATTTGACAGCAAGATACGAGATAAACTTGTAACCATGGGCTTCATGAACATTAGATTTGTATATATAGTTGAACTAGGGTTCCATTAGGATAGACTTTACATTATCAGATTTAACCTACTTCAAGAAACCAAGAAGGCAGCCGTTCTTCTCTCCAAGAGAGCAGCCCGGTTCTATCTTTCTATCTTTTATTTTGGTTTCTTGATTTTATGGGTTGTAGTTAAACTCTTTTATTCCGGTAATAATTAAGGAAACTTTAGCTATTCTATTTTATGAGATCAAATCTGTTCGTATACTTTATTTTATGCAAGTGTCTGTGATTTTCTGTGTTTACTGTGGTTAATTGTTTCGGATCTATTGGGTAGTTCGAAATATTCATTAGACCGTAATTAATTAGTAGCCAATTAAATCGGCCATCCGTAATTGTGGTTTAGATTTAATTAGTGGTACTTTGATTCTTCAGAATCAAGGGAAGATCAGTCTTAATTCGGTAATCCTGCGTCAGAGTTTATCGGTTTTGAATTGGGTCTCTCTAATTATTAATGCGGTCGGCTCATTAAATCCATAGAGCGTCTCTAGGGTTGTCAGTCGATTAGGGAAATAATTGGTGAAGCGTCTTCCTGATTATCAAGAAATTAAGGAGAGATAAGATCGCGTCAGAAGCGTCTTCAGCGGTTATAACTAATTTATTTGCATGAATTAAAGTCAATTTTGCATCAATGATTGAAATAGTTAGCTAGAGTGGAATTAATTGGAACCCAAAATATTTTACATATCTGATACAAGTCCTTTTCTTAATTTTCGTTATTCAATTTCATTCTGAAAATACAAATCTTTGCTACTGATTTTCGTGATTATTGGCAAATCAAAAGATTAGAAAAATCCTCGCCAGTCCTTTGGGAGACGATCTTGCTTACTGCTGTTCTGGTCAGTGTAGGCATACCGACCGCTGGTCGGATTATTTTTGGTGGAGAAACGACGCTACCAAAATTTGGCGCCGTTGCCGGGGACTGGTTTTAAGCAGTAATTATTCTAATCTACTGGTTTGACAATTTTTTTTATTTTATTTTATTTTTCAATTTTATGCCCCGTTCTTCACGTACAGGATTGATTTTTGATCCGGAAGTGGAGAAAACTGCCAAAAGCTTGAGGAAAAAAGCCAAGGAAGCTGCTATTTCAGAAAATATGGCTAATAATGAAGAACGTGGACTCTTACCAAGAGAAGAAGTTGAACCTCTTCTAAAGGAATTGGGTCGTCACCGCAATAATCGACCGATATGCATTGTGCTGCCACATATTGCACAAAATGCTGAAATTAGACCTAGTTTTATTCAAGTGCTGCCCAAGTTTGGTGATCTACCCATAGAGAGTGCACACAAACATTTTGCTGAATTTGACTTAGTTTGCTCCACTCTACGCCCTCAAGGTTTTTCTGAAAATAATTTGAGATTACTAACTTTTTCTCATACATTGCAGGGAAAGGCTAGAGATTGGCTGTTTGACCTTCCATCGGGCTCCATTCAAACTTGGAATGAATTGGAGGAGCAGTTCTTGCGAAAATTCTTTCCAGAATCAAGGGCTGCCAATTTAAGAATGGCTATCAGCAGCATTAGGCAAAAATCAAGAGAGAGTCTTGCTGATTATTGGGAGAGATTTCAACAGCTATGTCGGAAATGTCCCGACCACGGATTTTCTGAATATCAATTGCTAACGAATTATTTTTATTGTGGTATGTGTTCATTTGACAGGAAAATAATTGGTGCTGCTTGTGGAGGATCCTTAACCAACAAGACATTGGCCGAAGCAAAACAACTCATTGTGGATATGGTTTCTAATGGCCAACAATATGAAGATGAGGATGATGATAGATACCGGCCTGTAAGAGGAGCTGAAGGAATAGAGAGTTCAAGTGTCAATGATAAGATTGATGCTCTCACCTCTTTAGTTAGAGGACTTGCTGTTACTCAAACTCAAAAAATTATATGTGATATTTGTTCGGAAAATAATCATACTAGTGATTTTTGTCCTATTTTGCAGAATTCTCAACCCGAACAAGTATGCTATGGATCGGGGGATGCCCAATACGATGCACAAAGGAATAAGAGGAATGATTCATTCTCGAACACATATAACCCAGGCTGGAGAAATCACCCAAATTTCAGTTGGAAACAACAAAATCCGAAGGTACCTGGGCATACTGACCGATCAGAACCCAGCATGAACGATATTTTGAAAACTCTTGCACACAGCAGCGAAATTGTTAAAAATATGGTGCAAAGTCAGCAAGCTTTCCAGCAGGAGACACAAGCTGCCTTGGGCAGTATGGGCACACAGATCACCCAACTCGCCGCTCAAATGAACAAAATGCAAGCGAATCAAGGCAGACTACCGTCCCAAACTGAGATAAACCCTAAGGAGAATGTTAGTGCTGTAACTTTGAGGAATGGAAAGGAGCTGGTGGAGCAAGAGGTTAGGAAGAAAGAGAAGGAGCCAAAAGATAAGAATGAAAATCAAACGAAGGAGGTCGTTGAGGAGGCACAACAACCGGATCAACCTCTTCCCCCTAAGGTAATTGTTAATTCTGAAATTGCTAATTCTCAATCTATTTTGGTAGCCCCTTTTCCTTCCAGGTTGGTTCGGAATAAAAAAGAGGACGATGAGAAAGAAATTCTTGAGATGTTCAAAAAGGTAGAAATTAACTTGCCCTTGATTGATGCCATTAAGCAAGTGCCCAGGTACGCAAAATTCTTGAAAGAATTATGTGCTAAAAAGATGAGATATGGGAAAGATGAAAAAATCAAGGTTAGTGAAAATGTTTCAACAGTTATTCAAAGAAAATTACCGGAAAAATGTAGGGATCCTGGCATGTTTACTATTCCTTGGATCATTGGTAGTAAGAAAGTTGAGAGAGCAATGCTAGATTTAGGTGCTTCCATCAATGTTATGCCACTCTCTATGTATAAGGAACTACAGTTGGGCGATATGAAGGAAACTCGTGTGATAATTCAATTAGCTGATAGGTCTAATACATATCCTAAAGGTGTGGTGGAAGATGTCTTGGTTAAAGTCAATGATTTAATTTTTCCGGTGGATTTTTATATTGTTGATATGGATGATACCTTTACTGCACATAGACCTTTAATTCTTTTAGGAAGGCCATTCATGAAAACTGCTAGAACTAAAATTGACGTTGATAAGGGCATTCTTAGCTTCGAATTCGATGGTGATACTGTTACATTTAATATTTTTGAAGCTATGAAGCATGTTGAGGATCGTGAAGGTTTGTATATGGTTGATGTTGCTGATTCTTTAATTGACGATTTTGTTGAAAATAATTTTAGGGAAGACAAATTGGAGCAGGTACTGCTCAATGGGACAGCTGGAACATTAGCAGCATCTGAAGAAGATGAGGAAATTCGTGCTGCCATGATGCAACTGAGTTCCACCAGCGAATTTCCTATTTTGTATCTGTCGAGCAGAATGCCCATACCGACCAGTACATAACCTATTTTACCGTCTGTAGCGAAAGCTCCAGTGCTGGAACTGAATGTACTGCCCCAGCATCTGAAATACGCGTTCTTAGGTGAGAAGGAGTCGCTGCCCGTCATCATTAGCAATGAGCTTTGCAAGGAACAAGAGGAAAGGTTGGTCGAGCTCTTAAGGAAGCATAAAACGGCAATTGGGTGGACTTTAGCCGACATAAAAGGTATCAGCCCCTCTATATGCATGCATCGAATTTTATTTGAACCTAATTGTAAACCTTCTAGAGATCCACAAAGAAAATTGAATCCTGTCATGAAAGAGGTTGTGCTTAAAGAAATTCTTAAATTGTTAGAGTTAGGGATTATTTATCCAATTTCTGATAGTGCTTGGGTTAGCCCTGTTCATGTGGTCCCTAAAAAGTCTGGATTTCAGTTGGTAAAAAATGAAAATAATGAATTAATCCCAATGAGACTTCAAACTGGTTGGCGTATGTGCATAGACTTTAGGAAGTTGAATGATGCTACTAGGAAAGATCATTTTCCATTGCCTTTTATTGATGAGATGCTTGAAAGATTGGCTGGAAAATCATTCTTTTGTTTTCTTGATGGTTATTCGGGATATTTTCAAATTTTTGTGGCGCAAGAGGATCAAGAAAAAACAACTTTCACTTGTCCATTTGGAACTTTTGCTTGCCGTCGTATGCCTTTTGGTTTATGTAATGCTCCTGGCACTTTCCAAAGGTGTATGATGAGTATTTTTTCTGATTTGATCGAAAATTGCATTGAGATTTTTATGGATGATTTTACTGTTCATGGTGCAAATTTTGATCATTGTTTGAATAATTTGGAACAAGTTTTGGAGAGGTGTGTTGAAACTAACCTTGTGTTAAATTTTGAAAAATGTCATTTCATGGTAAAACAAGGTATAGTACTCGGACATGTTATATCTGAAAATGGGATAGAAGTGGATAAGGCGAAAATTGATATGATTGTGAAATTACCTTACCCATCTAATGAAAAAGATATTCGAGCTTTCTTAGGCCATGCAGGTTTCTATAGACGTTTCATTAAAGATTTTTCAAAGATTGCACAACCCCTAACCAAGTTGTTGCAAAAAGAGACGCCATTTGTCTTTGATGAAAAGTGCAAGGAAGCTTTCGATCTCTTGAAGAGCAAGTTGACTTCTACTCCCATAATCCAACCACCAAAATGGGGAATGCCATTTGAGATCATGTGTGATGCAAGTGATTTCGCTGTTGGAGCTGTGCTTGGGCAAAAGAACGGAAAAGAAAGCCATGTGATATATTATGCTTCAAAGACACTCAACCCTGCCCAATGCAATTACACGACGACAGAAAAGGAGCTACTTTCCGTTGTTTTTGCTTGTGAAAAATTTAGATCTTATCTTATTGGCTCTAAAGTTATTGTTTATTCCGACCATGCAGCTTTAAAGTATTTGCTCTCCAAGAAGGAATCCAAGCCACGTCTCATCCGCTGGATACTGCTACTACAAGAATTTGACTTGGAGATCAAAGATAAAAAAGGGGCGCAAAATAATGTTGCTGACCATTTGAGCAGGCTGAAAACAGAGTCGGACAGTATGCCCATACCGGACGATTTTCCTGATGAGCTGCTGCTAGCAGCTAAAGGTACGATCCCTTGGTACGCCGATTTAGTTAATTATTTAACCACTGGAATTTTTCCAAAAGGGACTGAAACAGCTAGAAAGAATAAGTTGAAGAGCCAAGCAAAATATTTCATATGGGACGACCCTTATTTGTGGAAGACTTGTGCCGATCAAGTGATACGGAGATGCGTTCCTGAAAATGAAATCCCATCCATTCTGAATTTTTGTCATGCCCATGCGTGTGGTGGTCATTTTGGACCAAAAAGGACAGCCCGTAAGGTTCTTGATTCCGGTTTTATTGGGAAACTATTTTTAGGGATGCTTATTTTTTCTGCAAAAATTGTGATCGCTGCCAACGAACAGGTAACATCTCATCTCGCAATGAAATGCCCCAAACCCCTATTTTGGTGTGTGAAATTTTTGATGTGTGGGGGATGGACTTTATGGGTCCATTCCCAAGTTCGTTTGGAAATTCTTACATCTTATTAGCAGTTGATTATGTGTCCAAGTGGATTGAGGTAAAGGCTACTTACACCAATGATTCTAAGGTGGTTGCAGGTTTTCTTAAGACTAACATTTTTAATAGGTTCGGTGTGCCACGTGCCATTATAAGCGATCAAGGAACACATTTTTGTAATCGAACGTTAGAGGCTCTTTTTAAGAAATACGGGGTTCACCACCGAGTTGCAACTGCTTATCACCCACAATCAAATGGACAAGCTGAGGTGTCAAACCAGGAGATTAAAAATATTTTGGAAAAAACAGTAAATCCGAACCGAAAAGACTGGAGTCTTCGACTGGATGATGCGGTATGGGCATACCGCACGGCTTACAAGTCACCCATCGGAATGTCCCCTTACAGTCTAATTTTTGGGAAGCAGTGCCATTTACCAGTCGAATTGCAGCATAAGGCATTTTGGGCAGTAAAACAATGTTGTCTTGACCAAGAGCTTGTTGGTCAAGAAAGGAAACTTCAATTGCAAGAGTTAGAGGAGATTCGATTGGAAGCCTACGATAGTGCCAGCCTTTACAAGGAACGCACGAAATTCCTCCATGACAAATATATTCGAAGAAAATCCTTTGAAGTTGGACAAAAAGTTCTCTTATTCAATTCTCGACTTCGAATCATGCCGGGTAAACAGAAATCCCGTTGGATGGGACCCATTGAAGTAATAAATGTAAGCCCTCATGGAGCTGTCGAGATTCAAAGTTTAAGTACTTCCAAGGTGTTGAAGGTGAATGGGCAATTGTTGAAGCCTAACTACGGGGGAACGGAAATAGCTACCATCGATGGAATGACTTTGACAGCCCCCGAGATCCTTCCATGATCAACCACTTGATACGTCGAGCCTAAGACGTTAAACAAGGGCGCTTCTTGGGAGGCAACCCAAGCCCTTTTATTTCAATTTCTTCTTAATTTTTTTTATGATAGTTTATATATATATATATATATATAATATAAAAAGAAAAAAAAGAAATAAGATAAAAAATGAAAAAAAATGAAAAATAGAAAAAAGAAAAAAAAAACAGGTAGGGGCTGTCCAAATTTACAAGCTTATGGAATTAATCTATTCTTATTTTTGAATTGTTGGCAGGTTACTAGCAGGTGTGGGAATCACTCCTTAAACTCAAAAATTAAAGCAGGGGCCAAATTGATGAAGGAGGGAATCTGGGGACCTAAGTGCAAAACAAAGGAAAGTTGAAATTGGGGGAGATTGTGCCCTAATTTGAAACAGAAACTCACGCCTCCCCCGCTCTCTCCCTTTTCCCCACAGCTAGACCCACTTTCCTATTCTCTCTCCCCTCTCCAGAATCTCTCACACACATGCACACTCCACTCTCTCTCCAATCTCACACTCCACTCTCTCTCCAATCCCCCACTACCTCTCTCTCTTCCGTCCCGTACTCTCTCTCCCATCTCTTCAACAAACCCTCTGTCCAATTTTCCCTTTCCCTTTTCTCTCTCTACTAAGCCGCGACCACAACCTCCAGCCCTCCCCCTCTCGCATTCTCGTACAACCTCTCACCCATATGGCCCCCAAACGCCATAGCAAACGACATGAGGCGTTGTCGTCCTCTGCCGATGCACAACCGCCGCCGACGCCGACCCCAGTCATCGTGGACGACTCTTTCTTCCTTTCAGTCGCGCCGGCCACTCGTCGGATGATGCTCCGACACACTGCTGCTGCCCATCCGACAGCCGACATCAGGGAGTTATTTGAGAACTCAGTTCCTCATTGGGCCGTGGCTTTGGAGGACAAGATAGGGACCCAGATTGAAGCTCTCAGTGACCGCGTTACAGCTGTGGAGAAAGCGGTCCGCCGGATGTCCCGTTCCTCGAAGCCTTGACACTACCCAGGGGAGTCTTCGTTCCTTTTCCCTTTTTGTTAGTTCTTATTTGGTTTTAATTTTTGTCGTATATTTTCCTTTTCCACAGTGAGGACACTGTAGTTTCCAAAGTGTGGGGGGGAGTATACGTATTTTGTGTACAAAAAAAAAAAAAAACAAGAGTCTTGATTGAGTCGTTGGCAGCATGGATATGGTCAATATGAAAAGTTGGTCTGTTGGATTGTTTGGTTGTTGTCTTTTGTGGTGAAATTGTGTTTATGTTCGCATGTATTCTAGGATGACAAAATTTGCATAGTCGATCACATGATTACAACTTTATATATTGTGAGAATTGAGCCTGATGAGCATTATTTTATATCTGAAAATTGCTCAATTTATTCTGAATGAGTGTATCAAACTTGTATGCTGGATTTCCTGTTTGCCCGATTGCCATAGTTGAAACCCTTTTGAGATTCTTGCATAAAAATGATTAAGGCATTTAGGATTAACCCCGTTTTGGTCTGAATATATTATCCAAACCCTACATATCCACTAGTGAGCCTGTTGTGCCTTAGCCGTCTTTATTGATTACAGCCATTAAACTATTAATCCATAACCTGTTTTAGCCTGCTTTTGTCCCATGGAAGTACACGAGTATGTTAGAATGTGCTGAAAATAAAGACTCCTATACTTGAAGATGCTATGTGCCGAAATGCTGAGTCTTGTGGATATATGTTCCTGTTTTGTGAATAGAAAAATGTTGTTCAGCCAATAATAAAAAAATAAATAAATAAATAAAAATTCGAAATCAGCAGTTTCTGGAGTAACAGTACTCCAGTTACTGTTCCCAAAAAAAATAAAAAAAATTAAAAAATAAAAAAAAATTGTGGACGTTAATCGTGCCTTGTTCAATTGAATATCATCTTGTTTTTAGAAGTAGCTCGAATATTTTGATATGCTCGTATATTTCCATAATTTAACCATTCTATCCTTCCATCCTACCTCATCCCCTAGCCCCATTACAACCCTGCAAAGACCTTTTGATTTGTGCTTTTATCTCATATTCCGGGTAGAGACGGTGACTTAAGGGCAAACATGTGTTCGATAGTATCAAGTTGTGATTTGAGTGAATGAAACTGTCCCTATTTCTTATTTGAGAGAATTTGAGTGAAACTTGGAAGGGCAGGATTGACTATGCATAATTTTGACTTGAATAAAGAGCTAATGCACATTTTTGTCACAAGAGAAGGGTTGGTGGTTTGTGGATGACCTTGCTTTGATTATTGTCTATTGAAATGTTGCCAATGAATGTTTTACCTTTGGAATATCGAGTCCAGTTTTCTTTCTAGAGTTATGCTCGAGGGCGAGCATTGTTTAAGTGTGGGGGGATTTGATGGTGGTTATTTAATACATCTTTTTGGAGAGTTTTTGGTGTAATTTTAATGATCATTATCCCTTCAACACCTATATTTTCAAGCTAATTCAGTTTGTTGCATGATTGTATGAGAATATTCAACTTTGGAGTAAAAGGGGCAAAATATCCGGAAAAATCAAGCAGGGATTTACTGGAGGACGGTCGGTATGGGCATACCGACCAGTTGGGCCTGAACAGAATATTTTTTAGCGGCCCAGGATCGATTTAAAGGCCCAATTCCACCACACATATGGGTTCCTACGGGATTTGACAGCAAGATACGCGATAAACTTGTAACCATGGGCTTCATGAACATTAGATTTGTATATATAGTTGAACTAGGGTTCCATTAGGATAGACTTTACATTATCAGATTTAACCTACTTCAAGAAACCAAGAAGGCAGCCGTTCTTCTCTCCAAGAAAGCAGCCCGGTTCTATCTTTCTATCTTTTATTTTGGTTTCTTGATTTTATGGGTTGTAGTTAAACTCTTTTATTCCGGTAACAATTAAGGAAACTTTAGCTATTTTATTTTATGAGATCAAATCTGTTCGTATACTTTATTTTATACAAGTATCTGTGATTCTCTGTGTTTACTGTGATTAATTGTTTCGAATCTATTGGGTAGTTCGAAATATTCATTAGACCGTAATTAATTAGTAGCCAATTAAATCGGCCATCCGTAATTGTGGTTTAGATTTAATTAGTGGTACATTAATTCTTCAGAATCAAGGGAAGATCAGTCTTAATTCGATAATTCTGCGTCAGAGTTTATCGGTTTTGAATTGGGTCTCTCTAATTATTAATGCGGTCGGCTCATTAAATCCATAGAGCGTATCTAGGGTTGTCAGTCGATTAGGGAAATAATTGGTGAAGCGTCTTCCTGATTATCAAGAAATTAAGGAGAGATAAGATCGCGTCAGAAGCGTATTCGGCGGTTATAACTAATTTATTTGCATGAATTAAAGTCAATTTTGCATCAATGATTGAAATAGTTAGCTAGAGTGGAATTAATTGGAACCCGGAATATTTTACATATCTGATACAAGTCATTTTCTTAATTTTCTTTATTCAATTTCATTCTGAAAATACAAATCTTTGCTACTGATTTTCGTGATTATTGGCAAATCAAAAGATTAGAAAAATCCTCGCCAGTCCTTTGGGAGACTATCTTGCTTACTGCTGTTCTGGTCAGTGTGGGCATACCGACCGCTGTTCGGATTATTTTTGGTAGAGAAACGACGCTACCACAAGTTAACAATATATTATCCCATTAATGTTATATTTATTGATAGCCTCTTTGTGGTTCAAAGTTCATATAGCAATAGGTCATCATGACGATAGGTAATACGTTTTGGAACATGAGTATTCTACATTAGTTGTTGTTTTACACAATAAAAAGTTGCATGCTTCCTATGAATTACGACATAATATTTAAACTAAAAAAATTAAGATAATCTTTTTAAAAAGAAATGAAAGTTATAAAAAAATTATATATGTTTGGCCGTCTAGGTGCTTGCCTGCTCACTCACCTTGCCCACTTAAGTACAACAAATGTCTTAATAATAATATTTTTTTATAATCAGATCACTCAAGCATCGCCTGGTGCTTAGACGCCAACAAAGCAATTGCCTTGACCAGTTTTTACATGAGTAGTTTAAAGTAAATGAATATTGTATCAATATGCCAACTTATGAAGTGGGTCTATTAGACTCTAAGCATCGATATCATATAATTATGATCATTAGATCTTTTATTTAATTTTCACTCTTAAATTCTTTATTTATGGTTTTAACTCTTTGTTTTTTACTGCGGGGGTTTATTTTCAAAATAATGCAAAAAAAAAAAATTTACGAAATAGGCATGTTTTCGAACAGTTTTTAAAAATAGGTAAAACGTCACCGCCGGTGACGTTATTTCAAAAAAACGTCACCAGAGGTGACGATTCTAAATTAAAATGAAAGAACGTCACCTAAGGTGACGTTCTTTCATTTATTATGTATCTACATATACACATACATCATATATATATGATATACATGCATATATATATATATATAGAGACTGCCGTAAATATATATATATACATATATATATACATATATATAACCTGTATTATATATATATATATATATGTATATATATTTTAAATGTATATTCTTATTAATATATATATATATAATATATTTAATTTATTCAGTAAATATATAAAAATAAATATTAAAATATAATTAATAAAATAAAAAAATTATAATGTTATTTAAGATAAAAGAAATATTTAAATATATTTTTATAATATATATTATATATATGTATTTATAAAATTATTATTTATAAATAAGAATATATATTTTGAATATGTATATATATATATATTTATTTATTAAGTAAATATATAAAAAAATTATATATATAGTAATAATAATATATGTAATAATAATAATATATAAAAATATTTATTAAATTAAATAATAATTTATTTTTTTAATTAATATGTTTTAAATTAATAAAAAAATATAATAATACTAATATATAAATTTATATATATATTCGGATATTATATATATTATTATTTATAAATATATATTTTATAAATAAATATATATATATGTGTGTATATACAACCTATAATATATATAACTAAAAACGTGACGTTTTTTAAAAACGTCACCTTAGGTGACGTTTATTGTTTTTTTTATTTCGTATTATTATTATATGTATATAATCTATTTTGAATATATATATATTTTTATTTATTAAGTAAGAATATATATTAAATTATAAATTTTAAAAGTAAATTATTTATTAAGTAAAAATATATATTAAATCATAATTTCAATTAAGTTAACATTTTTTAATTTTTTTTATTATATATAGATATGTATTTATAAAATATATATATATTCTAAATATATTTATTGAATATTAATATATATATATATATTTTTTATTTATTAAGTAAATAAAAATAATTAAATAAATTGTTAGATTTTAAGAAAACGGCAAGATGACATTTTTTTATTTGTTTTATATATTATATATAGATATATATAATTTTATTTATTAACTAAATATATAAAATATATATTAAGTAACATCATAATAATTTACTTTTGAAATTTTTGATTTAAGATGAAAAAATTATATATTTATTCGGTATAATAGTTTGTTGTTGTGTTATATATATGTTATATAATAATAATGAACTTTATTTATTAAATTATTTCATAATTTTTACAAACTTAAGATACCTATATATCACTATATACAATAATTAATACAATATTATTATTACAATATTCATGAAATTCCAACATTTGAAATAGCAATCATAGCTAAACCAATTCATTTTATTGCCTAGTTGAGGAAGATGGTCCACTGACGACATCATTATCTTCAAAATTGAAAAGCTTCTCAAGTTGGTCGAAGAATGGCTCATCATCCATTAGGTATGCAATTGTATTTGTCATTTTGGGATCACGATCCTATAAATGTAAGAATAAGTAATAGAAGCGTGAAATATATATTTACAATGAAGAAAATAAATGATTGCTTAAAGTATAGAGAAAATTACCCATAAACGCCAACAATAGTCTTTATGGTTTATATACCGTCTTTCACCAACCATACGAACTCCGGCCGTCATTATCATTTTTTTGAACGTGTAGTGACGCGATTGTAGCAAATCAACCCGCCTTTTCACATCAACGTAAGAGAAGTTACGCTCCTTGAATTGGTTCTTCAACACATTTCTTACATTCAACAAGCAATTGCTATTATGGTTACTGATTTCCCAATCACCTGCTTCGACGTCCTTCACAAGAGTATCCACAAGCACGGTCTCCATTTCCTTTGTCCAGTCGGTGTTTGAGTAGAACTGAGCTTCAAACATGTTATAACATTTTGATTGTGGAGGAAGAGGAGAGAATTCTAGGGGATGATCCATATTTGTAGGTAAGTAAAATCATTCAGCACACACATATTTATAATGGTTTCTTCCTGGCTCTTGGCTCATATAATATCCCCACTCTTGGCTCATAAGCATACCTTCATGTTCGCTAAAATTTTCACATGGTTCTTTCTCAACGAATATGTCCATAGAGTTTATTCCATCATTAGGATCTAGGAAGAACCTAAGATTATCGTCAGTCTCAATCTGAACTACAGACTCTATAATATTATTGTGACCGTATATTTCCCCCCATTTAGTGAAAAATTTCAGATGAAACTGGTCTTTAGCCACACCAACATATTGATAAATTAGATCTTTCAATGCAGATAATTCTGTATTTCGATCAATTCGTGTGTAGCCAATGGGCGAAGAACTATACAATACTTTTCCGCTTTGCTGTATAATTTCGCCTCCGAAAAAAACTCTAATTGCAACTCTACGTTGACTCGCCATTGATCGAAAGTGATATATATATGTACTTTTTCACCGTGGAATATATTAATTCAAAAGAAAAATGAAGAACAAATAAAATAAATATTACATTATTTAAAGAAACAAACAACATATGTATGAAAAGCATGTTAAATAATGCATTAAATTTCACAACCAATATACATTTACAAGGAATATACATCACTCTGTGAATGATCATTTTTGGGTACATTTTCTACAACATTATTATCATCCACGAATTCTTCTATATCAACATTTTCATTATCTACTGGACCCTGCCACATATTCAAGCCAGGGGTGACATCTATAAGATCTACTATGCGTGATCGCATCATATTCACGTGATTAAAGTTAGCCGTACTCTCTTGTTGGATAATATCATTTTGGTGTCTTTCGTTATCCAATTGAGCACGCAACTCATTCACCTCGTTTTGTAGGGCGTTTATATGTCCGTCTCTAGCCCCAAGCTGCTCTATTATATTATTTTTTTCCGTTGTCATACTACTTATAGTACCACGTAGTAAGTTTATTTCATTCCCTAAGACTTCTTCTTGCTGCCTAGCACGACCTTTTAAATCAGAAATACGGTTAGATGACCATTCCAATTCATCTCGGCACATCTTTACACGTCGCCGTAATTTCTGTATTTCTTGGTCTTGCATGTTGGAAATCACGTTTGCAGCAACATCTTTTATCCTCAATTCCTCTACCTCTTCATTTACTTGTTGATTACATATTCTTAATTGAACAAAACTTGTTGATTTTTTAACGATAGACCTATAAACCTTGTATGTGATTTTCCTATTGGCTCGTGTGGAAGTTGATGCTGATGACCTTGATGTTGAAGCCATACCTATCAAACATAATTTGTAAGGGTTATTATAGTGTTTAAATTTAATTTTTTGTTAATATCCTATAATAATATTTTAAATATTTTAATAACTTGTACTTAGTCAACATAACCGTCCGTAAATCATAACAAGTTAAAACATACAGTACATGAAAAATTATGCACATATGAATGTATATACGAAAACAAATAAACATTCAGTTATGATGTATATGTACTAACCTTAGTTGAACGAGAAACTTGATGGATGAGTATAAAAGGAGACGTGATGAGAAGGAAGTTAAAGTTGAGAGTGAAAGAAAACAGAGAAGTTAAAGTTGAGAGTGAAAGAAAACAGAGAAGTTAAAGTTGAGAGTGAAAGAAAACAGAGAGTCTTCACGTATATATATACTTATTCAGAATATATATTATTATTTATAAATATATGATATATTTATATATATATATCTATATATGATATATTTAAAAAAAATGAAACATCGTCACCTAAGGTGACGTTTTTAAAATTATGTATATTATATCATATATATATATATATATAATATACATATATATATATATATTTGTAAATAATAATATATGTAATATTCGTATATTTATATATATTATTAATTTAAAAATTATGAATTAAGAATCAAAAATTATTATTAAATTTAACAAAGTTTTTTAAATTTATCTAAAATAAAATTAAATTATATCTATTTTTATAATTATAATTTAATATATCATTTTATATATTTACTTATTATATTAAAATATTTATACATATTCTAAACAAATAAGATATATATATATGTAATAATAATACATAAATATATTATTATATAAAAAAAAATTAAACATCGTCACCTAAGGTGACGTTTATATATATATAATATACATATATATATATAATATACATATATATATATATATATATATATATTTGTAAATAATAATATATGTAATATTCGTATATTTATATATATTATTAATTTAAAAATTATGAATTAATAATCAAAAATTATTATTAAATTTAACAAAGTTTTTTAAATTTATCTAAAATAAAATTAAATTATATCTATTTTTATAATTATAATTTAATATATCATTTTATATATTTACTTATTATATTAAAATATGTATACATATTCTAAACAAATAAGATATATATATATATATATATATATATGTAATAATAATACATAAATATATTATTATATAAAAAAAATTAAACATCGTCACCTAAGGTGACGTTTTTAAAATTATGTATATTATATCATATATATATATATATATATAATATACATATATACATATATTTGGAAATAATAATATATGTAATATTCGTATATTTATATATATTATTAATTTAAAAATTATGAATTAATAATCAAAAATTATTATTAAATTTAACAAATTTTTTTAAATTTATCTAAAATAAAATTAAATTATATCTATTTTTATAATTATAATTTAATATATCATTTTATATATTTACATATTATATTAAAATATGTATACATATTCTAAACAAATAAGATATATATATATATGTAATAATAATACATAAATATATTATTATAAAAAAAAATGAAACATCGTCACCTAAGGTGACCTTTTTAAAATTATGTATATTATATGAAATATATATATATATAATATACATATATATATATGTATATATATTTGTAAAAAATAATATATGTAATATTCGTATATTTATATATATTATTAATTTAAAAATTATGAATTAATAATCAAAAATTATTATTAAATTTAACAAAGTTTTTTAAATTTATCTAAAATAAAATTAAATTATATCTATTTTTATAATTATAATTTAATATATCATTTTATATATTTACTTATTATATTAAAATATGTATACATATTCTAAACAAATAAGAGATGTATATATATATGTAATAATAATACATAAATATATTATTATATTAAAAAAATGAAACATCGTCACCTAAGGTGACGTTTTTAAAATTATGTATATTATATCATATATATATATAATATACATATATATATATATTTGTAAATAATAATATATGTAATATTCGTATATTTATATATATTATTAATTTAAAAATTATGAATTAATAATCAAAACTTATTATTAAATTTAACAAAGTTTTTTAAATTTATCTAAAATAAAATTAAATTATATCTATTTTTATAATTATAATTTAATATATCATTTTATATATTTACTTATTATATTAAAATATGTATACATATTCTAAACAAATAAGATATATATATATATGTAATAATAATACATAAATATATTATTATATAAAAAAATTAAACATCGTCACCTAAGGTGACGTTTTTAAAATTATGTATATTATATCATATATATATATATAATATACATATATGTATATATATATATATTTGTAAATAATAATATATGTAATATTTGTATATTTATATATATTATTAATTTAAAAATTATGAATTAATAATCAAAATTATTATTAAATTTAACAAAGTTTTTTAAATTTATCTAAAATAAAATTAAATTATATCTATTTTTATAATTATAATTTAATATATCATTTTATATATTTACTTATTATATTAAAATATGTATACATATTCTAAACAAATAAGATATATATATATATATATATGTAATAATAATACATAAATATATTATTATATAAAAAAAATTAAACATCGTCACCTAAGGTGACGTTTTTAAAATTATGTATATTATATCATATATATATATAATATACATATATATATATTTGTAAATAATAATATATGTAATATTCGTATATTTATATATATTATTAATTTAAAAATTATGAATTAATAATCAAAAATTATTATTAAATTTAACAAATTTTTTTAAATTTATCTTAAATAAAATTAAATTATATCCAATTTTATAATTATAATTTAATATATCATTTTATATATTTACTTATTAAATTAAAATATGTATACATATTCTAAACAAATAAGATATATATATATATATGTAATAATAATACATAAATATATTATTATAAAAAAAATGAAACATCGTCACCTAAGGTGACGTTTTTACATATATGTATATCTATTATATATATATTTATTTATAATACATATATATATATATATGTATATATTTTTATAAATAATAATATATGTAATATCCGAATATATATATTTATATATATATATATATATATATATATATAAATATATAAATTCATATATTTGTATTATATATATATATTATTAATTTAAAAATTATGAATTAATTCTCAAAAAATATTATTAAATTTAACAAATTTTTTAATTTATCTTAAATAAAAATAAATTATATCCATATTTAAAATTATAATTAAAAATATATTTTTATATATTTACTTATTAAATAAAAATATGTATACATATTTTAAATAAATAATATATATATGTAATAATATACATAAATATATATAAATATATAAAAAAACTTGAAATAACGTCACCTAAGGTGACGTTTTTACATATATGTATATTATATCTATTATATATATATTTATTTACAATACATATATATATATATATATTTATAAATAGTAATATATGTAATATCCGAATTTATATATACATATAAATTAAATTATAATTTTAAAAAGATAACAAAAAAATTATTATATTAAATGCTAATTTTTAATTATTGTTTCTTATTGTTAAAATAAATAATATATATGTATAATATAAAAATATATATAGAAATATATATACACTAAAAAATTTAAATAAATATATACTGACACAGGCATTTACAGATATAAATATATACGGGCACATCACATACATCAAGTAAAGCCATTACTAAAGTCGTTAAAGCATTTAAGAGAAGTTTGAAAATTCAGTAATGCTTTTATAAAAAGTTTAAGTCATTACGAAAGTCATTAAAGCATTTAATGAAAGTTTGAAAAGTCAGGAATGCATTTATAAAAAGTTTGCCGTGAAGAAATAAATGAAGCATGCATATATCACATCAACAGTCTGTATTTTACACCTATATAATGACCACTTCATCTCCCTTCTATTCACGTTTCATTTCATTTTCCTTCTTCAACATTCTTCGTCCATTTTCCTCCTTCTTAATTCTCGTTAAACATTGATTGTGCTCACCTCGTTTTTTGGAAGAATTTATTACTGCTGCAATCGCGTCTTTATTTTCTTTGTATAAAAAGGTATGTTATATGGAGCCAAGTATCACATACTTGAATATATTTTTGTTCTACTTATAACTTAATTTTTTTTTATTTATTATCAATAGATATATGTTATAAATTTTTTTAATGTTGTTCTTTCATTTGCAGTGATAATGGATATCAATTCACACAACCACTATGGCCCGAAGGAACCGACAGTTCTCAACCTTCAATCTCAGCATATTTCCGAGGGCCTACTGAAGCCCGACGGTGACTTGAACTTTTTCTTTCGCTTTAGGCGGTGCGATAATGATTTTTGGGAATTATTTGAGCAGGAAGGGTCTGAGATCCACACACGCGTACTGGATTTGTTATTTCAAATGGGTCTCTATGGTGTGTATAGGTGTTGGAGGTTTTACCCGGACAACCACTTAATAACCGCTTTGGTGGAGAGGTGGTGGCCTGAAACCCATACATTTCACCTGCCTGTTGGTGAAGCAACGGTGACTTTAATGGATGTCGCCTTAATATGGGGTTTGCCGATTGAAGGGGATCCGGTGTGTGGACTTGATCCTACAATGTCTCCAAATGAGTGGGCTAATTACTGTCAGGCGATGTTAGGTTACACGCCAGACATATCCCACATAAAAAGTGGAAAGATTAGAGCTACCTCTTTAGCCGCTCATATGCGATCGCATCCAGTGACGGATGATAGCACAATTGAACATGTCGAGCAATATGCTCGGGCATATGCTTTATTCTTGATATGCGGTGTGATGTGCCCCGATGCCAGTGGGAATTTGTTACCACTAGTATATTTATAATGTCTGCAAGACATAAAGAAAGTTATTGAATTCAGCTGGGGCAGTGCCGTACTATCTTCTCTATACCGTCACTTGTGCGATGGCGCCTTGGAGTATAAAGAAAACCTCGGTTGTCCAGTTCAACTGTTACAGGTACTTATAAATTTTTTATGATATATTAATGAATCTACCATACGTAACCTTTGTAATAACTCTTTTTTTGTGTTTTCATAATATTTGATAGATTTGGGCATGGTCGCGCATATCATCATCTATTGTACCTGTATATAAGAGGAGTAGATTAAATATGCAAGAAATTGAAAGACCTGATCATTTGGGTGGTGGTACACTCCCTGTCCCCCATTTCGGTGCCCGGTAATATTTACAATGCAAGCCATGTTGTTTTGGTTATTTTATCGTTATTGGTAATATTTATAGTGCACACCCAAATGTAATGCATCTACTGATTAACTAGTAAAATATATGTAATAGGTGGAATATTGATAGCAGTTTCGTGCACACTGGTAGGCGCCAGGTCAAGGTTTTTCGAGAAATATTAGATAAATTGACACATGACCAGGTTCGATTTATTACTTCATTTTAATTATTCTTATATGTATTAATTAAAAACACATGTATGTTTTTTGGTTTTTGGTTGTTGTGTGTCATCAGTTTACATGGGATCCATATGATTGGTCGCAACCGGAAGTACTCCATTTACCTTTGCGGTGCTTCTCGGACAATGTACGAGCTATATGTCCACTGATTTTCTTCTCATTTGTGGAGTTCCATCATCCAGAAAGAGTCTTACGTCAGTTCCGAATGTTGCAAGACATACCTAATCGGATCGACCCTCTTGATGACTGGAAGACGAACGTGCATCAGATTGATCGTAAAGGGCGAAAAAATGCCAACTGGATGGACATACACGAGAAGTATGTTCATCAGTGGAATCAAAGACATGAGTATCTCACGGGAACCCAATATGCAATGAACCCAACGACGACACCAGATTACTATGATTGGTATAACTCGATTACACGTCGTTTTATATCCCCTGTAGATACGCATGACATAATGGGAATAAAAACTGGAGATGCTTCACTGATGCACTACATGGTACGCAACATATATGTAATTCTACAATTAATTTTATATCTATTCAACATGATTGGTGTTTTAATATGCATCTTTTATCTTATTTGTAGATCGAACAGTTGGAACCCATGAAGAGAAATATACAGAATAGAAATAGGTTAGACATTGACCAACTTAATAGTTTGTTAGATGAACAGCTCTCATTGTATGAAAATATAGAGCGAACAATTGAGAGACTGTCCCCCGAGCCTCCGCAAATGACGTATACCCAGCCTGTACATCAACAACAAACGCAAAGTCAAGCAGAAAATCAGATGAGAACTAGAAGGCGTCGTTCCCCTGAAGTTCGGATGCCACCACCTGCGAACTTTGCATCAACATCTTCGCGGCCCGAATACCAAACTGAAGGACATATGTCGGATGTATATAGGCCTTCAATGAGTACACCACCGTATACTCCGACACCCTACCATCCATTAATGTCCACTCACTCGCCATTTCCTGGTATGAACGTTGACCTCGGAGCAGGAGACACGAGCAATATGCCAAACTACGACTATGTCCGTCCTACTCCGATTCAATTCCAGTATTCAGATGTGGCTACTTTCCGAGATGTACCAGACCACTCTACGTCATCCTCCAGCAGAATGACAATTCATTTGACACCAACCTCGGAGGAAGATGACGTCGAAGAAGACATACAGCCACAACCACCCGTTGTCAACACAAGAGGTAGACGAGGTGGAACTCGAAGGAGACAACAAGAAATATCAGGAAATGTCGGGCAAGGTGAAGGAAGAGGTCGCCGAACTAGAAGAAATCGAGGTTGTGGTACAGGAGGTCATTTATAATAGGTGTGAATATAGATCATAACAAACAAACAATTATTTTTATTTACTAATCTGAAGAAAAAAAAAGTGACTTTATACCCATGACACATTCATTACAATGAAATTTTAGTTGCAATTTTCATAATTTTGCATCTAATTTTGATATTCTTTTTCATATTTGTTTTCAAGTGAATTTGAATTTTCTTTATTTATGTATTATTTTCTATGTTTACTTATAATTTATAGTATATACATAACAAAAAGAAATTTTTCGCGAAGATGTACTTTTTTTAATTTCAATATTTTATTTTAGCATTTCATTTTCGCTCCAAATAGATTAACTGCATAATTGTTACACATTCTATACAAGTCGTCCATTAATAAAACAGCACACCACAATTAATTTAAAATCCAAACTATTTATTATTTTGTATCATTTACATCTATTAACCAAATTTTTTAAAAAATTAAATAAATTTGCATAATGAACATTCCAACCCAAAGTTTTGTGCCAATTAATAATAATACATAAATATATATATATGAAATTTAAAAAAAATTACAATAAACCTCACCTTTAAAAAACGTCATCTAAGGTTTTTAGTTATATATATATTATATATTATATATACACATATATATATATTTATTTATAAAATATATATTTATAAATAATAATATATATAAATTTATATATATTATTAATTTAAAAGATATGAATTAATAAAAAAAATTATTATTTAATTTAATAAATATTTCTGTATATTATTATTACATATATTATTATTATATATTTTTTTTATATATTCACTTAATAAATTTAAAAAAAAATATATATATATACATATTTGAAATATATATATATATATATATATATATATATTACAGGTTATATATATATATATATATATATATGTGTATACATATATATATATATATATATGTATATATATATATATATATGATGTATGTGTTTTAATTTAGAATCGTCACCTTCGGAGATGTTTTTTTGAAATAACGTCACCGGCGGTGACGTTTTACCTACTTTTAAAAACTGTTCGGAAACATGCATATTTCGTAAATTTTTTTTTTTTTTGCATTATTTTGAAAAAAAACCCTTACTGCGGTACATATTTCTCGGTTGAAATAAGAATAACTATATAACATTGATTTTATGGTTTTCATATTTTTCTTTTATTTAATTTTTCTTTTTTCATTAAAAATTCAATCCACGTTAAATCATTCTTTATATTTCATTTTCTTTATCTTTGAGTAAATTCAACCAACCTAAACTATGGTTTTATCTGAAAATCTCTAAAACTATTACAATATATGTAATTTATCTTTCATGTTTCTGAAATTCATCCACCACTATATAAATGAAAATAAAAATTAGTACAACATAAAAAAAAAATCTTTAATTATATAATTGAAAAGCAACAAATGAGTAAGAACTATAAATATATTTAAATTAATGAAGAAGTGAAAAAATTAAATAATACAATAATTAAAAATTAAAACTTTGAAGCAAGATACATCAATACATGGTTTAATTATATAATTAATGACAAAAATATATTCATGTAAAAATAAGGAAAATAGGAAGCTAGTAAATAATAATAAAAAATATGAAGAAAAAAATACATTAATGCATAACAAGAATATGCAATGATTACAAAATTAAATATGCAAACAATGTAGTATAGGATCCACATAATAATGTAACAATTACATTATATAATTTATCAAGTACCCTTGATCAATATGTAAGGCCTCAAAATTTTTTATTTACTAGAATTAAAGATAACTTTATCAGTACTTAAATTGCACTATCGAATTTCGTTAATTAATATGTTAGAATTAAATATTTTTTGGGTAAAAGATAACGTAAACAAGTTTTAATTTTTACTTTAAAGAAATGGTTTATTAGTCTTAGCATAGTGGATTCTTGATAAATCTCTCTCCCTCATGTCCACACCTCTTCCATGATATGTCATCTCCGAAAGTCTCTGCATCCTTGTTTCATATAGGCACCTTCGATGTAGTATAGTTTATTTGAACGTTGTAAGTTGCATTTCTTCATATCTCCATGTACACTTTTCACTTGTAGGACTTGAACTATTTCTACCAATATATGTATTATGATAAACTTAACATACACATTCACAGACCGCTACATATACGACAATAATCTACTTATGTGCGTCTTATAACAAAATAATATTTGGTGTTTAAGTTTAAGGGTAGCCGCAACATTTCCTTCACCGATTATATCACCAATTGTAGTCCACCTTATATCTATGTATGGAAAAACAAACTCGATTAATGATTTTCTTAGGTACCAAAATATATATTAATGTCATTCTGGTGATGTTGCATAGTCCACAATTAATTTTATCAACAGTTAAATTCTACCTAGATAATTGTTTCCGTTTAAGTTAAAATGCTAGTAGTTGACATTATAAAGCAAAGTGTGGTTCGATGTTGTCATGCTCTATGATTTCTTGATCATTAGGCCGTCGAGTTGAGTTGCTCGTATTGGCGGCTCTATTCGCCACTCTGCAAAGCCAAAGTTTTCTGGTGTGTGTATATATGGTGCCTAATTTTTATGTGTGGTGTGTAGAAAAATGATCACTGCCAGAATGAACAGCCAAAATTAATTTGTGATGTTTTGTTCCTTTATTAAAACAATAATAAACATTATAATAGTTATAAAAAGTAACTTTGTTAACATTTTAGAAAATTGATGGAATGTAACACAAAGTCATAAACTAATTTTTATTTTTTTCTTTTTAGAATAGTTTCAAATAATTTTTCATACTTACAAAAAACAAATTTAAGATTTTTTGAAATAATTTTCTTATTTTTAAAATAACTGCTAGTTTCAGATAACTGCTAGATTTTTTAAATAATTTAAGATTTTTAGTATTAATTTTTAAAAATCAAATTCTAAACAATATTTTAAAATTATTTTCAGATTAAAAAAATTTTAATTTAACAAGTATAAAATTAATTTTTAGAAAATGACTGCAATATTGCACCTTTCAAAATTTCATTTTGGCCCAAAACGGGATAGAGGTTCTAATCAAGAAAAACTTTTGTGCAAAAGAATGGGGGAGTTGTGATTAGATTCAAAGTAATATAGAAAAGTCAAAGATTTTTGGTAATTCAACATAATTCAGTTTGGGGTTTGGGCTGGGCCTTTCCTTTGTTTTCATTCAACCCATTATTGTATCCTTTTACTTTAGCCCAATCTTTTAGCCCTATTTATGATTGTTCCTACTTTGTTTCCTTCCTTTCATTTCATTAAATTACTTTAGTTTTTTCTTTCTTCTTCTTCTTCTTTTTTTTTTTTTTTTTTTTTTTTTACTTCGAGGTTGATGGCAGTGCGATTATTCGTCAAGATACGTAATGTTTTGTAGGGTATTTAAAGAAGCTTCTACGATGCTGACGTTACATCCAGTAAAATTGGACAACGAGTTCTAAAAAATGAAGCAAGGGTTGATGAAAATGAACTATATAAATACTATTTTTGTGTTGCGTATTTTTTTAATAAATATGATAATATAATAAATTATTATTTAAAATAATAAATTGCATATTTTGTTTTTAAATTAAAATATATCACAATTTTCCCATAAGAATCAGGAATTAAAATCAGGAAAAATTATTTCCACATATAAATTTAAACCTTAACCCTTCGATGATTACACAACTTCGTAGAGCAATTATAAAAAGGTAAACGATATAGAATTCACTTCCACACTATTGTACATGGCCGTAGGCCAAACTTTTCAGCAACTACACTTAAAAGGTCGGGTTTGAGTTCATGTAAAATTCGTAATAATCATATCCCAACTCGACCTACCAACCCACAATTCAACCTGTTTGACATCACTATTCTCAAATTCATTCAGTGCAGCTCATGATGGTATTGGAGCACTCGTGCTCCATCACAACACCAAGGGTCACTCGCACGCTAAAAGCGCAACTCCTCGTTCTCGTCACTCACTCGGGGTGTCCTAGGTATTGTACCTAAGGCCCCTTGTTCATGCCTCGCCCGAGACAGGCAACACTGCAAACTTTGGCTTAGATGATGTGCCATCGTCTTATATTTATCCCACACAATGCTCAAGACATTCTACCTTGCATGTCGACACATGCCCACAACTTGTCCGCAATGCAACCTTGCGACTGAATCGCATGTCGCAAGCCAATGGTCTCTCGTGACATGGCTAGAACCAATAGCTCATGCTACGAGCAAACTCATGAGGCCTTGGGATTTTTGCATCGATCAATATACCGGCCTAAAAGTGGTGCTTGATAGTTTCCTCAGCCCGCATGACACCTTTCCCGCTCACCCGCAACCCACGGCCCAAAGGAGTGCCCAACAGTGACCCCGTAGCCCCACGTCGTTGGCTCAATCCCCAACTCGATCAAGAATTATTTGCAACCTTCGAATGCTTTGGGTTGGTTAGATCCCCCCTCATACCCTTAGGGATGTGCACGCATAGTACTCGATATTGTGGGGAGGACCGACCGTTGTCCACCATTGCCCCAAAAGAGCATGTATTTTTCCTTTTGCGAACACTAGAAGTTGTTTAGCTAAGGAACACGACTTTTCATAACTCTCTTGTTCGAACTCCAAATTCACGTCCACAAAGTCTGTAGCATAGCTTCTAGTCTCAATATGATCTCTGTCAAATCTCAGTCAAGGTCAATATTCCCTCGTCCAGGGGCGGCCCACTCAATGGGCAACATTTACAAGACTGCGCTACGACACTTTACAGCCCGTCACCAAATCTTACTCAAACAAATGTGTGTCTTGGTGAAACTTGGTGGAAATACTTCCAACGCCTCAAAGAATGTCCCTCTTAAATAGTTTTGGAAAACTGCTTTCTTAAAGACCTCTACTCAACGAGAACACTATAGAAACTTCAGTTCCACATCCGCAAGACCTAAAGGACTTAGATTGCAACCATACTTAATAAAAAGTTTCTCATGACTCAAAGTGTTTACCCTTAAAGAAGCTTTGAAGTTCTCACTTAACAGATGCCTCATGGATAAGCGAAAAGTGTCGTGCGCAGCACACCAACACTCCTTGAGTGTAAGCATTTCGTGCGTATAGCCGATCTCAAATAACCTCACCTAATCCCCAACATTCTCAAGAATTAGGAGGCTATGTCATGACACCTAACCCTTAGCTTCCCAAGAGACGCAGAATACTACTAAGCTATGATAGCTTGGTGTCATAATTTTCGATATCTTATATCAGACCATGATTCATTTAATCACGTTTGCAATTTATCTCCACTACAAAATTTTATGAACAGGAATGGAAACCCTTAAGGTTGTAAAAGTACATTGGCCTTTCATGATGCTTACGTCTCTTTTGTCTATGTAAAGATTTTTATTCTTCCAGTCACATTATTCATGATTTTTAATTTTTAATTTTTAAACGGGCCCATTCTTGAATTTGGAAAGAGACCCACACACTACACAAGTACCGTGAGGCAGGCAGAGTCGAAAATGACAGTAAAAGACAAATTCATTCAAATTGCATATGAACATAGTGGCCCAATATCGCAACTTGAGCCCCACTAAATATGGCCTCTTCGCTTCCTCTTAGGCCACTCCTTTTTTGATTTGGTACTTTCACTATTTTGGTCTCTACGGCTAAAACAAAAGGTGATACTTAATGCTCAAGTTTTAGTTAAATCAATTTGGGTTGGTTACAAAAGATTTACGAGCTTTGATCTGATTTTTAATTGCAACGTAAATTTTTGAAAGTACCAAAAAATTTAGTTATAAGTATAAATTAGACGGAAAAATCTGTATTCGTATCGAAAATTAAATATAAAGCATATTAAAATAAAAAATATATGTGGAAATCTCCTTCCTGAAATTCATGTGAAGGTGAATGGGGCCCATGTTTATATGAGCGCAGCAACAGCCAGATTCGGCGAAACAGACCCGTATGCCACTCCTGACCGACCGCATTTGAGGGGCGTTGCTTCATTTGACGCTTCTAATTCTATTCAATAATTTTAATTCAAACACAATTTGTTCGTTTGTCTGTAAATGAGTCTTTTGATCTTGACCATCGGCTTCTGCTGGTTCGTGGAATTTCTACTTTAGCCCCTGCTCCAACCTTCCCCTAAGCTTTTACGTTGGGCCTAAGTTTGGAATTCGGATGTCAGCAGCTGTCGAAGGTCAACATCCTTTTGTAATTAGGGAATGTTCCCTTGATGTTAAACTTTTTTGTTCTAAACATTCTAAAATAATTAGTTTTTTTTTTTTTTTTTTTTTTTTTGGGAACAGAAAAGATATACAAATTTGCTGTTAAATGGATACCAAAGTTTAAATTGAATCATAAATTAATATTTTGTTCAAATAAATACTCAAATTTTCTAAAAATATTAGATGAGCCCCTGAACTATTCTATTCGAGACAAATAAGACCTTTTATATATTAAAATGACTAAATACGTATAATAAATATGAAAAATAACAAATCAAATAAAAAAGTATTTAAATAAACCAAAGAAAATAACAACACATATTCTATAATTTATTTAATAACTTAAAAATAAAAAAATAAAACCTAAAAACATTTAACCAATCTGAAAATACTTAGTAACTTGGGAATTAATTTTTTTTTAGTCTTTATTTTATTTAAATAATTTTCTAGAGATCTATTAAATAATTTTTAGATTAGGTTTTTAATTTTAAAATTATTAAATAAATCTTTAGAATGTATGTTATTAAATTCTTTTATTATTTAAGTTACATATTTAATTTGTTAATTTTAAATCCATTAAATATTTTTTTTAAATGTATTCAGTCATTTTAATATGTAAGAAGGTCTTACTTATCTCAAATTTGAAAGTTTAGAGGCTTATTTGATCTATTTAAAAAGTTCAAGTGACTATTTGAACAAAAAAATTAGTTTAGGGTTTAATTTAAACCTGGGATATAAGTTTAAAGGTAAATTTGTTCATTTTTTTTGGAATTGTATATCATAGGGTTGTTACTGTAAATGTTAAATCAATATTGAAAAATTAATGCGTGTAACTTATTATATCATGAAATATGATATGATTTATATGGCAGTCATGTTGTAGCATGACAGTTTTAATCATATTTAACTATTACCAATTTATTTATTAATTAAAATTATTTACTTTTTAATTTATAACTATGACGAATTATTAATCAAACAAAATAATATTGAACTGATGATATTAAAATGATATAACAATTATACACAATTTCAATAATTATTTTCACACCAAATATAATTAAATTATGTAATAACATGATAAAAATGTAATTAAAATCATAATAAGGTATATGGTTAATTAATTATGTAATAATGGAATAATTATGTAACTAAACTTTTGATGCAGTAAAAATTTAATAATAAAATTAGAATTAAGAAAAACTTCAAAAAAAAAAAAAAGAAGGAAAGTTATATGCAACGACTATTTTAAAGTATGATTGGAGAGCAAAATCTTTGGAGATGGAGAGTGGGTTGGAAATGGCAATAAACCTCAATTCACGCTCAACTCTCCCAATTTAACTTTAAAACTTTTGCTTATGAAATTAAATTATTTATTAGATTAATATAAAATAGGTTCATTTTATGAAATTAATTGATCTGATCTTTTATAAATTGAATACTATAAACCTATGAAGAGATACATTTATAGTAGATTAAAACATAGTAAAATTGAAGAGATAAATTTTTTTGGAATTTTTTCAACTAGGACATAGAATTACGCATTGGGCAGGTTTGAAATTCTGATTTGTTTTTTAATTTTTATTTTTAATAAAAAATATATAATAGGTATAAATGAGATATATTTAGTAAAAAAAGAAAATTATTAATTTTAATTGTGGTATATTTAAACTTTAGAGATTTTGAGGATATAAATAGCCGTATCCATTGATTGAATATTATAAACCTACCCAAATCTTGAATTTTATTGAAATAATATATATTTTAATACACGTAATTACAAAATTTTCATTATAAACTTGCATTTCTTTTCAATTTTGACTCACCCCATCACTCTTTTTTGCATAATTATTCTCCCTTTGTTATTAAGAGTCAAATTGTTACGATTACACTACTAAGAGTCTAATTATTATTTTTCCTTTTAAAAAAATATCAAATTATTTTTCAAAATAAAATCAGAGGAGATAACAAGATTTACTAATCAACGAAAATTACAGACACGTGACTATATTTAAGATCCAATCACGACCAAAAATTTGTCACAAACTGTGCTAACTATGTACAAGTTAAGTTCAGATAAGTGGGCCATAAGTTGTCATGCTTTTAGGAGATTAAGATTATTTTGGGTGGTAAGCTGTCTGAAGACTGCTGCCCAATTTTCCAGGAAAAACTATTATCCAATATTTAAGCCATAAAATAGTACTATGCTCATAGAAAGCAGCCTAAATTAATAAGGGGGCTTGACTGGACCTAAGTCTCTTCGAATATTTTTTATAACAACTATAATTTTTCCACCATGATGTATGATTTATATTGTTATTATTTATAACAACTTATAATTAAATAGAATAAATTAAATTATTTATTTTAAAAAACATGATGTAAATAATAAAATTTAATGTAATGTATCAAAAGTAACATTGTTTATTTAAAAATTAATACATTTTTTTTTCCGCTAAACGGTCCAAATTTTATTGTAATGTTTCTTCAGCAACACTTTTTACCTTTAAAGTTACACATTTTTCTTTTTAAAAAAAATTAAGTTGAAAAATGTTCTGCAAAATGGTAATATTTGTATTGAATTTGATTATTTACAACAGTTTGGACTATTTGGGTTGCGTTTGCACTTAAATTAACTTGAAATATTTTTTAATCCTTCCTTACCACACTATAAGGACACGTGTCTGTCCATGATTTTTTCTGTGAACATCAATTAACTATTTATATCAAAGTGTTTTTTTCTAAATTATTTTTTTTTAAATTTGAGAGCATGTATGTTTTTGACTTATATCAAATTAATTCTATTATTATTATTATTATTATAATAATAATAATTATTATTATTATTATAATAATAATAATAATTATTATTATTATTATTATATATATATATATATCAAAGTGGAATATTATATCTAAAAATAAAATATATATGTTAAATTTAACAAATAGTGTTGTTTAATTCTTACGAATTGAATAATTTGTTTTAATTCTGATATATATTATAAATTTAAGAAATTGTTGGTTTAATTCTTATAGAAATTTGAGTTATAATATAAATAACATTAAAAAGGAAATATGTGATACTATTTAAAGTATAATCTTTATTCTTTCACATTAATATGTTTTAGTCAGATGAAATATTTGTATTGAATTTAACATAAAAAAATTACATTGAATTATTTGAGTGTAACTATAAGATTTTCAACTCATAGTACATACTAAAAATATTACCTGATATTTAATTTTACATATATAATAAATTTAAAAATAATGCATTGATCTATTAATTTGAGTTAAACTATATATAATTATTTTTTTCGTACAAATTAAAATAAAACCAAGGGCATCATTTAGAATTTCTGCAACTTGAAAAAATCTTAAATAAATTTATTTTTTATTTATTTTATATATATAATTTTAAATTTAATAATAATATATTTATGGATCACAAAAATAAATTAATAGTAAATACTTATTATAGCCTCGACCTCCGGACCTCTCGATTAGTTCTATAGCGTTCACCGTTCAGTGTGAATATATATACATAATAAATAATGATATTAGTATAATATAAAGCAAGTGGGAAAAAGCGGCTGACATTGTTGTGCAAGTTGGCCGTATTACGGGAAACAGAATTGGCAACTGGTTTTTAGGATCAGCCTCAACACCCGCTGCACATTGCAGATTTGCAGGCTTCCTGCACGTGACCACGCCTTTGGTAATAGCACACTCATTTAACTGCTATTAACTAACTTTACTTTTTTCCTTTTCCTCTTTTTCTATTTAAACAAATAAAATACTGCAACTTGCATTTATTATTAGAACTCCATTTAGGAAATACGTATAAATAGGAATTCATATCCAATTCACTTGAAAATAATCCAGTCGAACGGAGTAAATTTTACTAAATACAATCCTACTTTGTGTGTGTGTGTGTATATATATATATTAATATTTTGTTGATTATATTAACAATATTTCATTTATTACAATTTACTAGTTTACTCTAACTTTTTATCTTAAATTACACACTCTCTCTAATCTCATTTTTATTTTTCACCAATTTTTGTTATCTTCTTCTTCTTTGTAGTTACGTGAATATAATATATTTTAATTCTAAAATTTAGTAAAATATAATAGAGACCATATTAAAAAATTGATCCACAATTTGGATGGAATTGATAAGATTAATGGGTTAACGGGTTGGCGCATAATGAGTTTCAAGTTTAATTTTTGGATCTTGAAAAATCACATTCAATTCAGTTCAACGTCATTCCTAAATTAATTACTTTCATCTCTAAATTCAAAGTAGGAGCTTTAAATTTTGCAAAAAGAAAAAAGAAGTAGCAGGGTTGATTTTGGGAGAAATGTGATAATGTATGGCAGTATGTATAGATCTTTTGTGATGTACACGCTACATGATGATTCTTTTTGCTTCCACTAATTTAATTTACATGAATTATATGCAGCAGCTAAAGCATAGGTGACAGTAGTTGCTTGAATTGTAGGTAAATGTACAACTATTCAATAATTATAAGGAAGGAATAGTAGGGGGCTGGGGGGCTGTTGTCCCCTCCCCCAAATTCTGTTTCGGATTACAGATCTTGTGTTTGCTCCTGAATACTTACTTGATCATTATATTTTGTAATGTAGATTAACTCCTCCTTTATTTTGCGGTGTTGCCACAAATTTTTTAAATTATTATTATTATGAAATGCTCAATAAATGTCACATCTTTGCTATTAAATCTAACTCTCATTAGCATATTCCCCCTACAAAGAACAAAAGAGAGTTAATTTTACAAAATATTTTTGTTTTAAGAAACTAAATTATGTATCAAAAGTCAAAATTTTGTTTTATTAATTGAAATAAAAATTAAAATATTTTATTGCATAAACAAATTATATATAATTAAATAATTGTGAATATACAATTTTTTTTTTTAAGAAGTTGTGCATTCATTACATAAAAATTTAAAAAAAAAATTATACTCTTACAAAATTATACTCTTATTTGCTTAATAGTTTCACTTTACAAATAATTAAACATTAGCAGGCCAGCATGCTTTGGAGAATTCTGAATGAAGAAAAATATATTATAATCTGCCTTCAGGGTCATACATTTTCATAATATATTATATTTAAATTGATAAGAAAAATAATAGTGACGTGAACTAAGAATTATGTTTTGATGCTTTGTACCAACTGCTGATTTAATTCTGTGATTCTCTGATTGTGTCCAACACGTTAGGAAACTGATATGTAATACATAATAATCCATCTAATTTAAACTTTAATACATGTATACACTCACACACATAGTATCTACGTACAATTATACTCATACTTCACCAACAATCTGATTGTGTCGAACAAAAACAAGATCATGTTAGCAAAACAAAGAATCGGGTGAAGCACATTTTGATGAGCTCATTTGAGATCGATTCATCATAATTTGAATGATTCATAGTTGTGATTTGCTATATATTTGATCGAGTTTTATGTTGAAAAATCTACCAAACTTGAGAGTTAAGTATACATTTCTCTATCACCAAGAATCGAGAGAAGTTCATTCAGATCGATTCCCACAACCCGTCGTTCATTTCAGAAAACAGGGCTCAATGAGATCGCCCTCAATATGTGGAATACGACGCCCTCCCATTTTAATTTTTTGGTTGCCTAGTAGTTATCATGATAAATTGGAAGTCAAATCTTGTTATAACCACCAACATAAGGCCCCCAACATCGTGAAAAATGTGGGGAGGGGGGTTGGTCCCAGAAGCGGGCCGGACCGGGCCTCACCAATTTGAGTAGGTTTGATGTTGCTGTTGTGACATTAAGAACGTGGCTAAACATGTGAGTGTTTATACTCCACACAGTGGAGAAGAAGAAGATTTGGCTGTCTTTGGACATACTCTACCAAACTCTTTGCCTTCCCACCAGAATTGGCTCGCGCCGCGCGTTGACCGTTTTCTCCATTATTTTAATTCCTGCACATGATATGCAAGTGCATGCAACTCCCACATTACAAACAAAAGGACGGTGTGTATTTCAGGATTTGAAATTCTACTACAATAAAAAAAATAAAAAAAACTAAATTTTATTTTATGTTTTTTAATTTGGATAGTATTCGATATTTAACCTATAATTTTACAAATATTTTAAAATAACTTTTAATTTTTTATTTTATCTAAATTATGCTCAATATTGTCGAATTAAAAAAATAAATTACTAAAATGACTCTTCTAATGTCACTTACCACATAGACTACTCGATTGATACCTCAACATTTATATATTTATATATCCAATAAATGCATAATTTATTTTGAAAAAACATTCAAACACAATTTTACTAGCGTAGAACCCATAAATTTATGAGATGTTGAAATAATATTCTCTTATACTATAATAATCAAATTAATAAACATATTATCTCATTAGCAACAATTTCGCCAATCATATTGGCGTAAAATTAGACAAAAAGAATGATGTAGGTGTTTGGAGTATTAGACTACATAATATGACTTATCTATAATGAGAATAAACTAAATATATATAGAAGGATTAATAAATAAAAATATATTTGAATGTGAATAATCTACCACATATACTTACATCTTTTTTGTAATTTTAAATGTGATCATTGTTACATATTTTTTTGTTATTCACATCAATTTTAATTATTAATTAAGCCTTAATAAATTACATGATAATAAACTTACCGTGGGGTACATATTAATCATTAATGGACAATCATGTAACAAAAATAAAACATACCAAAATTATAGAATTTTATTTAATATAAATAAGATTATCATTATTTATATGGATTAATATTCCATATGTAATATTAAATTAATTTATTTAAGTAAAAATAATACATGAAAATCAAGAATGATATATAATTTTTAAAAATATATATATTGAACAATAAAATAGTTGTGGTTTAATTTTACGTTATTTGACATATTTTATTTTAGTAATATAGGTAGAATAATGTCTCCAAAATATTGTGAAATAAAATCAAGTGTAGCTTTATGCTGTCTCAAAAAGCTAAGTACTGTCAACTTTGGAATTATATCTGGAAAAAATAATTGCAGCTTTGATATATTGGAAGGGTTTCAACATGGCACTTTAATTAATTAACCAGGCATCCAGCAAGGTGACAACTGGATTTTCCGACAATATTTTTATGAAAAATAAATAATTAAATAAATAAATTGCATTTTGTGATAAATATAAATAGTAGTAGTGGATTCATTGTATACATAACACCTTCCGTTGACTGGGAATATATGCCATGTTGTTGCATTTACATATCACGCTATGTGGCCCTTCATCTATCTCAAATTCATTACATCTTAGAGAAGGATATTACTTTCTATTTTAAACATTAACTTAGACACTTAAACTATTTCGTTTACAAAAATTCGTCTATAATCATATTATATTCGTTTTTAAATTGAAGTATTGATGCATTTGAGATAAAATGGCATAATTAACGTTTGGTTTTAAGATTCTGTTGCTAACTCAGGTAGGTACTAATAATACTGTTAAAGGAAAGTTATCCTTTTGGTGTCAGATGTAATTTGCTATTAAATTTCGTCTATAATTTGAGAATTATTTATGGTAATATTCGACTAGAGCATCATTTCATTTCAAACATACCGTGTGAGTTGACAAATTTAAAATAAAGAGACAACCTAACACATTGAAGTTAATCTAAATTTGAGACGGGTCTATAATTTTTATTTATTAACTTTGTTCGGTTTATCAATTCACTTAATATCGCCATGAATTTTTTAATTTTTCCTTTTCAATTTTTTAGAAAAAAAATTTGAAGGGTTTATTTTTTCAGTTTTTCAATTTTGTTTATTATTTTTTTTTTTAAAATTGATCACACGTAAAACAGTGTCATATATATTGGAATACTTAAATAAGAAAAGAAAAAGAAATCCTCCCATTCAGTTAATATGTCCCCAATGAACCCAGGTAAGCATATCTATAGTTCTTAATTCCTTACCGACAAAATTAAAAATAATTATGAAATAATAAGATAATTGCAACGATATTACCCCAAGATTATGGAATGGGATAATATAAATAATGAAAATGTGATGCCTCCAGTTTTCGGCCCACAGCTTTATTGCTCTCTGCAACACCGACATGTAAGACCTGTGATTCAAGTGGTTTTCCAACCTTCATATCGTAATCTAAAGTCCAGCTCCTCAATTTTAAAATACTATTTATTATCATTATTATTATTATTATTATTATTATTATTTAATATAAATAATAATAACAATAACGACTTCCAAAGAGGGGCTTCCCATTTCCCATGTGATGGGTCCTCTTGGAACACTAACATTAAGCACCAGTCTTAGATTTCATTTACGGTAAGAATTTTTTAGGTTGATTAAATAAAGATTATGAAATGTGGGTCCACTTTTAATTACAATTCTAATTTTTATTTAGTGCCAACAAATATTTTCAATAAAAATAATTGATGAAACTAATCATGCCAGTTTTGAGTCTATGCTTTGTAATAAAAAATAAGCGTGGAAGTAAGTTGGAAATTGGTAAAGGGATTGAGGAAAGTGTGCGGGATTAGACATAGAAGACTTGGAAGAGATGTTCATAATTTGGACCATAATAATCCTTAAAATAAAGATGTTTGAAAGTGGGAAGTTGCGTATTCATGTATGTCACCTCAACTAGTGTTCATCCTCAATTCTCGATAATTCGAACCAAGATATAGATTGTTAGACACAATGGATCTTTCTTTTAGGAAACTTCTTCTTCCTCCATCTTAACGAATCACAATATTATTGGAGAAACTACAAAAGATATTTTATTTGTTTTAATAATTCTTTTTCTTTTGTAAAATTTTATATGCATCGGATATACCGTAAAATATAATTTAATACTAATAATTATTCAATAAAAACATAAATAATTTATTTAATTGAAAAGTAATACATTATTTGTTATTTTCAAAATAAATTACTTGTTAATTTAAAAGATAATATTGTTAACTTTTAACAGTATCTATAATTTATTAAAAAAAATTACTAAATTACACAGTATACACTCGATATATAAAAGACTCGCTCTTTATATATTTATATTTTTTTATGCGGCCTTAATAATTATATATACATGATCCAGTTGATTGTAGCAAGTGTTAGTAAATAGTTGACAACTCGGACCAAACTTGACGAGGCGAGACACCTTTTGGGATCCTATTTGAGTGCTTCCTTTAACGTCTTACTATCAAAGCTTTATCCATCAATGTCCAACTGATAGTAATGACGTCCCCTATTACGTCATCATTTATCTTCTTCAAACCCAATTTGTCATCATTAATCTTCTCCCCAAAAGGTCATACTAATCTACGCCCAATCCACACCATGCAAATCCCTTAAAACTTTAACAAATATTCCTCAAGATTTTACTTCCAATTTCAAACTTACTTTTCCCATTTATAATGCTTTCCTTAAAAGAAAATTCAATCCGCTCGTAATTTTTAATAATTAAAAGACGAGCAATCTTAGTAATTTGATTCAAACAATTACAAGAGTTTGTAAATTATATGTGATTGTAAGGTAATTCATACTAGTAGTGTGTGATGGTAAGTAGATTTATAATAACTACTATTGTATCTAATATATTTCAGAAAAATAAATTCACACAAGATATGCAATAAGAAGATCATGTACTAAAAATAAATAAATTATAGTGTAAGAAGATAATCTTGTGAATTTAATAATTGTTCGGGCTTGAAACGAGATTTTGTATTAAACATAATTAAATGGTGATTAAGAAAATAAAATAGGGTGGTGAAGAAATTAGTATATATTTAGGTGGGTTTTATAAAGGCGAGAGGCATAATTAGTTGATGATTTGAAGTTGGAAAAAAGTGAGGCCTAATATATATATATATATATAAATGAATGAGAATGAAGGAAGTAGGCGTGAAAGATTATTAAAAGATCTAAAGAGAAGATTATTGTACAATATAAACCACGTTTTTCCATAACTGGGCTGGGCTGCGCTGCGCTATTACTGCTTCCCGCGAAATATCCTTCCCCCCCCCCCCCCCCCCCCTCCCCCGCCCCACGTGCTTTTTATTTTTAGCAACCAAATCTCCCACACACGTTTCCGTCACCTATACATACACATATACTTCCCCCTCCTATATATAGAATCCCCTCTTTCACACGCTTAGCCATACGCCCCTGTTTTCTTCTTCGACTCTACAAAATTCACAGAGGACTGCAAATATTGTAGAACCATTTTTATTTTATTTTACACACATGGATTGGGTTCGAGGTGAGAAATTGGGTCATGGAAGTTTTGCCAAGGTGAATTTAGCGGTTCCCAGAAGCCAGAGTCCGTTCCTTCCTCCGTTAATGGCGGTGAAGTCTTGTGGGGTTTCTCACTCTTCATCTCTTGTGAGCGAGAAACGTATATTGGAGGAGCTTAAGGGCTGCCCGGAAATCATTCGCTGCTTCGGGGAGAGTGTTTCGTGCGAGAATGGCGAAAAGTTGTATAATGTGTTGTTGGAGTATGCTTCTGGTGGGTCTTTGGCTGATAGGGTCAAGGTTTCGGAAGATCGGAGGATTGCGGAATTCGAAGCCCGGCAATACACCAAGGCGTTGCTTAAAGGGCTGAACTATATTCACAAGTTTGGATACGTTCACTGCGATATCAAGCTTCAGAACATTCTATTGTGCGCCGACGGCGGCGTGAAGATTGCCGACTTTGGGTTGGCGAAGCGAGGTGGGGGAAAAGGCGGGTGCGAGTTGAGGGGAACGCCGATGTACATGTCGCCGGAGATGGTCGCCGGCAGCGAGCAGGGGTCGGCGGCGGATATTTGGGCGCTCGGGTGCGTGGTGTCGGAGATGGTCTCTGGATCTCCGGCGTGGAGCTGTCCCGACGTGGTGGCGCTGCTAATGAGAATTGGCGTGGGAGAGGAGGTGCCGGAGATTCCCGTAGTTCTATCGGAGGAGGGAAGGGATTTTCTCCAGAAATGCTTTGTAAAAGATCCCAGAGAAAGATGGACGGCTGAGATGCTTCTAAATCACCCGTTCGTTCGCGATCAAGATTTTGCCGCGACGAAACAAAGCACAGCCGCAACATCTCCTAGGTGCCCATTCGATTGGGTGTCGTCGACTACGTGTTCAACTACATCTTTACCCTCGCCGGCACAATCTGGCTTATGGTTCTCCGAGGAGTCAAATTGGCCCACTTCCCCGACGGAAAGACTGCTGGGGCTAGTCAATGAACAAGGCCCTAATTGGTCCGTTTCCGATGATTGGGTCACAGTCAGGTGACGGGAAACGATGTTGGTCAATTTTGATCACAAGAGTCAGCATCAGATTTTTTTAGATTTTCTCTCTGAGGCGCTGATTTTCTTACTTTATTAAACTTTTATTACTTTATTTACCTCTCAGTGTACATACATAAAAGATAAAGGAATAGATACATAGAGATTGAATTCAATGGATGCAGCAGCATCTGAGTCGATAAAGGACTCAAATAATGAGCCGCGGTGCTTTTACTTTTATTATTTATTATTACTCACAAATAATAATAATAGCGGCGTAACATTCACAGTTCATAAAATCTGTTCTTAGGTAATAAAAAAAACAATTTATGTTGGGAAAAGGAGAGGTTGTGATATTTGCGGCCAGTTGCTGATTTTCTGGGCTTCTGCTGCTGCAACTTGCGACTTGCAATTTGCAGGCCGCAATCTCCACTTGAGCTATTCCAGCAGTTTCATCAATTGTAATCACTGTTACATTATCTTGGGAACAGAAAAGATTTTCGGTTGCAAAATTCAACATCATGCCGCCGAATATATTATTATGAGTGTAACATTTGTGAAATTACATACTTTTATTTTTCTTAATAAATAAATTGTGAAAATAATAATTGTATTCTCAATATAATTAAAATTTTGTATGTTTGACGGATAAATAGTATGAGAATATCAAACTATAGCATTAGTCATATGATATATGCTTGAAAGATAATCGTTAAACTTATTCTTATTTCTACGATCTATGTTTATACTTGCATAGTTCCATATACGTAATTAAAAATCGTGTTTAATAATTATACCAAATAATTCATGTTCTTAACAAGAATTCTTTGAATGATCGGATCGCATATTTGATTATTGATGCTCATGACCTTCTTTTCAAGTTTATCCACGCCCAACATTGATGCGTACATAAAAGATGTAACTTGATTCATGTATATTTGTATAAAATGACATTAATAATCTAAAATTAAAATATGATTGACAATTTCAACATATGAAGGATAGAGAAAGAGAGAGCAAAGAAAGGTGGTGTTTCTTCCTTCTTGAATTTGCCAATGGTTCATCATCTTCGATTCTCCATATGATATTGATCCTCTAATCTGTCCTTATAGGCATAGAAGTCTTAATCCTTGTGGATTAAAGAGCCTCACTTCTTCTTGTGGACTTTTTTGTAGAGTTAGGAGTGTCACTCCTTGTGGACTCCTTGGCTTAGGACTTAGGAGTCACACTTCTTACGTTTTGAACATATCTTCAAGATGACACCTTAAGTTGTCTTCTTGCACTTAATTTATTTTTGAAATTAATTCATAAGCCAAAATACTATTCCTCAATTAATTTATTTAGTTCTACCATTATTTAAGCCAAATTAACTATTTGTCTAAACAAATCAAATTAGACCAATAATTAATTATCTTCATGATTAATTAATTGTTTGAATTCAAATAATTAATTTGTATGAAAAATATTATTTAGCCCAAGAATTAATTTATCCATGCTTAATTAATTATTTATCTTCGTTCCAATGCACAAGAATCTGATTATGCATGTGACGCTTAGGTTCATGCATGTGACGCTAAGGTTCATCATTTCACCTAGTCCAAGAGAAAGCGATTCAATTGTAAGATTAATTAATTAAATTAATTAATCACCTTTGGATATCCAATCCTTAAGTACTCAGGACATTTTTTTCGTTCATTTCCAACAAACACTATTAGAATGACTCATACATAAAAGGTAAATTCAACATGTGAACCTTTGATCCGTAGTTACCGTTCAAATACGATACCTTTGCTCAATTATCTGATTAATATCTAAAGCTTGCTCATTTAAAATCTGAACGAGTAATCACATCGATTGACACGACCGATCATGGACTCAGTAACTAAATTGAGCAACCAGCTCTATAAAAGACAGTCTTTATGCATCCAAACTTCATAATCAGGATTCACAACCGTTGTTTCATCATCTAAGGAACAAGACTAGGGGGAACGGAGGAAGAATCACACAGAAGAAAGCTCTCTAAACCATGAGCTCGATCTGTAGAAAGAACATGTGATCTCCAATAGACAAAATTCGTGCGATCCAACCACATGGTTAATGTGTGCAACGTAGCGAGAGCAAACTGTGCTATAACAAAAAATATCTCGAAAGTAAGAAGAAGAAGAGGATAGGCTCAGTATACCATATCAAAAAATTGTGAAATATAAAAAATATATTTTCATTGATAACAATAAATACATAAGGGAGGATATATATATATATATATATATATATATATATATATATATATAGATATTGATAGTCAGAACAGTTGCTCGCAAAAGATCATACAAAAATGGCTCAACCATTTGCTATATCGTCTAACAAAATATCTAACCAACCAGCTGACTTTGTTTAACAAATTATTAACTTGACTAACAAACTTATTTCCAATATATTTATAGTTCTTTTCCTTAATTTATTGTATTGAGAAAATTGGTTGATGCAACTTGACATATTCATTTATGTATATATTGAAAAATAATTCTTGATAATTTAAATTTTTGAACTTTATTTTACTACGGTAGTATGTCTTACAAGTATGAATCTTGATGTTAGAAAAGAAAAGAAAAACAAATCATAAGACAAACTTTTTTAATGAAAGTCAACATGGAGGTATAAACAAATATTGTCTTTCAAAAGAAGAACAATCATAGAAATAAGTTTTTTAAATTAGAATTTTATCAGTTAATCATACTACAAAAAGGATTCAATGAGTTTACTATGCTATTATTAAGCTATTTGATTATATGAACTTGATTAATTCATTTGTAAGGTTGTGAGGCGACTTACATTTAAGTAATTATTATATATTGATCGTCATTTGTTTTCTACAAAATATAAATATAAAAGGTATTGAAAATTATTCAAATTTTAATATTTTTCTTTGAGTTTATAGGCTCAACATTGGAGGAAAAAAATAATTTTAGGTGCTCATTCTGTGAACTCGACTTAGATCCAAATATTACTAGCTCTGACCCTCCACATAAATTAAATAATTTTTATTATGAAATTCAAGTATATTGTTAAAATTCATTGTCAAATCTATCCAAAAAAAATATATAATTAATTTATATATATATATATATATTTGCAAAACATCTAAAAGAGTCAAAACATGTTTCTTAAAAAGTAATTTTAAGACAGGAAGACAAGCTCAGCATGACAACTGATGTTGTGAAATTCAAAATTAAGGACAAGATTTCTAGAGAGACGTAGAACTATACCGGTTTTTATTTATTTATTTGGTGAGAATTTATCCGATAAATTCCAAGTAACTCATAAATTTATAGACGGGCCTAAAATAATCCATAATGGGCCATGGGATTGCCTGTTAACGAAAATGCAATTAATGATTAATAAACTACTTTAATGGGCTTCCTTTCAGTAGGGCCTGGAACAAAACACAAATCAATCATTTTTTTATTTATTATTTTTCACCTAATACTGTAGAGATCAAAACCACCTCATTTACACATAAAATATATATTTTTATTAAATGTAGATCATAATTTCAAAATTGGAATATACATTGTATAAAAATTGAAAATTTTGTTCGCCCATATATATATATATATATATTGAGTAAATCTCTTGTATTATTTATTTAATTAAAAAAATATTATTATTTTTTTAAGATAATAAATGTATTAATATATTTTAAATAAATAAATAATATTTTTAATTATAAAAATATCTTATATTAAATTGCACCGTACGTCCGATACATATAAGTTTATATCATATATATATATATCATTATATATATATATATATATGTTTGTGTTTATGTATATGTGAAATGACAGTGTAAGATACTAGTGTCATTGCTACTTGGCCATGGAATGGAATTGGGACAGTCCCATGTTGCCCACTATTACTACTGTTGTCTCTGAACATTGCTTCTCATTTGTTCAACTTCATATTATGGACCCTACATGTGAAATAATAATGATACTAGATTACCTTTTATAGGACCATTATTTACTATTATCACCATCCATTATTATAATTTAGCCGCCACCATTCATAATTCACAATTTTTTCAATGCACTTATTATTGAATATATTTTATACATAAATAAATAAATTTTTATTTCTCAATTCTCCACACATAATTTTATTTCTAGCCTTTTTTATTAAATTAAAATAAAACAATTAAAAAAAGACTTTAACATCTGCAAAAAATGTTAAAGAAACAGAAAGGAATGAAGATGAAAAGAGGAGTAAAATAATCATATGATCAATTAGTTATAATGGATAATGAAAGTATCGTATTTGTTATTTTCATCGCTTTTATGTATAATTTTGCAAGATTTGATAGGGCTTTAACTATTAAAATGTAGATTTTTGTTCGATTTGGTTCGACCAAATAACATGATACAAAGTGAGCATCTCTTAAGCTCCAAAAAAACATCTTAAAATACATCAAATCAATTAATGTTATTAGGCTAGACAGTAGGGCAGGAGAACATACTACCCACCCTGTGAGATTTCTGCCCCGATCTCTACAGGGACCCACTAAATTTAAAAATATTTTCTTATATATTTTATAGATGTTTAGTTAGGGAAAATATGTTTTTATATGTTAACTTTCTAATATTTTATAGTTAAAAATATGAGAACTAATTTTTTGTGTACTTGGTGGTTTACTTTGTGCATTGTTAGTTTATTAATTATTTCTAATTGTTTTTGTTTTTATTTTTATTTTTATTTTAAATTTATAAATAATTAAGTAATAAAAAATTTAACAAGAGCAAGAATTCCACTGGAACATGATCTCTGAGGATGAGAATATAGGAATTTTGGGATGTGAATATAAAAGTATATGTTAGATGAAAATGTGTCGTTGAAAAGTTACACACGTTCAAATGGAATATATGCTAACAAAAGATTGTGAGCGCTCATAAAAGGGTGTATTCAAAACATAAGATCGTGATTTTTTATAAAAAAAAGTGTCATCCAAATGTTGTGATTGATCAATTTCAAAGAGTTGCATTAGTTAATTTAATGTAACTCTTTTAGAAAATTGGTTTATTGAGTAGATGTCAAACTTATTTTGATTATTTTTTAAAAAAATGTTTAAATATTTAATTTTGGAGGAATTAAATGGCGTATAACTAATCTACGTTCTGTGTGCATAATTGTAGTGGGTGAAATTTCTCAAAATCGATTTTCGGTGAGTGAAAAATTAATATTCAAAATTTACCACTTACAAAAGTTTACCACATTAAATTAACGTCGGCATTAATTCTAGTATTAATACTAGGATACTTATGACCTAATTAAATAATTTTCACCGACTCATGATCAAGTGGGGCCACGCACGCACACTCGACGGATATAATACTATCAAATGTTAGTAGTGTGTATCACTGTTGCATCAAGTAATATTTTTATAGATAAATAAATAATATTATTTAAAAACTAAAATAATATGTACAAATAATACGTATTAAATAAATCACTAATACTTTTCTTTCATAATCAACTTTATAGGAATTATAATAAAAAGACGATCCAACACAAACTTTGAATTTAGTGAATAGTTACTATTACTATGAAACTGCCCTCTTGGTTGTAGGAACTAAAACTTTTATCAAACTCATGGTAAAGTAAGTGGTGTTTTCGAGAAGAATGTGTTTACTCATATCACCTAACCGACGAGATTAAAAATGACATAATCTAAGAGAAAGAGACGGACGATTAAGGATGTTTCGGTCATTTCCTACCTACTATGAAAAATTAAAATTAGAAGCAACCATAAAAGTGTTTAGAATCAAATTTCAAGATTGACAGATAAGGGTTTATCTTCCATCACAATTTTATATCTTTTAAAAGCCATCATTAGTCATGCTTTGAATTAAACAACTTTTTCAAGTGTTTTCAATATCTCTTATCAAATATTTTTCAAACCATATCTCTTTGTATTTTTCGTTTCTAGACTTTAAATTTTAAATATAGTTTATTATTTTTTTATTTTTGTAAATAAAATCATCTTTAAAATTTTGTAATTATATGGTAGCTCAGTTATATTTATTGAGGCAAGAGGAATAAATGTTGTTGATATTAATAATAATAATAATAATAATAATAATTTATATTGATGTAATAATGAAATAGTTTAAATATATTTTTTTAATTTTTAATTTTTAAAAATTAAGTTATTTTTTGAAAATGATGTGTCAACTTTTTATTAGTATCATTTATTTTTGAATATTTTTTTAAATTGTTAAAAATATAAATATTTTTTTCATTTTTACTACAACTTTTTACGTATAATATATAAAGTAATCATATTTTCATAATCTTTTATTATATATATATATATATATATATATATATATTAAAATGGATATCAGTCATCTATAATATCAAATAAATCATTTTCGTCTCTGGTAAATTTACCAAGTGCTATAGTCATAGTGATCCTCCTATTCAACTATTTCGACCATTTTCGAGCACCGCATAGTATTTTTGGGGCTGAAGATTCGATCATTTCTCTTGCACTGCCCCTTCTAATTGGTTTCGAAGAGATAAGATGCGAAAATTATTATTTTTGAATGATTACTTTGATTAAATTTTAATATTTTATGATTATTTGTATTGAATTTGAACTACATATAAATATTGACTTTTTTTTATAAAACTTATTTAATAATTATTTTTTATATAATCAATAAATTTATTATAGAAACAAAACTCTTATTTTGAGGGGGAGTAATTATATTTTTTGTATATCTTTACTAATAAAATAATAAAATATTTTAAATATTAATTAACTTAAAAATATATTTTAATTTTATTTTTATGTACATTACAAATCATGTGCATCGCAATAAACAGACTCCACATTGAGAATGTTCTCTTCTACGCGCTAGCTTTCCAGGAAAAATATTACGAGTCATGGGCACGGTTCCGGTTCCAAACCGGAACCGTCGGTTCGAACCGGAGGTCAACGGTTCGGTTCGAACTGTTGACCGGTTCCGGTTCCGGTTTGGAACCGAAACCGTATTACATACGGTTCGGTTTCGGTTCTCCTTTTTTTGGAACCGGAACCGGCGGTTCCGAACCGCCGGTTAGAACCGCCGGTTCCGGTTCCCGGTTCTGAGCTTTAAAAAATATAGATCAACGGCCCAGATCATGTGATCGTTGGGAACCGGCGGTTCCGAACCGGAACCGAACCGGAACCGGGAACCGGCGGTTCCCAACAAATTAAAAAAAAAAAAAAAAACAGAACCGGCGGAATCGGGAACGGGAACCGGTGGAACCGGCGGTTCCGAAACCGAAACCGGAACCGAAACCGCCGAACCGTGCCCATGTCTAAATTTACGACCTTGCAATACTTAACACTTGTACTTGCGTTCATTGTCTGAGAAAAAACCCCGTAAAAGAAACATTACTATTTACAACTGTCCGAGATTTACTCTGAAAAGTAACCCCATCGTCTGGAAACCAAAAAAAAAAAAAGGAAAGAGCCAAAGCCAAAAGGACTCAGGGAAAGAGACACACACATACATCCCTAGAAAAGGAATCAAGGGTCCCCCTCTCTCTCTCTCTCTAAATCCCTGTGCTAAATTTTAACGGTCACAAATGCAGGCATGCGAATATTTTACCTTGTGTGTAAGTTTCTGTGACTTAGGCCTAATTGTATTTTTTTAACTAGTTCGATGATCTTCTGTTTTGCAGGGTCTCAAATTCGCCCCCATAAAGCTGTTCTTAATCGCAACTTTCCTCTTAAGCTATTCTTCAAGCCTAAAGGTAATTTTCTCTATTTTATTAATCTTGTTTTTAAGAACCTTCTATTTTTTATTCTTGATCGTCGACATTCTTAGATTTTATCGAGTACTATTACTTCGCAATCTCTATTTCGTTCCAGAAATTCAGATTAAAATAAATAAATAAAATCTTGACGGGTTTTCTGAGAAATCAATAGATTGGGGAAACATGTTCGAGCTCAAGCAGTAACTGCGACGCCGGCTTAAATTGTGGCACTTGCCCTTTAAATGGCAACACCAGACCTCGATGCACTCGCATTCAGCCAATAATTCCTACAACCAAGGTATGCATCTCTCTCTCTCTCTCTCTCTCTCTCTGGGTGTGTGTATTTCGAATTCTTGATTGAATTTAGGATTGCATATATTTTTACAGGTAAAAGGCCTGCCTTTTAACAAGTATTCATGGCTGACGACCCACAACTCGTTTGCTCGGTCCGGATCAACATCCGGTACGGGTTCTGCTCTTCTGGCCCCGACTAATCAAGAGGATTCAGTCTCCGATCAGCTCAAGGTATGTATCCTTTTTTCTTTTCCGATTTATTTATTGTCATTATTTGCTGTTTAAACTGAAGTTTAAGTTGATTGACTAAAATTTATATCTTGTGATCTAATACTTACTGTTTCATGGCCCTACTAAAGTGGCATTCTTTATGTGTATTTTTGTGTGGCTGCATTGAATGCCTGTCATTGGTTCTTGTTTTGGTGAATTCTTATCAATGATTTTAATGCTTCCTTTCGGATGATCAAACGGACAAGGTTGTTGAGATTTTGGAGGTATTATTAGTTACAAGTTGTTAATTGCCAATCAAGCTCTGCTTGGATTGAAAAACAACATTATCCAAGTGTAGTGGTGCTTAATGATATTTAATCAGTGAGTGTGTGTATTTTGGTTCAAGGGCTGAGTTGATTCTGCACAAGAATTCTTCCGACTATGATTAGCAGTAACTTTTAGTTATTTATGATCAGGATTGAAATTTAGCTATACAAACAGGACTCTTTTTTTTTTTTGGGACGGATGGAGTAGTTCTTTATCAGTGAAAAATTAATGCCAATATTTTATAAATGTTACAAGATTGATTGGTCTACATTTGATCAGTTCCTCTGCAAGTTTGGGACAATGTCAGGCTCCTTTTCATCTTTAGACATTTTGTTGGAAATTATAAGATTATTAGACAGTTTGGGACAAGATAATAAGATGCAAATTATAATAGATTATTTATTTTGAGTTGTATTGGTTTGGTATTCATTTCCAGGAAAGTGGAAAGTTTGTAAACTAAAAGATCTGTGAATTGTGTAGAATGGTGTTCGAGGACTAATGCTTGACATGTATGACTTCAACAATGACATTTGGCTTTGCCACTCCTTTGGGGGGAATTGTCTTAATGTAACTGCATTTGTAAGTACTTCTATGCTCTAAACGTTGTATTAGAATTTCCTGATTGTAATTGTTGTTATCCATACTGATTCGGTTCTTATCTATTTAATGCGTTTTTTACTCTCAGCAACCTGCAATTAATGTATTGAGAGAAATTCAAGCTTTTCTCAACGATAATCCAACAGAAATTATAACCATCTTTATTGAGGATTATGTGACATCTGCACAAGGCTTGACAAAGGTGTTCAATGCATCTGGCCTCAGTAAATACTTGTTCCCATTGTCTCAAATGCCCAAAAATGGTGATAATTGGCCCACAGTGGATGATATGGTCAAGAAGAATCAAAGATTGGTAGTCTTTACCTCTAAATCTGCAAAGGAGGCTTCTGAAAAGATCGCCTATGAATGGAATTATGTTGTGGAAAGTCAGTGTGAGTCATGCTCCCTCAAATCGAGAATAAATGTGAAGATAATACTGATATATGACCAATTTTCAGATTGAAATGATTTTTTTAATAATTTAATAAGAATATGATAATGAGATATGATCGATCTGCAGACGGGAATGACGGGATGGTTGGTGGATCTTGTCCCAATCGTGCGGAATCTTCAGCCATGAGTACATCTTCAAGATCTCTGGTTCTTATGAATTACTTTCCAACAAATCCTAATGCATCAGAAGCTTGTGTGGACAACTCTGTTGAGCTGATTAGTATGATGCAGACCTGTTATACAGCAGCCGGAAAACGATGGCCGAATTTCATTGCAGTTGATTTTTATAAAGTACTACAAATGGAATTTCAGCGGACTAAATACACTTCAAATAGAGATAATTCTATGGAACTTGAGAATTATCAAGGTTTTTGACTGACTTAGTTCTTCGATGCTTTTGCTGCAGAGGAGTGATGGAGGTGGAGCCCCAGCAGCCGTTGATGAAGCAAATGGGCATTTAACCTGTGGCTGTGACAGCATTGCCTATTGCAGGGTATGCTTTTGAATTATAATGATTTCATTTTTAAGTAAGATTTTCTTGATTGTTTTATCTTCAATAATGTAAACTAAAGTGAGTAGCATACTCTGAGTTGTTTGCATAACGTGAATCAATATTCATTTTGTGCATACTTCTTCCTTGCCCTAGTATTGTATCTCACGATCGTAAAATTGCTGGAGCCTGAGTGCCGTTTTTTCCCCCTAAAATCCTAGTTCCATATTTGGTGCCTCTAGGCTAGCCATGCTTATACGATACTAGGTTTGAGAAGCACATGCTGTCATGAAAACAAAGTATGCATGCCATTACACATCTCTTCCAGTATGTCCCAAAGTTGGGTATAATCAGGATCTTCTTCAGATATGTTTTGCATTCAGACAAAACGATAGGTCTGGCAATTCAGTTATGTGTTGTGTTCGTGTTTTGTTTCAGGTTGATTGTCAAATACCTCAAAAAGTTATCTATTAATAAGATAACTATACATGTTTCAAGAAAAATTGATGATATCATGTTAGATTCGAGCTAGTTGTGTTTGTGTAATGTTGTGTTTTTTGTTTCTTTCTTTTTGATCAGTTTGTGTTCTTGTTTCTCTCAGTGATTCTAGGTCAGGTTAGTGTCATGTTCTCGTGTTGTGTCAGGATCTGCTGTTCCTACCAAACAGTATCTATTAACATTTTGGTTACGCAGGACTATGAGTTAGGTCCTCGAAATAATATTTGCCACGTCTATTGAGGTTATGCTTAAGCTCCACCGTGGTGGTGAATACATGTGTGCTTCTTCTTATCACGTTTACTTTTGTAGGAGCATGTTATATGATCTCTATATATTTAAATAGTAATGAGAGCAAATGTCTCGACTTATGATCATATAACACGACTAGTATTTACTAACACAGGCAAATGCAACATTTGGTACGTGTGATGTCCCCGTGCTTGCACCTCCACCGCCAGCCCAATTATCAACTACAGAGGGAGCACCAGCGCCTGCAGGCAGCAGTTCTCCAACAAGCAGACCTATCCATCTTCATTGCTTCATCTTCACAATCTCAACCATGCTTCTCCTGCTGTCGCGCTAATCCGTTCGTATTTCAGTGAAATTTTTTTGGCCTTTGCAACAACTATTCATTCGTTAAAATTGGGGTATGTTAATCACAGCAGAGCTCGAGAGTATGATTTTTGGGGTGAGAGTTGAAAAGCCACACCGGAAAGTTCAACCGATAGGTGTAAAATTTGGCACTGTATTCTTCCACTTGTGCACATAAAAGTGCTTTTTATTATTTTGTGTTATTATTGTGAAGGCAGATGAGCCGCTTTGTGAATTTACATCAAAATCCTGAAAATGGAGTCCTGCCCTAACCCGACCCACTTGGATACAAGGTATTCAAATATTTTGAAAATTTTGAGGTGCATAATAATATTATTTATTTAACTATAAAATATTATTATTTTACTTAAAAGTATTATAATTGAAATACATTATCCGTTCAAAAGTTGTGTTATTTTAAAAATGTATTATTAATTATTTTTTAATGGTATAATTTACCTATAATATATTATTAATATATATATATATATATATATATATATGTATATAGTACAATAGAATACAGAGATGGTCCTATCAAATTGAGAAGTGAGTGTAAATCTTGTAAGTATTGAAAACTTGAAGGTATTTATATAAACAAAACCCAGGGTTTTTATTTGCATAACTGGATATTTTAATATTAACTTTGCAATGATTTAGTTATGGCTTCACCTTTGCCTTTGGTGAAATTGGTAAATCCACCTTCACATGCCCCAAGCCTTTTTTTTCCGGCCAGAATTTATAGAAAGTGGTTTGGATACTAAAATAACATTTTTGTAAAATTTTTGAACTGTTCTAGTTTTATATTACTTTAATTTAATGGGAAAAAATAATATTAATAAAAATAATTTAATTTTTAATAATTATTTTTATTACTTAAATGGGCTGACTACGTCAAAAAAAATTTAAAAATAGATGTGAATATTCAACATCATATGTATATATATGTATGTTTTAATTAAATGGAAGCCTAATATAAGATGATGAACTCTATTGGGCCTAACAAAGTAGAATAAATTCCATGAATCCATTTGTGATTTTCCTCATTAGAGTCCTTTTCCGCAATCCCATAATTTTTATATTTCAGAGGCCCAATGTTCAAGTAGGCCCCCCCATAATAAGGCTTCTGGATGGGGGAAACGAAACGAAGAGGAAAAGCCCATCATTTTGGCGCGAAAATGCAAAGTTCCCGCTCTGGATTTCCCGCTTCCTCGTTTCCTCTCTCAAAACATCGGATCTGGGTAGTGAGAGACTCTACACTGCTTCTTGACTGACATACCGACAGAAGAAATCAACAATGTCTGACGAACAGCCTACGGAATCGGGCCGGCGGCGGACCCGTGGCGCCAGCGGGACGGCGCGTAAGGAAGCACTCGAGCGTCTCAAGGCAATTCGCCGTGGCGGCCGCCGGGAGATGGATGCTGGTGGCTTCCAGGTCAAGATGGATCAGCCAATTTACGACACCGTAGATGAAGATGAGTACGAAGTTCTCGTTGCCAAGCGCCGCGAAGAAGCCAAGGGTTTTATTATCGACGACAATGGCTTAGGGTACGGCGACGAAGGTCAGGAAGAAGATTGGTCTGTTGCCGGGGGAGCCTTCTCCTCCGAAGAATCCGAGAAGCCGAAAAAGAAGAATAAAAATTCGATTTCAGAGAAGAAGGAGAAGGAGAGTGCCAAAAAACCGTCTGCTTTGGCGTCAGCAGCAGCTTTGATGGGTAAGCAAAGGATATCTAATATGTTCACGTCTTCTGTATTTAAGAAAGATATACAGAATAATTTTTCAACTGATAGCATTGTTGATGATGTGATTGCTGAGTTTGCACCTGATGAGAGTGATCGAGAGAGGAGAAGGAGAACTAATTCAAGCAATTTGGCCTTGAACAAATCTAGCAATGTTTCCCCAGCTGCTTTAGGGGTTTTTCCTGTTAAGATTGAGAAGCCTGTTGTTAGTAGTATTAATTTAGATGATACGAATGAAATTAATAAAAGCACCAGCTCTCGTGATGTAAATTGTGAGTCATGGAAGGATTATTCAGACTCAGGTGATAATAGCATGAGTGAGCATAATAGTTTGCCTGTTGCTGAAAGAGCAACTAATTCTGATGAGACAATAAGAAATGAGGCAATAGAGGAGAATAGTGGAGCTACAGAACTTGAGAATAAAGACTGTTTGCTGAATAAGTCTGAAGTAAAGGATGTGGAAAAAAAGGTATTTTCTCTCAACGCAAAAACTGAAGAGATAAAAGATCCAGCATTGAGTGCCACTGCAGGGTGGCAAGCCATGAGAAGTGCAGGGGTTGTTGATTGTAATGGGTCTGGATCTGGGCCTGGGTGGAATCAAACCACAAGCACAGAGGAGAAATTAGATTTTGATGTGGAGTCTAATGGATCAATGCCTTTCTATATGCTTGATGCACACGAGGAGATCTATGGTGCTAATGCTGGGAATGTTTATCTCTTTGGAAAGGTGTGCTGCAGTTTACATTTTTCTTATTGTACATTCTATCAGTTTTTGGTCTGTGCTAATCTATGGCTAATCTTATACTGATTTAATTTTGAGAGTGTGTTTTATCATGATATGCTTACTTGACTTCCAGAAAGCATTTTTCAGTGTTAGAAATAATACAAACCTGCTGGATATCCTTTTTTGGTTGCAGTACTGTGTTATCTCAATTAAAAATTTTGGGTTTCAGCAAAGCTTGTCATACTAATATTATGAACTTAACTTATGTGAGCCTGCTTTTCCTTCTACCCCTCCCTTCCTCTCTTTCTTCTTTTTTTTTTTCACCCAAAATACATAAATTAGCAGAGGATGAATGATTGGTCATTTATATTACAGGTCCTTTAGAGAACATATATATTCATAGGAATTGACATTTGTGCTTTTCCCTCTTAGTCTCTGACTACTTAATGTTATTGTGATTTCCGGAAAGTCAATGGATGGTCATTTTTATGCTTTTCCTTGGGAGTTTTTTATTTTTATTTTTATTTGCAGAAGCGTGTAATATGAACTCCTGATTCTTGCATGCTCCTGTGTGAAGAAGTCATTGTGTCTTTGTGACTCTTCAACATGCATTTTATAATCTATTTGAAATACTGTAATTTTTATTTCTTTTACTATATTTTCATCATAACCAAACGTTCATTCTAATGCTTTTGTGAATAACTTCTCATATGCAGTAGAAATTGGCATGCATGCAACAGTAAAATCTGTGCATTGTCTTTCTCTTCTTTTTTTTTTTTTTTTTTTTTTTTTTTGCTGGGTTAGAAAGATAATGTAAATAGGAATTTATAATTGACATCTCTTTGTGGGTATGGCGATCAAGGTCAAATCAGGAAATACATACCACAGCTGCTGTGTGGTTGTAAAAAACATGCAGAGATGCGTCTATGCAATACCAACTGTTTCCTTCATGCACAATGACACAATCACTGAGCTAGAGAAAAATGTTGAAGAGTCTCGAACGTCCCTCATGGCTTCAAAGGATACAATTGCAAAGCAAGGGAGAGATGATGAGAAGTCCCAGATGTCATCAACACATCTTAAAGGAACAAATGCAAAACTAGAGAAAGATGTTGAAGAGTCTCAAACAGCTTTAAGAACTCAATTACATGTAAATATGATGCCATGTTATTCCTATAAATTTGTTATGCATCTTTGTTGATAGAATTTCTTTCTCAGGAATTGGCATCAGAGTTGAAGACTGAAATAACCAAAGAGTTACTGGATCGAAATGTTTCAACTTTCAGCATGGCGCCTGTTAAGGTTGATGGATATAATGCATCTGATCTTTTTTTTTTTTTTGTTCTTTTTTTTTTTTTCCCTTGAAAGCAGGTCCCCGAAATTGCCTTCTTCATTCCTGCCACTCAAATACAAAGTTGCCGTATACTACCCTGCAAAATTTAATTCTCTAATCCTTAATTTTTTTCATTGCTTCTCTTCTAGAGAAATTATGCATTTGACCGATCTGACATACCTCACGGGGATAATTATGTCCTCAAGATCAATTATCCATTCAAGGTATGCTAAAGCTCATCCCTTAAAATATTTTGTTATATTAATTTCAATTCTCAACCAATTGTTGTTGTTTAAGCAAAACTTGGACGTTGGGTTGTAATGACTGCACACACTTTATGTGAGAAGAATGAGAATTTAGCTGAGTTCTCTTTCTTCTGATCACTCTCAGTTCACATCAGTATCTTTGTCTTTACAGGATCCACCGCTTCCATCAGATCTCAAAGGAGACCACTTCTGTGCTTTGCTTGGAACTCACAATAGGTATCAGTTAATGATGTCTCATTTTTGTCACTTTATTAGCTTGAAGATCCCATACATATACTTCCACATATCCTTCAATTTAATCATTTAATGATAAGAAACTTCCTTGATTATCTAGATAAAATATTTTCAAGAATATTTACTAGATCACTACACTAGGTATAGTTTTTGATAGTCTCTATCTGTGCACTTTCATTGTGTAGTCTCTATCTTTGTACTTTCTTAAGGTTTAGGACTTCAATCACTTTTTGAAACTGTTTGGATAAGCTCTCTCTGTATTTCTTGCTGATCTTGGTGAGAAGAAGTTTCTAAGTTTTGGTTAAATGTTTGGTTAAATTTACTTTCATGTTGAATTTCTTTGTGATGAAGGTTATGTGGACTAATTTATGCACCAGTTGAACAACCTCTTAGTGAAAGAAGGATTCTAATGATTGTCCTTGTATGCAGTGCTCTGGAGCTTTTCTTGATTAAAAGGAAAATAAAAGGACCATCATGGCTATCAATCTCAAAATTCTCCAGCTGTGCGGCCTCTCAACGGGTGAGGGTTTTTAGACCTCTTCATGTTGTATTATTTAGCACTGCCGTGTTTATTGTGTAATAAATTATTTCTTCCACATTCTGAACAGGTGAGCTGGTGCAAGTTTGAGGTTACTGTTGATCTCCCAAAGGATGTCCAAGTTTCAACTTCCTCGAAGTATATTTCTGAGATTCCTCCAGTGATAGTTACGGCAATAAATTTGAAAACTACCATCAATGAGAAACAGAATGTTAATGAAATCGTCTCTGCATCTGTCATATGCTGCCACAGGGCTAAGGTATAGCATATGAAGATATGTTTGATATATTCGTTGACAACATTTTACTTCAATCCCTTTATATATTTACCTGGTTCTGATTTTAGTCTTTACATGGACCTCATTATTGTTATTATTATTAATTTTTAATGAATGGCAAACTACTTCTTTTGTGTAGTCTTCTCTCTTTTCGGTTTGAGTTTTTTCATGTTAAAGCCATAATTTCAGAAATAACTTTGATTGTTCCCTATGTGGTGGCATCATATTTTGCCCAGTTGAAATGTCTGTAATTGAGCTATTGCTAACTTCACAGTATTAAGGTAGTCCATTCACGACTCACTCATTTTGTTTATTATTGCTTTCCTTTAATATTATGCTGGTCTATCAGGCTACTGCCTCTATTATACATTCATAACAATAAACCTATTAACTGAGTGCTGAATCTTCTAGATAGATACTCCCATGGTAACCTCAGACTGGACCCGTCCTGGTATGCTTACTCATTTTACTGTCGTTCGTAAACTTGAGGGAGGCATATTTCCAATGGGTTTTGCAAAGGAAGCAGTAGAAAAAAATTCGAAGGCTGGGTCAAATGTTATTTGCTACGAAAGCAGGTAAGTTTGTTGCTAATTATGCCAGTTATTCATGTTGCTCCTCCTTTATTGAGCCATATGTTTCAATTTGTTTCTCAATTACAAAGATATCTTCTAAGTGTGTATAATTTGGCATTTCAGCGAAAGGGCTCTATTAAATCGTTTGATGATTGAGTTGCACAAATTGGATAGTGATGTTCTAGTTGGGCACAATATATCTGGATTTGATCTGGATGTTCTCCTTCACAGAGTACAGGTATTTTCATATCCTTCGCTACCAAATTCCCATTTTGGATTTTGAAATGGTACTATATCCACCTTGCATCATGTTAACTGACACATCAAGTTCCAGGCTTCTCATCTTACTTAGATCTACTTAGTCCTCTCATTTGTACTTATGAATCCTTGGGGATATTTGTCTTTCTTATATAGGATCTGATTCTTGTCTAGCTTCTTAATTCTTAGCCAATTTAACACCTTTTGACATCATTTGCTAGTTCTTCAAGTGTTTTGTTTGAGTCCAGCCTATTATTTGCTCTTTGTCCTGGACTCATTTAGAGAATGCCTCACATATTGCACTCTGCAGGCTTGCAGGGTGCCCAGCAACATGTGGTCAAAATTGGGCCGTCTCAAACGCTCTACCATGCCCAAACTTAATAAAGGAAGCTCAGTGTTTGGTTCAGGAGCAAGCTCAGGAATCATGTCCTGCATTGCTGGCCGGCTCTTATGTGATACTTATATTTGTTCCCGTGACCTATTAAAGGAGGTAGGTTTTAGTGATTTACTGTTTAGTGACTCTTATCACCTCTTATTGTATATCACTTTTGCTTTTTCCAGGTTAGCTACTCCTTGACACAACTAACCAAGACACAGCTGAATAAGGACCGGAAGGAGATTAATCCACATGAGATTCCTCAAATGTTTCAAAGTTCTGAGTCACTTATGCAGCTTGTAAGCCCTCACATTCTCTTTGAAATTCTAATATTGATTCTTTGGCTATTATTAAGGCTCCAATTTGACAAGTATTAGATTGGCCTATCAGTGAACGTGTAGACTGTTACAAAATAGGGTGAAGGTGGTTGAGGAAGACATTTTAGATCTTGGATTAAGTGATAGTATGTTGAAAGATTCCGTTTTTTTAATCAGAATAGGACCTCCTATGGTCCATCATATGGACAACCTAGATACCAGGACCTCCTATGGTCCATCATATGGACAGCCTAGATACCATGTTAAATTCGGGGGACTTGGTATGGTCCCACACATTGTACCCAATATGTGAAGGGGAGACCAACCACACTAGTGAGGCTCCATTCTAAAACCAATTGGTGATAATATTTCGATGTGGGACAACTCACACATGAGTTTTTCATCATTATAGTACTAGATTGCACTTTTTGGTGCATCAGTTTTCTGTCAGGAATGGCTCCTAAATTACAGTCAACTATAATGTAGTGGTTCCTGAGCCCATATCATAGGTTCTGTCTATTCTTAAAAGTTCTAATTCTAGCTGTTTTTGGAGTGGTAGACAAGCCTCTCTCTCTCTCAAACTACTTATCTGATGATTTGCATTAAATGTTCGTTTTTCACTGTTTGCAGATTGAGTACGGTGAAACAGATGCATGGTTATCAATGGAACTCATGTTTCATCTGAGCGTTCTTCCCCTCACTCGTCAGCTGACCAATATTAGTGGAAATCTTTGGCATAAAACTCTCCAGGTGACGTTTTGTGGTGACTTAAGAGTGGTGTATACATGTAAGATCCATGTCAATCCATGTCACCAAGGATTGAAACCTCAAAAAATGTGCATCTGGTCTAATTTCAGGGTGCTAGGGCTCAAAGAGTGGAATATCTCTTGTTACATGCATTCCATGCAAAGAAATTTATTGTCCCAGACAAATTCTCTGCACAGCCCAAAGATACAAGGACTACAAAACGTAAAATTAGTAATGGTGCTGAGAGTAATGAGATAGATCCTGATGGTACAGTTCTCGATAATGAGCTTCCAGAAAATTATCATGGAAAAACAAAGAAGGGACCTTCTTATTCCGGTGGATTGGTGCTGGAGCCAAAGAAAGGACTCTATGACAAGTATATATTACTTCTGGATTTCAACAGTCTTTACCCTTCCATTATTCAGGTTAGTTGTATTCATTTCTTTCTTCGATCCATTTTTTGACTCACTCCCATGTCATCCCTTAGAAATCATTTCAAGTTTATTTATCATTTAAGATGTTTTTTTTTTTTTTTCCTTTTTGCAGGAATACAACATTTGTTTTACTACTGTTGAAAGATCTGGTGATGGATCTTTTCCCCGTCTACCATCTAGTAAAAGGACTGGAGTTCTACCAGAGGTAAAACATCTAAATAGGCAGAGAATTGCATGTCCATTATAACAAACGCAGAATCTGTGGCTCCCTAAAACTCTTGCTAACATTCAACTAATATTATTGTATTTATTTAGTTATGAAAGTTAAATTACATTGAATTTCCAGATTAGTTTGACCTTGATTATGAAACTTTTGCTAGACATTTTTCTTGAATTTTTTAGTGGATTTGTGAAGACAAGATGTCATTGTTGTATTGAGATATTGGATTGCTATGGATCTCAGTAGAGAAATGTCTTCTTTATGAAATTAGTGATTTATGTACATTATTTTCATTTAAGAACTGACATGCTTTTATTTCTTAAAACCAAGAAAAAGAAAAGGAAAAAAGTAAAGAAAAAGAGTGGTTTAATCTTTTTCTCCTGGATCTGAAAATAGGTCCTAAAGGCATGTTACTGATTTTGAATACATGGGAATGACTTGGGCCTTGAACTAGCAAAACTGGCACAGCATACATAGTGTAATAATTTACTTCTTATTTTAAAGCGCCATAATATATGCATATACAAATGTATCTTGTATTGTATACCTATTGTAGTTGAGATCTTCTGTTGCTTTCTGTATTTTGTAGTTCTTAGTTTTCACATTTATCCTACGACGATGTATCTAAGTGGCCATCACTTTTTGCTTTCTATAGTCTTGCAATGTTCAATCAATTACTTAATGCTGACAGTGCTCCATGTGGATTCCATTTATTGTTGACCAAGTATTTGTCCAAGTAACCCCTATTAAGGTATTTATTGTCCTCAATTGAGCACTACCTCTATGTAGTGCTTCTAAAGATACCAATTAGCTTAATGTACTTAGCTTGCTCTGGCTATATTGCTATATTAAGATCTTAAACACCTACAAGTTCCATAAAGTACTTAGCTTGCTCTATCTACATCAATGCCCACAAGTTCCATAATATTCATTGTTTATCTTCCTTTCCCAATTTCTAATCATTCAGGCAGTTAATTAAAATAACTACTAAGCATTTTAATGATTAGCCAAGTTGTCTTCTGATCCGTTAAGTTGCTTATGCAAACATATTATCTTTTATAAAATACCTGCATTTTGGGCAGTTGCTTAAGAATTTGGTGGAGAGAAGAAGAATGGTGAAAACATGGTTAAAAACAGCATCTGGTCTCAAACTTCAGCAACTTGACATACAGCAACAAGCTCTCAAGCTGACAGCAAATAGGTGTCTGCTTTCTCTCTTAACTTCTACTTTGCTTTCTTCTATGGTTTTCTTGTTACTCAATGGTTTCAGCTAATTTTCTGTGCAGCATGTATGGATGCCTGGGTTTCTCCAACTCCAGATTCTATGCAAAACCTCTGGCAGAACTTATAACACTGCAAGTAAGAGGTTTATTATTTGGTATTTGGTATTTGGTAATTGGACACAAAGATACTATTGACTAACATATGTATTATTTTCAACAGGGAAGGGAGATTTTACAGAGCACTGTTAACCTTGTTCAAAATACTCTAAACTTAGAGGTGACTACTCACACATAACTGCTTCATTATCTAGTATTTACATTGATTGTTTCTTTTAACTGTTGCTTGTGGACATCCTAAGCTAATCATTTGTTTTTAAATCTAAGCAGGTTATTTATGGTGACACAGATTCAATAATGATATATAGTGGACTTGATGATATAGGAAAAGCTAAATTGATAGCAGGCAAAGTCATTCAGGAGGTACTATTTAATCTATTATGCTAATCGTGGGAATCACTTTGTTTCTTCCTCAATGAATGAATGTGATATGTCATTACTTACCGTATGACAGTCAATTCAGTGTAAAAGAATTTCTTTTTTTCTTAATTTTCTTATGTTGAAATTCACGTGAGACCAAAATCATGATTAAAGATAATTGAGTCGTTGAAATAGTGTTTGATTGATTTGTCAACTTTCTTTACTACGGTTCTCATAAACTTGAAGCCTAGATTAGGACATAACATGGAAACTTCATGTGACGGAAGATTTCTATCCATTTATTTTCTGTTGCCTGATTGGTCTCACATTTTGTTTAGCAATGAAGTGGATTATGTTCTATCATTTAAATGACCTGGCCATGTCATACATGGGATGATTGTATATTTGATTTTGATAGGTTAACAAGAAATATAGGTGTCTTGAGATTGACCTTGATGGCTTGTACAAGAGAATGCTATTGCTTAAGAAGAAGAAATATGCGGCTGTGAAAATGCATTTTAAGGATGGTACATCTTATGAGGTTGTGTTTCATATACTAATGATTCTATTCAACTTGCTGCCTGTCTTTTGTGGCATTATAAATTTGATTTTGGTGCAGGTTATTGAGCGGAAAGGCCTTGATATGGTTCGACGTGACTGGAGCATGCTGTCAAAGGAATTAGGAGATTTTTGCCTTAGTCAAATATTATCTGGCGGGTAAGTAAGTTGGTGAATTTGATTTTGCGTCTTGTTAACTATCTTACAAAGCTTACCATATGTATTGTCCTACTGCTTTCAGGTCTTGTGAGGATGTTATTGAAGTAATACACAATTCTCTCATGAAGGTATTTTTCTAATCTTGTATGTACGTGCTCACCTAATTGCAAAGCTTTAGGCTTCATGATAATTCTCTGTTTCTTGGTTTTTGTGAGTGGTTGTATATTAGTTAAGAATAGCTTTATTAGCAGATATACATCTATGGGGTGCATGTGGTACAAAAAATATAATGGTGTTTGCTAACAAATACTCCAAATTAGAATCTAATAACTGTAAATAAACAAAACTTTTATGTATGGAGGACATCACCTGACTGATTATTTATCTAGGAGAGTTGCTTTAGCTCGGAGAGGGATGTTGAGCCTTTTCTTGTTTTTATGGCCACACAATAATCGCCAGGCTTTATTCCGGGAGAAAATCTAGGAAGTTTATAATGGGAAACCATGAGTAAATTCCGTATATTTATTTGCAGGTACAAGAGGAAATGAGGAATGGGCAAATATCTCTGGAAAAATACGTGATTACAAAGACACTAACTAAACCACCTGAAGCATATCCAGATGCTAGAAACCAGCCGCATGTAGAAGTAAGTTCATACATTAAGAAATAGTCCATATATTCTTGTCATCTTTCCATATGTTAAACTTTATTCTCCCACGTCTTATTAGGTAGCACTTAGACTGAAGAGAAGTGGCTACGTGACCGGTTGTTCTGCTGGAGATACAGTACCTTATATCATATGTCGTGAGCAGGTGTGCTACATTTTGGGTTTTTATTTGTGTGCTTGCCCTTGTTTGCAAGGTGGTATATTGCATGATGGTTTATTATAATTAATATCTTTACACAAAATCTTAGAGCAAATTGGTAAATTGTTACATGTAAAATTGTAGGGAAATGGTTCGACCTCCTCAGTTGGAATTGCCCAGAGAGCAAGACATCCTGATGAACTGAAAAGAGACAATGAAAATTGGATAATTGACATTGACTACTATCTTGCCCAGCAGGTAATTTTTTCCTAGTCTTAACAATTAGATGCTAGTCTTCTAAATATACTGCACATTCTACTGTTTTATATTGCTCAAAACCTTCTATATATGATATGCAGATTCATCCCGTGATATCACGTCTATGTGCATCAATTCAAGGTACAAGTCCATCACGTTTGGCCGAATGTTTGGGGCTTGACCCATCGAAGGTAAATGAACCCTCTCTGTCTATTTACACATTCACGCGTACAGAGAGAAAGCATTCTAGTGATTGCAACTTAGTTACGGCATGCTTAACTGAGTTCAACCTAATATCTCAGTTCAAGAAAAAATTAGGGATTCTTCCAGCAATGATCCATCCAGCTTGCTGAAGATGTGCATTGGTCATTGTGGGTGTGTGCGTGTGTACTTATTTGAGTGTGTGTGCCTGTGTAAAGCATTAAGGTGATTGCAATTTTGTTATGACATGCTTAATTGAGACCAATCTAATTTCTCAGTTCCAGAGTAAAACAAGTGATACTGTTAGCAAGGATCCATCCAACTTGCTGTCATTTGCATTCGATGATGAGGAGAGGTACGTATCTCTTAGTCTGAAAGTAGTTCTGTCTATCTAAGTCGCTGACTAAATCATTGGTGTCTCAACAGTGAATTTAGACGTTTCTTGATTAAGTTAATGCCTAATTTGTATTGACATAAATGTACATTGGATACAGTACTTCCTCTGTCTTCCTATTGGGCAAACAGAAGTTCTTCTCCTTGCCTGTATCCAGATTCTTTTCTTTTTTATCTATTGCTCCAGTCTTCCTATTCTTAGGCCTTAGGGTGATAACTGGTAGCTGTTATTTGCGCTCTCATAAAACCTGAACATCTTCTTGCTTCCTTTAACTCTTTTTATTGTTAATCTATCTTTCATTAAAGAGTGAACAGAACTAGATTTCATTGGAATTAATGCATTGACTTGCAGATTTCGAGGTTGTGAGCCTTTGGTTTTGTCATGCCCTAGCTGTTCGGGCACCTTTGAATGCTCTCCAATATTGAACTCACTATGTAAATTAATCAATACAAAGCCAGCAGACATGCAAGCTGGATCCATGAATGAATTTTGGCACAAACTGCAGTGTCCAAAGTGCCCAGAGGAAGGAGATGCCGGGAGAATATCTACTGCCAATCTAGCTAATCAGGTATCTTTTGGCACTTCAGCAAGAATCAATACATGTAAAATAGAAACAATCTTGCTCATTGAAACATGTAGGTTGGATAAGTGAAAGTGTAAACCTTTAATTCTTGACCTGTAGAATAAAAAAATAAAAAATAAAAACTTGCTGGGTGGGGGGGGGGGGGGTTGGTTGGTTATTATTTAAGAGTTTGGATAACATCTAAGATAAAACTCGAGTAGTTCCCTTTGTTTGCCACTATTCCTCTGCTAGATTTAATTCTTCATCACCTAAAACTCTACAAGTGTTATGGTACTGCCCCAGATGCCTAGTTTATCAAGTTTGACAAGAGTTCTGTATGGTTGTGTTTGGATTAAATGACAGTGCACATATACCGCAGTTATGAATGAGTTTATTCTACAATAAGTTTGAAATCCTATTTTGAGTGATTTTGGAACTTAATATGGGGTCATTTACAATCCTTTACCCAGGTTCTCTTGTCAAGTCAGATCTTTCAATCCAAGTATCGTCAAGTTCTGCATTTTTGTGGCTTGACCTTGATTTGTTTGGCTAACTTGTTCTTCTCAAATATTTTCAGAATTTTGTTTATACTGGCTGTTATATTTGATGGACAGTCTCTTGATTTTATTAGGTGTTATATTTAGTAAGTATATCAAATCTTTCATTCCAGGTGCAGCTTAAGTTTCTTTTGCATCTTTTTGGCTTAACCTTGATGTATTTTGCTAATTTGTTGTTCTCCACTTTTTCCCCAGTTTGTATATTCTTACTGGCTAATAATTCTGAATGTTCTTTCCCATAGTTTTATCAAGCCTCATATTTGGAAAGGATTAAACTTTACTGATCAATCAGTTCATAATTAATTAAATAATTGAGTTTATAGTTTCTCGGGCAATCCGCTGTCAATATTTTGGCCGATGGACTCATTGTTTAATGATGACTAAGCATAGGTAAATTAGGATAAGTAAATTGTTAACATTTCATTTTAGACAAGTTTTCTTCACCACCTATATTTGAATGTTTATTGCGATTTACTGCTGCTACCACAATACAAGCTATGTGCTTTATGATTCAAAGGTTTTCCTTCCATTCAATTCTGCCTGGATTTTTCATCAGGTAAAAAGACAAGTTGAAAGATTTATGTCAGTATATTACAAGGGCCTGATGATGGTAATTACTTCAATCACCGATCCGATTGCTTCAACTAGGTTCCAAGTGGAGCGATACATTGTCCTCATTAATTTTTTTTTTTTCTTACAGTGTGATGATGAAACATGCAATTACGTTACACGGGGTGTGAATCTTCGAGCACTGGGTGATTCCGAGAGAGGAACCACATGTCCAAATTATCCTCGCTGTAATGGACATCTTGTAAGAAAGGTTTGAGCCTCTTAACTTAGAACTGTCTCTTACACCTTGAATTAGTTGGTAAACTAACAAAATTCTGTTGGATAATTTCTTTATTAGTACACGGAAGCGCAACTGTACAGGCAGCTGTCGTATTTCTGCTACACTTTAGATACCGTGCGCTGCATTGACAAGGTACTTTGTACATTCTTCCGAATCAGTGAATGCATATATATTTACTGATCATAAAAGGAAAAGAAAATAAAAAAATCTGACTTCTGACATATTCGGGTTCAGATTGAGGGTGATAAAAGATTAGTCCTGGAGAAAGAAATTGCGAAAATCAGGCCTCTGGTTGAAACTGCAGCATCAACAGTGCAGAGAATCCGCGATAGATGTGCTTACGGGTGGGTTCAGCTGAAAGACTTGGTTGTCATAGTTTAACTGAACAAATTACTCTTAATTCTTTTTGTGCACAAAAATTAGATTGCGCAATTTATAATACATACACGCCAACTGGGAGGATATGGGTTTGTTTAATGTAAATATTGTAATGAGGGTTGAGTTGCTCGCTCTCTCCAAGGGATGGCGACGCAATATTCGTGTACAATTCAGAGAACTTAGTTCTAACTTATTTCTAGAACAGGTGGCTTACTAAATTTTATTCCAGATTAGGAGTAAGTTCTAGATGCAACAAAGGCTTACATGTGTTAGAAATCATAATTTATCAGTTAAGAAACCTTGCTTGTTTCAAAACTTTTAGATTGTCATATTAAAGAACTCTTATTCAACATGTGATGGAGTCTCAAGTGTCAGATATGGTATTCAACTTCAAGATCAATATTAAAGAATTGTTTATGTGATACAGAATTGAGAGCCTATTACAATACTCTAGATTGTCAAATTAAAAAACCCGACAGACAAAGAATACTTATTTCCTTTAGACTAACCTAAGTATGGATGGATTTCGGATTAATTGGAGACACCCAATAATTTGAGAAGAGAATTTTAATGATGAACCTTCAAGTTAATTACATTATTAAAGGCAGCGGCAAACACACTACTATTTCATTCTTACGCTCCATATTTACTTTCCATTTCACACTAGTTTTATTTATTTATTTATTTTGGTAAATACATTTTACTAGTTTTTTGTGTGTGGGAGAGAGAGAGAATTGAAGATGAACAAATTGGGAATTAGTTTTTTTTTTTTTTGGATTGCGAGAATATACAAAAGCAGAATACATTGTGTGTGTTTTTTCAATTGGGATTTTTTTTCTTGAACGTGGAAAAATCACGGTCCTTTAGTTGTGTAATCTTTTCTTAATAAAAATTAATAATATTTCAATGAAAATGAAATACTCTTTTGAATAATTTACATAATTTTACATTTGGTGCAAATAAAAATTAATATTTTTTTTATAAAAGTAACATTCTTTGAATAATTTATATATTTCAATTTTGTTAAATAGGCTAAAAATATATTTAAAAATTTCTAATAAAATTTAATATTTTTTCTGTGATATTTTTTAATAGTTTTTAAATAAAATTCTAATAAAAATAGTTTTTGAATAATTTATATAATTACACTCTATGTATAATATTTTTTTAATGAAATAAAAATATTCTTTGAATAATCTGTGTAACTACATTTTTAGTGTTTTTGAAATGAGTAGTATAAAGTATAAACTTTTATTACTTGACAGACCAACTATAAATTTGTTGCAGTTTGCCGGCTAGCGAACAAATTTTTGGCCAAATCAGCGCAACATGACTTGCACGCTTTATTTGAGATAATAATTGTGTCAATTCGTCAATTAAGTAGAAAATATAATAAATAAATAACATCAGATAAAACACATTACAATACAACAAAGAAACGCAAATAATCGTGTACTTCAAAACCAAAAACAATTGTCATGCGAGTCCCTCAAATTCCATATTTCTTAACCCAAAACAATACCACAAGATCCCAAAAATTCCAATTCCCTCAATACAACACCAAGACAATGAATCCATAAAATTCAACAAGAAATATCATCACCTCAACTTCACTTTGTCTAGCGTAATCGCACCACCAGACTTCAAGACTGAACCTTAGTCAGCACGAACCCTCACCCCCCCCCCCTCCCCAAACAACAAACAAGTCAAGCAAGCAAGAAAACTCAAAAGGGTTAAGGTGCGATCCAGATGTGCCCATGCACTGTTGCACAACGAATTCCCGATGCGCTCCAGGTGCCAACCCACACTACACTGCCACCTCAAGATCGCACCATCCGCTTCCATGGCCTTCAGTTGACAAGGTGATGATTTTCTAACTATGTGTGTGTTTCTCATATGAAAGAAGAAGAAAATAGAAGTAGTAGAAGTAGAGAAGGGGTGGGGGCATGACTGACGTTGTGTTTTTGTTTGCTATTTCTTTTTTAAAAAAATTAATGAAATATTTTAATTTTATTGTAAGTGGATTAATAAAAAATAATACTTTTAGAAATAAAAATAATAATATTGTACCTCTGAAAGAATAATATACTCTGAATAATTTGAATGACTACACTTTTTGTTTAAGTAACAAATATAATATAAAAAATAAATGTAAAAATGTCCATAATAGTTACCTTAATCCAGTAGTAAGCACCTACTTTATTGATGTTAGCCCACCTTTTAGGCAGATGTGTGTTCGATTCTAGCTGGCGCAAATGTGTGAACAATTCAAAACAATTGTTGAAATATCATAAATGGTATCTTGGTTCAGTGTTTTGCGTTATCTTCATATGCGCTCTTGGGTGTAAAAAATGTGGGTTTAACATGGTTCCTCATTTTTTATTTTATTTTATGTTCTATCTTCTTTTTTAAATAATTACTTTATAACATCATATGTATATAATAATATCAATAGTTAATGCATGTTATGTATTAAATATATTAGATTATAGACTTTAAAATATATTTTTTTGTATTATATAGTGTGTGTATTTTTTTTCAATTTACGCTCCTTATAAGTTGACCTTTGTAGTTCAGATTAACACAGAACATTATATCTCATGTATGAGTAAAAAAATTCTAAAACTCAACAAAAAGATGTGTAACGTCATTCATCCTTGAGCCACAAAACCTAGTAAGGAAGTACTAAATACACGTTGTAGGGATGATGATTTTAAAATATTAATTTCGATTATTTATGTTATATATAGTGTGTGTATTTTTTATCAGCATCCTACAAAATCTAACTATTATATTTCAAATCAATCCTTGAACATTATATTTGATATATGTGATTAATTTAGAAATTCCCCAAATACCAAAAAATACTTAAAGTTTTGGTTGACCGAGATTTTGGATACTACATGATATCATACTAGTTTTTTTTATATTTCAATAATATTTATTTTCCTATTCCATGATGTATTACTATCAATTCTAGACAAGGTTTTTTTTTATATAAATAATTTTAGTATAATTGTGATACTTTAGTATGAAACAACATTTATTGATATCAAAATCAATTTTGATATGATACTGGTATACTGATATCATATTTTATAATTTTTTATAAAACAAACAATATTAGCTAAGTTTTTCAGTATAACATACAAAATCACCTCTACAAATAGCTGATGAAAACCTTTTGCTACCAACCTTACTTTATATTTGACAGTGGAATTATCAGGATGTAATTTCAGCTCATAAGCCCATTTTTACAGCCTATGGCTAGAGGTAAAGAAACCAATTCCCAAGTTTTTCTTCTAAAGCTTCAGTCTCATTTTTGGACTTCTTCCCATCTACTTTACCATGTGAATAGTGCATAGATTCATGAACTTGACTCAAGAAAATTTGGCATGAGGGACTGTGAAAATAAGATAAGTTGTAGCTGAAGATAGTGGATGAATTTGAGCTGTAGCCAAGAAGAAGAAGAATCAGGGTGTTGTTGAATAAGAGATTGTTTAGAATTAGTGTCAGAGGAATAGGCAAAGGCTGAGCTGCAATGAATTTAAAAGGGAATTTGTGTTTCAAAGAAGATATCTATATAAAAAAACCACCAGCCAAAACAAAGAATAAACTGATCTTTTGGAAACCAAATGATTAACCAATTTGTTAAAAGAAAATGCACTTGTGCGCCCTAAGCAAAACTGAGTTTACATTATATTCAAATTTCATCAATACACGTCATGTATAAAGAATAATATCATGAAAACGTCATAAATAATTACAATCTATCTATTGATAGGGTTGGAAATAAAGATGAAGCACAATTTGAAAAGGCAAATCCAAGTTGAAAGAAGGGAAAGAACGCATGATGTCTCAATGTGAATCCACAAATTATTTTCATGACGCAAGTTGGAGCAATTACAATACAAACCACATTTACAAATGAGAATAAAGGATAGCCAGCCAGTTGGCAAAATTGTAAATGTATTTGAATAATTATCCTCTGCGTTGCCATCACTGCAACTCTCCTACAGGTGCTTCGTTCAGCCACAGGAAATGGATGAAATCATACAATTTTGCGCTCACACTAACCTGCAATCCCCAAAAAAACTATTAAATAAATAAATAATACTAAACGTATAACAAATGCAAAATAAGAGTAAGCTGTTTAAGGTAGAGTTGGTGGATTTAGACATGTCCAGACGGTTCAAAAAATCATAACCGCAACCGGAACCGTGGTCAACAATTCAGTGAACCGTTGACCCAGTTTCAGTTCCAAAACGTATTCAAAAAACATATTTATATGGTTCTGTTTTGGCTTCAACTTTTCAAAAATCTTAAGCAGTGGTGAAATTATGCAGTGTCTTTCAATTTCTTAAATATATGCGGCCTATCTCAAATCTCAAATTCCCAACTAGTTATTTCAATCATGTTCCTCAGTCACTGCTTGGTTACTTGCTATTATTGAAGTATATTCATTTCAAAAACCAGTAGAACAAGAAGCATTCCCCACAAAATTGTAAGTTTAAGTATAAAATAGTGAAGTACATTGAATAAGTTTATAGTTGTACACTTTTAAGTTGTAATTCTTTTTTTTTTTTTTCGAATTTGTGTTGAACCTATATTTAGTATAAACATATGATCATTTTTATTATATAGTTATAATATAATATGGAAAAAAATATATAAAAATATTTTAAAAGGTTTTTTTCTATTAAAAGTAAAAGCAAACCATTCAAACCGCTAGTTCAAAATCAAAATCATGTATTTTGTTTGCCCTTAGACAATTTTTTCAAACCCCATTTGTGCCCCAAAACTAAGGGCAAACCGAGACTAAGAGCAGAGCTGAACCCTGTTTGGGCCCCTTTAGTTGAAAGTACCTTGTATGGTGTTGGGTTCAACCTCCTCATGTGGTCGGGTCGCATCTGCTCCAGTTGCTTAATGCACCCTTCTCTAATCGCATTAATAGGTGGCAACTCTTCTCTCTCTTTTCCTACATATGTCCCAAAACAAAAAAACTACATTATTATAATGAATACTTCATTCATATAATGCACATAAGTAGAACATGCTATTCGGACCGACTGGCCTGAGGCCTGTCGTCCAAGACATGGCATCAGGGCCGTGCTCACTTCAGACTAGAAAATCATTGTCCCTGCCCATTAAATATCGACTGGTTTTTGAGCCTGAACAAGCCAGATCCATCCTGCCAACAGATCATGGCCCATCAGACTGGCCAAATGGGACTGACATTGTTTTGGAACATAAAAGATTATCCTGCCCATCCTAATTATCAAGCTGACTTTACAGCGGATTTTGCTGACTCTACACATAAGATACTAACATAAAAAGCTTAAACATGTGTCTCAACACTAGAAACCAAAAAATATTAACCTGATCTACCAGGCCAGTAACACTTCATAAGTTCCTCTACACGCTGTGGCACCACGTATGCTCTCTTGGATTCATTGAAGGGATGGCGACACAATATTCGTTCACCTACCTGCATATCAGGGCAGAGAATTGACAGGTAAGAGGAGCTAGGAAGACAGATAAAAACGCAAGTGCCAGTCATCGAATGTCATATCACGATCAAGCAGAACACATGAAGTCAATCTTGTACTTCATTGTGCAACAGCACAACAAGACCGATACATAAATTTAACTTCCGATGATCATCAGTCATTAGCATCACATGTGAAGAAGACGTGCACAAGGTTAGAATCTCTGTTTCAGTTGAAAATAAACTTTTGCTAACTGGTTTACCCGAATAAAAGTCATCTCTCAAAAATCTTAGTTCCAATTCATTTCTAGAAGTGAAGTCCAGCACTCCAGCTACAACATCAATTAAGTAACTAAGCCTTTCTCCCACTAAAAATGTTAAAGCAACAAGCACATGTCAACATTTTTAACTAGAAAGTGGCAGGGTAGAAGAATAATAAATAACTCTATGGAGCATCTATCACAAAGAAAGAGAAATTAAACAACCTTTGGAGGTGGTTCATTTTCCCCAGTCATAATGTCTACAAGAGGGTAACCTTCCTTCCCATATAACCTGTAGGATCTCTTTTTGCATGGAATGGAGACCTGAAACCAAAGCTCAATGAGCCTTTTAGAAATAGCACGGCATGGTGGCACAGAGGATTAATCAAACCTTTGAAACATCTTCAGAAAGTTTGATCCGAGGCTGATTATTTATTTCGACCAATTTGAAGACAACACCGAGGGCGGGTTGAGCATAGCATGTAACCAAATGAGTTCCAATTCCGTAGGCATCAATTTCATGACCCTGGCCATATAAAATCAACAGCACAAAACATATGAGTAACAATGCAAAATACTCCAGATTTACTGCTGTTGATTCCTTGTTGTACTTCTTTTTGGGGTTTCAATGGAAGTCTCCGAATATATAAGTATCTGACAGCATGGCGTCCATACAAATTGCTATTGATAACAAGACAAAAATCCAAGAAGATTTGAAACAGTAAAAAGAATGTAGTATGTTCAAAAGATGCAGACACGAGGCGTAAACAAAGATTAAATTATTAAATCCAGCTTCATTACAAAGCCTGGCCATTATATCTCAACAATGAGAATGAATCAAATATCAGGGTTCCAGATTATTCATGGACTACACAACAAGGAAATAAATGTAATTTATATGGCACTTGACGGTTCTTGAAATTTTCAAATCCAGTTTTGGCTTTGTGGCATGCAATGATTCATTATCAGGTTTGTCGTTGGGTGGCTCTTTTTAGTTGATCTAAAATAAAAGATGCAGTTGTTGGATCTTTTCCCGAAATTTAACATGAATTCCAACTCAATTGCTCCATAAATAATCAAATAGAAACTTCAGAAGGACAGATTGATCATCTTGGGGAACTCTTGAAGTGACTCAATCCTGTCTACTGGCCACATTATATAATAATGATAGTAATATTATAAGAAAGTTCAAAATAACTTTGAAGTAAACACCGTACAAAAGAGATATTAGCTACAAGGTGAAAAGTCATTACAGCAAAATCATTTTGCTTCTATTGATGAAAAGGGGCAATGGTATGATGAAAAATCATCTCAGCCCATGACTAAAAATGCAGATCTTTCTCCCACGATGACACTAAAGATTTATGATGGGTATGATATGCTTTGCTCTATTTATGCTTACCTGTTTGTTTAAAGCATCCAAGGTTTCTTCATTAAGGTCATTACTTGCTGTGATGCTTGTGCTTCCAAAATTTGGCACCCCGAATTCCTTCTCTATAGTCTGAAAGAATTTTCGAGATTCACATGACAGATAGGCAAGATCACCAGAGTCCAGTCGAATACCTAATGCTTTATACCTGCAAAAAGGACATTTATTTTATTAGGTATTAAGAGAATTGTGAGAAATTAATAAAGTCAGAAGTTGACAGGAAAATTGGTATACAATTTTACAATATTTTCTAGATAGCAGACCATAATCAATGTGAAGGGAGGTGACTTTGGGATTATAAATATGGGACAACAATAAAAACGGCCAATACTTGCACTCACCACATCCTAATAGGATATAACCTACTTTTTGATGTTTCTGACAACAGAAATAGGAAGAGAAAATAATCCTATGTCCAGAAGATCTACTCGAACAGTATTTTAGAGAGAAAATAAATAAATAAATAAAACACACAAGTCCTCCCTAACTTAAGCCTACAAACAGGGATTGCTACATAAAACCAAGTTATACCATCCCCACAAGATACATGATTATGAGTGCTAACTCAGGTGGTACTTTTCCACTCACCCTAAATCATTGAGAGCTAGGGCAACTGCACAAAAATTAGGAATACCGCTTCGCATGACCTGTTCAAATAGTCATAAAATCCGGAATCAAATATAAGAACTCACACATAAAAAGAAAGAAAACCAACCAGTAATATTTACATGACATATGAAACTTTACAACTATAAGACATTATCAAGATTCCGTCACATTAGACAAGAAACAATCTACATAGATCGTTTCTTTGTTTTTAAGGATATGCATACCAGGAACACCAGACAGACATGATGAGATACAATCATTAAAAAATAAAAATAAAATCAGCAATGTATGCTCAATGAAATAAATTAATACATAGAGGACGTCCACCAGAAAAAACTGTCAAGATAAACCACTTACAAGGATACTGAAAATAACTAATCAGACTACAAAAGTTTCAGCTGACACATTGAAGAGATTGAAAGCTCATAACGTTCCATCAAGGTCAAGAAGACTACCTCAAGAAACCTCAAACAATATGAGAATCAACAAGACAAGTATTCTTTTAAGGACTTCAATATGCCACAGCCACATAATACTGACACATTACACACAGTACTTAATGTCTTCATATTAATAAGGACAGTGTAAACTGAAAGACATCTTCTCAAACAAAATAAGAATAATTGAGAAGCAATCATTCATACTTCCTGACCTATAAGTGAAGCAATTATGCAGCTCCAATAAAATGAAGTGTCCTACTTTAAAGCCATGAAAAAATCCAACGAACAATTGAGAAAACTCATCCTATTATCATGAACATTGGAGACAACAATAAATCCAATGAACAAGTGATAGATCTCACTTACATCATATGTGTCGACGAGGGCCAAAAAGTTCGTTGGAAAGGCAAGGGCATATGAAATAAAAGCAGCTAATTCACTTTGATTTGTTTCCCCAAAGATTCCACCTAATAACTGTGACCACTGTACAGATGCAGAATTTGAATGAATAAACATCATAAAATGCACAAAATAATTCTCATTGTGATAGAACATGCATGCATCTATGACTTTGAGGACCAAAGGGACATCTTAACACTCTTTCTCAGTCTCCATCATGTGAAAGTAAACTACAAGAACCGATCAGACACCAAAATATATCAAAAAATAAGAGAGGATAAGGTAGATAACAAACATTTCTTTGTGCATAAATTCTTAACAATGCTTCAATTAAACTGTTGGCTCAGCACATAACTATGCTTTGAGCTATATGAATCAGCTCCTTAATTGGAAGAAAGTCATAAATAATAAGACAGTTCAAGACTATATGCATGGAAAAGGTAAAGGAAGGTATGTGTTTTCTTCCTAATTAAGGACATTAAATTCAAGTTAAACTACTTCATTTTAGAAAAATTATATAATTAAGGTTTTGTAGGCACTTAAAATGCATGCAAGATTGAACAAACACTTAAAGTTTGATATAACACTGGATGATGGTGAACATGAGTTTTCCGCAGGTAAATTGGCGGTTGAGAAAAATAAGAAGACTGAAGCATGCTAGATAAGATAAAGATAAAGTAGATAGTAAAATGTAAGCATAACTTCATCAACCTTTAACTTGCTTAACCATGCATGCACCAAACTAACAAAATCCTCACAAACATTGGAGCCATCAGAGCTCTTGATTGACTTCTCAATGATCTCATCAGGGCTCTGCAAAACCACTTGATTGTATGAGATAATAGATATATTCTAAGAAAATAATAAATAATAGATCATAAATAAATAAGATGGAGCAGGTGTATAAGGACAAGTTCAAAAATGTGACCCAGGCAGAGTTTACTTTGCCAAACTGTAGACTGAGCGGCTCAAATATTCCTTACAGGTAAGGTCAAGAAAAGCCAGTTTGTATGGCTAGCTTGGCATGTAGCACCAAGTTTAGAAGCAAGAATCAAGTATTCATAGTATGCCATAAGTAGATTATCCTAGGAGAATCACAAGATAAACAACATTGCCTTGCGTTTTCTTGAAATGCAGACTAGAAGTTAAGATAAATCTCTTGGGAAACCTATCATGTCATGTCCCATCTATACAATGGGCAAGCGGAAATTCCTTTCATCCAAAAACTTGTTTTCACAAGTAGAACCAAGCCAACAAATTCACTATAAGAAGAGAACAGAAGGCAAGAGAATAAAAACATATTGAATACATGCAATGTTAGAATTATCAGTTTCCCGAAGTAAAAGGGAATTTCCAGCGTATAGACAAAAAGCATAAGCGGGTACACGCACACACAAGTAAACTAGTTCTAGAATCACTTTCTCACCCTCACCCGCATAGAGATACACTTTTATTTAAAAGAATCTTCTTGCATAATGCAATCAATATCTGAAACAGCAATTGATAAACAAACGACTGACATTTGTAAAGTTGAGTAGAGATGCTTTGAATAATCTTTGAAATACACAATGCCTACAGCACATACCATAAATGAGCTGACAAAGGCATGAGAATGTGTTCCTCGGAGTGGTATTCCAAATAACTTTCCAGCAGCAACATTGCTGTCAGCGCCCAATGGTAGAGACAGATGAGCCTTAATAATAATAATTAGCAATAACAAGAACTGAATATGTAAGCTAGAACAGAAGAGAAAACTGTAACAACTATAGTATCTACAAGTCATATGCTCACTGCAAGAGATAACACCCAATTTGTCCTCCAATAATCACCAATTATTTTTCCTTGGATGCCACCTTCCTTGGGGCTCATTAGGAAATTTTAGAAATAGCAGAGGGTGAATATATTCAAATTTTATAAGTTCAAAAAATCAAGCACAAAGAAAACTGGTACATGCACACAACTTGTACAGAGCAAGCAGGGCAACTAACAGAAGACCAACAAAACTGGTTCTCCAACAATGGCACTTTCATACTAATAGAACACATGACCAACTAGAAGTATAGAACTGGGAAGTGAATCTGGTGTTACAACTTACAAGGATCAGCAGCTTAAGATCTGACTCTAAAATAATTAAGGTTCCACTTGGAAGGATTTGGCTATGGGTTTAGGGATGGATTTTAAAACCACAATCAAACCCATTCAATTTGTTTGGCTAAAAACTCAAATCAAGGGATTTTAAATCCCTTCTAAATATTTAGTTTTTTCTTTTTTTTTTTTATGGATCTGAAATCCTTTCTACAACCTAGCCACTTGAAATCCATCATCACCCTCCCATATGTGTATATATAATATAACACACCCTACACACACTGATGTACTCATATTATCATGTAATATATATAGACACACACACAAATTTACATCAACATATATAAAGACAAACGTGCATATATGCATATAAATATATATAGACACTCACATTCATATAGCTTATATATATAATAGCATCAATCTTTTAAATGAAAATATGAGATATGTAAAATAAATAAACTCAGTCATACACATACATACTCATATTATATCCCTTTTTTTTTTTTTAAATAAGATGGAAAAAATAAAATAATTCAAATTCATTCATTTCAAATCCATACATCCAAACAAGAGATTTGAAATGAGTGGATATCCAAATATAAAGAATTTAAAATCACTTTGATTTCCAAATCCCTCCATCCAAATTTAACCTAAGTAATTTCCAATCTATGAGTCATTGCCCATGGAATAGACCGCATAGTAGTGTTGGATTTAGGGGGTGCTTGGAAGATTGAAGAGGAATGAGAAAAGGTATAGGTTTCATAGTATTGAGGAATGAAAGTCATTCCTCCCATTCGGTAGGGGAATGGTTCACTCCCAAAAAAATGGGATATCATTCCATTCCTTCATTTAAACCAACCACCAACTATGCATTTCAGCATTTCAAACCTATTCCTTAGTCTATAACTCTATATACCACATAACCTCCCCAATACTTCTTTTAATGGTTTGCCTGGTCCTGTTGTTATTCCATATTGAATTCAAGATTGAGAACTACCTAAACAGATAGAAAGCATTTCAATATATATAATAATATTTTATTTTATTTTTAAAAAATTAAAGAATGGGGAAAATAGTAAAAGTTCGGTTCCTAGCATTTCAACAGCAATGGGATTATTGAATACAATATATTAACCATTATTTCCCCCCTCATTCACTATGCTCGAATGCAATTGGGAGATATTTGAGAATCTTTGTGGACATTTTTGCAAATTTTATGTAAATTATATAAGTTTAGCATGGCACAACATCAAATATCTTGCAAGACATACTGAACACAAGCATTTTGATGACCTAAATTAGAAAGTTCCAACATGTTAAACACAAGTCCCAAAGTCATAAATGGAAAGAAAAGTATTTTTGTATTTGTTCTTCATTGTAAAGCACCTTGTTGCATCAAATCCACCCATAAAGCAATACTTAGATGCTGATATACCCCCATCAGGTCCCTGCAGGAACACGATGCAGACGACCATTTGATGCTATGTAATAGAAGTCAAGTCCTTCAAAATGAAATGAAATCGGGAATTTATTTGACCTGCGCACGTCGCAGCCCAAATTCAAGGAGAAGTTTGGACTTTCCAGCAACAAAACGATGCCTTGCAGCATTTGTGGCAACCAATGACGCAAAATTAATAAGATTTACAAGTGGCGTTTCAAGCAATTGAACCACCTTCAAAGACAAGGACAATGACAACATTAATGAGTAATAACAACAATTACAACACTGAATTATAAGCTGATTTTGAGGGGGAAAGTTGAAGGCCAAACGAATGACGGATTTGTAAAGTTACACCAAATAAGTACTTACAGCTACTGGCCCTTCGATCCTCATCAATGGTATCTTTGGAAATACAGCATATCCTTCAGAGATGGCATGTATCTCCAAATCAGAACAATCTACTCCCCTGAGGTAGTCGTAGAAGCCAGCCTATGGTCAAACATCGATAAGTCCAACCTTTCTAAACTATAGAAAAGCATGTTACGGGAACAAGACTTCCCATCAGAGTGTTTAATTTCCATTAAAGATAAGCTTCAGCCAATTTCACAAGATAAAGATTTTGGACAACATGATGATGTACAAACTGATAAGATTTTTATTAATCACGAAATATATAAAAATGGAAAACATATTGCTGATAGAAATTTACCAAAGAAAATTAAAACAAAAAGGATAAAGAAGTCCGAATGAATGTATATATGACATTATTTAAGGCTTCTCACTTACCTCGAAATCAAAATTCAGCCAATATGAATCTTACTTGGTTGAAATGAGAGAGTGACAAAATGAGTAATTTGTTTTAATAATCACATGAATTGTATCAAGTTAACATCTTCTGCATACTTTACTACTGTTTCCAAAGCCTCTAGGGCAGATCCAGTGAATCTTCAAGTCATACTCCTTTTTTATGTTTATCTCCAGTTCTTTACTCATGTCTTCAGATGATCTGATGATCAGATATCTTATCCATCATACCAACAATTAATTTTATATTGCAATCATTGTAAGATTAACACTTACAGTGGGAACTAAACTAGATTAAATTACAGTAGGGGCATAACTTATTTAGATAAATTACTTACATAAAATAGGCATGATCCTTAGACATAAAATTGGCAACATCTATTCCTAACGAAAGACAAATTTAAGAAAGAAACTATATATAGATTGGCATGTCAATTAAATGAATGCATTAATGTACCTCGCAAGATGAAGGTAAGGAGGCTTGAACAAAAGCAATCTCATCCTCTGTAAATCTAAAGTTGGCAATTAACTTAATACACTCTTCTAGGCCAGCAAAAACAGTGTATTCCCCGCCAAAGGGGTTCTTCCGGAAGTACAAATCAAACCTGAAGAGAAGCATGAAAATTATATCTAATAATCTGCAGTGGGCACAAAAGATTTTCCTAGGGCCAAATCTAATAGCATCTAGTCAACTTGATGAACTAATTATTGTTGTTGTCATTGTGACTATTTTGATACCACATCAATTGTTGTTTTTTTTTACTATTTTATAAGACCAAAACTATTGCTGAGAATAAAATATAGTACAAGGTGATGAGTTATTCCTCAAAGGTAGTAAAAAGAAACTATAGAGCATCAAACTTTAAAATCAAATCAAATCAAATAAACGCCTTATAACTCCTTATGACTTGACATCCACCACTCAACCCCATAATTAACCCTGTCGCATAATTCTTTTAAAGATTCTTTGGTTTTCAAATATTCTCCAATATGTTTCTAACCATGACCAACAAGGGCATTAACAATTTACCGCATAACACCTGATTCCTATAACAAGACCTGATGAATTATGGCCTTTCTGGATCACTGGAAATTTTTACCAAAACCTCATACTTGCAGGCAGATATGAAAATGGATGCTTTTAATAACAAAGACTGAAAATTAGACTTTCTTTCCCCATCCTAAACCAAGTTATGACAAAATTGTTTTCATCACAATGTACTTGCAGCAATAATTACAGAGCTACTGAACGGAGGAGGAAATGCATTATTACATCCACCACCAGAACAGACTGAAAGAATGATGTGAAACATCATGATAGTTTCCAGGATGTTGTCCCCCAAAAACAAAAAATAAAAACAAAAAAACAAAAACCTTCCGGGATGATAAGCACCCAACATTTTCCAAAGCAGGTCATCCAAAGATGATATTTTATCCATGCAAAAGGAATTTTCACTTTATGAAAAGAGCCAAAAATTTGTTTTCTATGGCAGTACAATTTACATATGATACTGCATGTGTCAGACTTATTGCAGTGATAATTCAAGATCAATAATCCATGAATCTAACAGACTCGTAACAAGAGCTATTGAATTCAGTGAGCCCCTGAGAAGAAATGTTTTCATGCACGGTCATTCAAACGAAACAACTTCAGTAAAGCACAAATGCACAAGTTGGACTCAAGTCACTAGTCTTATCGATTAAAGAAAAAAAAGGCAGAAAATACTCAAGAGAAATCTCTCCCTCAATCAACTCGTAAGAAGTAGGTGTCATCAACATTCTATAATTTGTAAACAACAGCTAACCACAATCAAACTAACACATTTATTACAACAACCCCGGATGCGAATTTCCAATCAAGTACGCTCAACACAGGATTTCGATAAACAAATATGTAACTAAGTGAATAAAGAGCATAAAATCAACCAACAGAAAGGAGGAGAAAACGACAATTACACTGCGTGTTCATTGTGCTTGCCGGCTTTCCAGTAAGCATAGGCCATGGTGAACTGATAAAGATCCGTCAATAGAGGTGTCACCATGGGATTGGTTGGCCCATCGATGCCGTCGGCTCCTATCTCTTCTTTCCTGGGGCCATTCGTCTCCGCCGCCGCCGCCGCCATTTATTTATTTTTTTCCGATAACAATAACTTAATCCTATCCAAAAAAAAACTTCGTCGCAGCAACTATATATACACAGAGGGAAGCGGGTATATGCGCATCAAATGCTAAAAACGTTACAAACAATGAGCAGAGGCCAGAGCGAGCAGAACAGAAATTCAAGTGCCACCTTAATATTATATATATAACATATATGTTAACATCAATTCATTGTATATTAAGTAGAAAATTTAAGTAGAATTGAAGCCGAAAGCAATTTGGTGAATAGAGAGGAGAGAGATGGATTGTGGTGTAGAGGTAACACAGCTAAAAACAAAAGCAACAAGTCGAAAAGAAGAAGTTGCTCGCACTTATATGTGTGTGTGTGTGTGTGTGTGTAAGCCCTCTGGTTAGGGGTGCAAAATATTAACTTTTTAGGGGCCGTTTGGAATCTGAGACTCGTGGAATTTTCGACCCCACCCCGCTCTTTGAACAAAATGTAATATTTTAATAAAAAGTTACTGTTTTAAGAAAAACTTTTCAAAGTGTTTTTCTCATAAATCATCAAAAAACTTGATTTTTTTATTCTTTGCTATAAATATAGGCACACATATTATATACACACACATATATAATTCTATATAATAATCTGTGCATGTACATATTTATATTTATATAATATATGCTAATATATATATAAGATAAGTACTTTATATTTTTATATGTATATACATAAGCATATTTAAATATATAGAAAGTAAATATGTATTATATTTTGTGATTTAAAAAATGATAATTGAATGGTTGTAAATTAAATTAATATTTAAATAGTATACATGCATAAAGCAATATTTAATTGTTAATTTTTTATGTATATGATTTTTAAAATATTGGTGTTAATGAATTAATATATGCAAATATTATTTTTAAAATATTAATAATTATCCTTTTAAATTTATCTAATTAAAATAGCAAAATAATTTTCAAACTAAATGGTATCTACATATCAATTAATATATAAACTAGGAAAAATAAATATAAAAGTATATCAATAATTTTATCTATCTCTTCTTTTTTATATTTTTATTTAGTTTCGACTAAATTAGTGATTACTATATTTTGTATATAGACTATATTAATAATTATTTAATAAGATGTTTACATTAAAATGATTTATATATATGGTGGTGACTTTTAAAAAAAATGTGCCCGCTGATATATAATGTACAGAAAGATACATTGATATATATATATATATATATATATATATATATATATATATATATATATTCATATTAATATTAATACATACTAGTATAGGACCTGTGTGATGCACATTACATATTTTTTTCTTATATTTTATATTATAAGCATATATTCAAGTTATATAATATATTTTAGAAGGTGTGCATTAATAATTCAATGACTATTTTTTTGTATAATAAGTAGAAATTTGTTGTAATTTTATATTTCCTCTTTTCTTCTATTAGAATTAGTCTCGTTCATAAATTAATAAGCATGATCTCCATGATTTATAAAAGGGTGAATCAAATTAAATTTAAAAAACAAATAGGACATTAGCAGATTAAAGAAAATAAAAATTTGTACAAATCTCGTAAAAATTGTCAATTACACAGTCAAATTAATTACAAAAATATTTTGCAAATTGCTAATTAAATGTAATAATATTACAAAAATTTGAAATTAGAAAGCTAATGAAAAATTATACGTGCTTATACATTGAATTAATTAGCAGATCTCAACAGAAAATTAAAAGAAAAATCAAACAAAGAATGAAAGAGATGGACCAACTTTTTGTTTAAAAATAAGAAAGAAAGATGGTTAAGAAAATGAAATATGTTTATAATAAATTGAAAGCAACATATGAATAAAAAAAATTTAAAAATAAAATAAAACAAAAAAAATGTTTTGAAGAGTATAGACTTTGGTGACAGAGCACATATTGAGACTTCCAGAGGAAGGAGAACAAAAAAAAAGAGAGAACTTAAAACATTTAGTGATAACCTTGATAAAATACATAAAAATAAGAAAGACAAAAAATAAAAATGATTTTGAATTACGGTAAGATAGATAAAAATTTAATTTTATATTTGACAAAATCAGATTCTATCAACGTGATTAGGTGATTTTAAATAATTGATAACTTTATTATAGGAAAATTGTTAATGATTTTCCACAATAGAATGAAAACAATGATTTAACGTTCCTAACAAATTATTTTAAATATATTATGAGTTAACAAAAACTCCTTATAATTCAAATTTATATATGTTTAACAACATAAACTAATCAAATTTCAAAGATTGTTGACATTAATCTCGTCAATTAAATTGTAATAATATATCTTAAAAGAGTTCTATAAATATATATATAATTTTACATTTATATGGTGGAAATTTGGGCGAATTAAAAAAAATCATTTTACTTATATATATATACACATATAGATAAAATTTTGGTTTGATAAAATGAATCGAGAGAATCAAATCATTCATATATTTCTTATATTTCATAATTCATTGATTTGATTAATATTCAATAAAATATCTAAATTTTGAATCATATATTAAATGTTATAGTATATTAATCTTGATATCATCTAATTTTGAAACACCTAAATTTGTGGAATAATTTAGATTTTGAAATCGAATCAAAATTTCTAGAATAAAAACGTCTAATTTTAATTTAATAATAATATCATTATTCTAAATTAAGTAATGAAGTTTAGGCGATAAACAAAATTGGAAAAAAATCATTTTGTTTATATATATATATATATATATATATATATATATATATATATATATAGATAGATAAAGGTTTTTTTAAAATGCATATAATATTAATTTATATTTAATAAAAATATATTAAACTTTTGTAAATTAATTGTAAAAAATATATATTATAAGATTTCATCAAAAATCTAAAAACTTATTACATATAAAATATAAATATTTTCAATATCTTGAAATAATTTTTACTAGGATATTCATATTACATAAAAAATAAAAATAAAAAAATCCAACAACAATAGCTACCCCAATTTGGTTACTTGTATTCCTTATAAAAGATCATTGGATGAAATCCTTAATATACCCCCATATCCCCATTTTGTGTAATTTTTCAATAAATATAAAATTAATTACATCAAGCCTACATACATTTTCACTAAATCATGAGTGAATCTAACATTATTCGGGTCACTCGTGCAGTTATGTATATACAAAGTCAACTTAATAAAAAAGTTTTAAAAAGATCTATAAAAAAATACCTTTACAATTAAATAATTTTTCTTATCTACATATATATATATATATATATATATATATATATATAATTAGGGTAGAAGTAGAACCCATAAAATTTACGACATGTATAAAAATATTATAATAAAATAAAATAATTTTATATTATAATATCAAAATTAATAAATGCACTAACTCTTTAGCAATAATTTCTTCAATTATATCAGCATGTTGTGGACTTATATGCACTAAGACTCATCGTGTGTGTTGTGTATGTGCCAAATTTGTACTATTTTTTGTTGTGGTTATATATATATATTTATGTGTATATATATATATATATATATATATATATGAAAACTAATCTAAATTTATTTACCAATAAAAAATATTATTTTATATTATTTAATAATCTAACAATTATTCAATAATATTGATAGCAGAAATATGAAAATTATAAATAAGATTAAGAAAATAAAAAAACATAATTTCCTTCTTAACTCATTTTAAATAATTAAATACAGTACGATGTTGTTTATAGATGCTTCTAACATATAATTGAAAAAATATTTGAAGCTATACTGTAATAGAAAGCTAATTTTATTCCTAAATCCAAAAGATTCAAGCTGACGAATTGAAGTATGTGATTTTTTCATAGGAAAAGTTTGGCATATAAAAATGTATCTTATCTTTTATTATTAAATGAGTTTAAAAAACTAAATATAATTTGAATTGTTTTACTGTCCTTTAAATTTAGTAATTAATAAGAATATTATAAATATTACAAAAAACAAAAAAAAGAGGACAAAATAACCATTCACGCTTAAAAAAATAACCATTCACGCTTAAAAAAATAACCATTCACGCTTGAATTGTTTTTCTTCATATATGCATGTTAAATATCACAATATAAAAAAAAATAATAAAAAAAAATAATAATAATAATAAGCGAATAGTTTATATATACTCTAAAAAATTTCTGCCCAATTTATATTGCTAAAAGTTATAGAGCACTAATTAGATATAATTTAAATATTTAATAATAATCCAAAAATCTACACTAATACCCTAACAAAATAATCTAAAATTCGTAATTTTTTGTTCATTTTTAGTTTTCAAAGATTGAAATAGTTTTGAAAATGATGTCTCAAACTTTCTACAGTACAATTAGTCAACTTCATTATCCTTTTTTTTTTTAAATTGTTTATTTTAAATTATCCAAAATGTAAATAATTTTTTAGTTAAATATAATATATCAAATTAATCTTAATTTTTACAATTTTTTATTTTACAGCCATATTACAAATATTAAAGCAAGATATTAAATTGAAAAAAATAGAATTATCTTTTTCTTTTTATTATATTTAAATATTTATTGTGTACTATTATTAATGTTGAAATTGAACTTCAAATAAATAATAATTACTATTTTAAAAAATATTAAATAATTTTATTTATAATAAATTTTAACCAATTTAGTATAAGAACAAATTTCTTATTTTAGAATGTCTTAACACATTTTATTGCATGCATTTATCAATAAAATAATAAAATACTTCAAATTCAAATATTCCAAAATATTAATTTACTCGAAATCAAATAATAAATATCCTTTGTTTTTGATATATCACAAATCATGCCTTCACAGGGAAGTATTACTAGTAATAGATTGATATATTTTAAAATCAACAAGATTGACATTTGATGTTTGATCTTGGACGTGCACCACGATTGTTACATAAAAATATAATTAATTTGATATGGTAAAAAAACAAGGTTTAAGAGAGTACAGAGGAAAGGGACTGAGAATCCAATACTTTGGCCTCTCCATCCTTGAACAATCACACCCCAAAGTAATGCATGCATCTCCCGCAATCTTAACTTATCCATTACCAGGTTTTTACACTACGAAGTTGCTTAGTCTGAAACTGGCTCAACATTATCCGTGTAACTGCATCAAAGGGAGCACTTGCAAATAATTTGAGAACCAAATAAGCATATCAACATATTTACGACCAGAGTTGTTCGACAAAAAAGAAGATGAAAGATGAATGTCAAGGCGGCCCTTCATACGATACATCAAAGCTTTTTGACAAAAAGAATTAGCTTTGGCAACAAAATATTTGCTAAAAGGTTGTGACACAAATTAACACATTATCATAAGCAAGTCAGGTATCGCCCTTCATTCACTCACATGTTCGATTGGGATGAAAATATTGGGTTATTAACAAAGTTTGCCAGTAGATGATCTGCTCCAATTTGGCATGCTTCTACCATGTTTCCCTTCAGATTGGTTGTTTGAGTTTCAAATTGGATGGAAGATGTTGTTTTGGCTCCTAGAAAATAGACCACAAATCAAGAAAAGAGATGAGTGCATAACAAGAACACCATTGAGGTTTAGCTTAATTACAACTCCCAGTAAAGTTTGTTTCCTTACAATTTGCCCCAATTGCTGGTAAGAAGAAACACAAACATCAACAGGTTGTAAGGGGAGTGGTTGCAAGAAAACAAACTTCATTGGACTTTTTTTCTAATTAGGCTAAACCTAAGGGGTAATTTTTGTAACTATCCCTATAAATATAAGACTTGATGAAGTTGGATTGTGGATCCTACCCGAGCAACTTTGAGGGAGATCCTCGATCAATGATCGACAAGGATGTATCTTCTCTTCACAAATTCCCTTCGCATCAAGAAACACTTTGATATTGAAATTCTAGATTTCTGAAATATGTAATGCAGCAAATGGGAAACAAAGAAAAAGCTTACTTTAGAAGATCTGGGGAGATGGAGAGCTCCAAAATTAAGCTGCTGCATAGATGATTGTGTGTCCAATGCAGTTTTGGAACCAATCATACGGGAGAAATCAGTCACCGGTGCTGAGATATTTTGGTCCATGCAAATTGGTTTAGTCATATTCATGTTAGCTAATTTATCCGAGTCGTAGGCATCCATCCTCATTTGGGAAGTTTGGTTCGGCTGCAGCACCCCGGGCAAGCAAATAGGATAAAGGCTTAATCCATTTCTCATTGTTAACATCTACAAAAATCGGATTTAGGGTAAGGCACATGTAATAATCAATAGAAACACAGATCCATGACCATTAAAAGAATCAATGTGAAAAATACCAATGCCCTTGAATCTATGAATCGGACTGAAACTTTTCTTCCCTCATGAAGAAGATGAAGATTACACAGTTGACAGCCAGTTATGTTAGTGTTCAATCTACCTCATTGCGAGAGGGTCAAACTGCTTAAGATTTTATTTCAGCAGTTGATTTACACAACCTAGCACTATGAATTGACAAGTCGAATCTCAGCAAATGAAGTTCCCAGCAAACTATCCTGGTTTAGGCAAACGCATTGCGTTTCAGGGTTGCATAGTAGCCCTATCAAGATAAATTGTTTCCGAGTCCTTGTTTCATTATTCCAAAAGAGCATTCTTGATAATCATAAAATCAAATATACCAATTCAAAAGTTTCCAATTAACATTTTACAGTGCAAGCTATAGTCAAGAACAGAATTAATAAATTCAGTTACTTGCAGTTGCAGGCGTGCATTCACATCAAGAAACACTGAGCCAGCACATGTTATTAACCACACATTTAATACAACGAACTCATGGAACATTGACTTGCATTATCCTGTGGACCACTGCTTGCAAAGAAATTAAGGATGAAGCTAAGAATTAATAATCACTGCAATGATATAATTGAACACTGAACATATCCTTCAAGTTGAGTCATTGCTACGCGAATTTAGTTCTTTGGACACTCCTACCCAAATTGATAAGCTAAAGATCAACCAAACACAGTGAAAGCGACAGATTGCAGAATGTGTATTGCTTGAATTACCTGTACTTGGAGCTGGAGCTGCTTGAGGTACTCAATGGCTTCATCGAGCATCGAAGCCTTGTCCGTCTACCAAAAATTCAAGAGATTTACAATGAACAATAGGGAAAATCCAGAAAAAAATACAGCAATTCAGTGTTTACCTTGTTTGAATTTGGGATTAGATTCTGCAATGCCTTCATTTTCTCATTAATCCTGCTCCTCCTCCTCTGTTCAAATTCATCAATTATAATCTCAAATCCCATTCCAATTTGGGAGAAAAAAAATTAAGGAATAGAAGGGAAGGACCCACCTTTTCAGAGAGATTATGCACCTCAGCTGCTCTGCTTCTCTTTGAAGAACTCCGGGACGGCGTTGGCTTCGCCGCCGTCCCTTCCACCTGCGCTTCAACAGCCTCCTATACACACAATCAACATAAACCACATTGTTTATTTTTTCGAAAGATAATTAAACAACATGAAGTCACGCCAACAAAGAAAATTACCAATAAACAGAAAAAAAAATTCAAATCCATGTTGTGATTAGGAGCACAAAAGCAAGTTTCATGCAAAATAGTGACAAATATAAATTTACAATCACAGTATAAAAATGGCTTACAAAGTTACCTCACTCTCATAGTCACACTCATCTAGTTCATTCTCCGAGTTCCCAACATTAGAAGACGACACATTCCCCATCCCGAAACTGCAACCGGAAGACGGGTTCAACCCGGAAGAGACATGGATCTGGGCAGGACCCGGAACCACTTCTGGCTCCGACTTCGCAGCCAGAATATGATCAGAAGGTGCAGCAAAAGACTGCTGGCGCATGGTAGCAGACGACGATGAAGAACGGAGGAGAATTTGCTGGAGAAAAAGAGAAATCTCATCGGGCTCGTGAGGAGGAGAAGAAGATACAGAATAGTTGTTGGGAGTGGCTGCAGTAGTAGCGGTATTATAGAGATTCGCCATTGATGACTATATGCAGAAACATACAGAGCGGTATAATTTGCTTAAAACACGGGATCGGTTTCAGCAAAAGGGCGAACTGGGAACCCCTTTTCGCTGATTTTCACTTTATCTTCGCAGCAGAGAGAAAGAAAACCCAATTCAAGACTCTAGTGGGTAGTGGCAGAGGTCTCTGATCATAGAAAAGCGCGGCTTTTGAGCAAGCGGGGGCGCGTGTGTTTGGCCTCATTTATTTAAGAGCTCAAAAGACTGCAAAAAGTGTACTTGCACACTACAGAGAGGCCAAAATAACTTGTGGGCGGGCGGGGAAGATATTCTTCACATGCCGAGCGGGGAAGATATTCTTCACATGCTCTGTTTCTGCATTCCTCTTTCTTTTTACCAAGAATATTTCAAGCTGTGTTCAGAATAAAAATGAAAGAATGTCAAACAAAAAGTATCTTTAAAACTTCAAAAATTTCCATACTAATTCGTCTCCAAACAATTTTTATTTATAATGTTGGTTACTTTTAATTATATAAAAAAAACACAAAAAAATGTATGTAATGTAAAGTCATTCAGTTGGTCGACCCTATCTATGTCCGACTCATCTTAATTAAGCTATATTCGTAAAAAAAAATGTAATGATCCCTACACCAATTTTATATGTGCTCTTTGTTTAAATATAATAATTTTTTTAAAATGATATTTTTACAATGTAAAATATTTTTTTGGATTAAGATTTTTTTTTTTAACAATCTAAGAAAATATTACATTTCAACATGATATTATGTTTTATTAGAGATGTTGAACAGGCTAGTCCTTTCGGGCTAGTCCTAACGGATTTTGGGTTAATCGGGCCTCGATATAATCGATTCATTTAAACAAACTTGTATTATGGTGAACTTAATCCTAACCTTATCGATTTTCGGACTAATCGGGCCACTATCGGGCTATAAGTTGAAATAGTCAAATTATATATTTAAATTTAAAACTTTCATTAAATGCATATCATACTCTATTTAAAATACAATTTTAGATAACATTAAAAAATTATATATTCTATAACCTTTATATCACTATACAAAATTTAAAAATTCAAACATTTAAGTGATTAACACTATTTCATGCTCTCAATTATAGCTTTAAGAGCATTCAAGTCATAATTTTTGAAATCATATTATATTTCATTTCTAAATTTAAATAACGGTATTTAGAATTTTCTAGTAATTAACATAAATTTAATATCTTCTACTAAAAATCAAATATGGTATATGAAAAATAATTCAAAATGGTGTATATTATTAGTTCGATTTTAAAAAATAGACAAATAAGAAAAAAAGTTCGAGGTAGCCCTGACTCTAAGCTGGCTAGCTCTATAGGGCTTCGGGATAATCGAATTCGGGCTAAACGGAATGATTTCAAACGCACTAATAAAATCAAACCCTAATCCTATCATTTTTCGGGCTAAACGGGACGGTCCATTGGCTCATTGTCCTTTGAACATCCCTATATTTCATCAAAGATTTTTACCTTTTTTTTACCTAATTACAAACAAAAAAAAAATAAACATAATATTTTTATGGTAAAAAGTAAAATATACATAAATTGTTTAATTTTTTTTTATTTAAAACATACTAGTTTTCATCTAAAGAGTATTATATTGTGTGTATTATTATATAACAGATAATATTTATATAGTTTAATATTTAACTAATTAAATAACTTTGGATATTTTAATAATATAACACAAATGTTATTTTGTAATTCACATTTGGTAATAATTATTGATATTAATAGTAAAATAATATTTTTAATTAAAAATATAATATTATCATTTAACTAATTTGGTATCACACCATTATAGAGAATCTATGACAACATTACAAAATATAGTTATTTATTTATTAAAAAAGTGTAGCTACCTTTTGTCATAAGTCAAGATAATTGTATTATTGTAAAATATTTAGATTTTTTTATAATGTGATACTTAATTGATAATATATTTATTATAATGATTAACTTGAGTATTAAAAAAATAAAAGAAATGGAAAAAAATTATTTATAATTTATAGTTTATTTTTTATTTTAAATCTAAACTAATCATAAACTGCCTTTCTTTAGTAAATAACATATATATATATAGATATGGTTTGGTGTCACACACGTATCCTGCGAGTGAGGAGTCAGTAGGGTGTTTGACTGGTCTTCTCACTTCTACTCATCAATCAATAATGAACAGGACCAACTCACTGTGCTTATCACCTGCCTCTCTTCTCATCTTTACTGCTGCAAATTTTAATAAATACCTATTTTTATTTTATTTTTAATATTTCAGTTCTCTATTATTAAATATCTTTAAAAATCTAAATGTATTAATTTTTTTAATCACATCATGTTAATATGGTCTATTGCTTATTTTGGTAGATATTTTAGTCAATTATTATTATTACAGTGGAATTATAGAGGTGTTCAATTGAATGGTTTGGAAATATGAAATGAATATAAAAGGAAAGGAGGTGCATGGAACTTAATTTTGATTTTTTATTATTAGGAAATTAATCAAACTCATGAAAAATGAAGAATCAAAATAATTACATACCGATTTTTTCTATATTCATTCCTCTAAATTTAACAAGCAGCCCTTTAAATTTGTTAAACGGGAAAGTGAATGTCATCGGACCAACACTTAACTAAACATTTTTGAATCCATCTTGTTTAGGGAAACGAAAAAAGTATTTATAATCACTATTTAAAAAAATTACTACTTGTTATACAACATTCTATTTTAATTGTATGTCATTCCAATAATGTGAATCAACTCAATGCTCACATATAGCAAACAATCATTTTGTTACATAAGTGACATGATATTCAAATTCCAATTACAAATGACGTAGGATTGAAACTTTGTCGAACTCTTTTATTCTTTAAGCTCAAGATTAGAATCGATATTCTTGAGTTTTTACTCTTACACTGATGTTTTTTCATTTGTTCCTTTTTATCCTGTGTTTCGGTATAATTTTGTTTCAATTTACAAAACTTGTCAACTCAAATATTGGTGAAAAAATAACCTAAAACATAATTAAAAAACTCAGTGGATTATAAATTGCAACCAGACAAGATAAGTTGGTACTACATACTGCAAAATAAAACTAACCCATTTGTAGCACACTTACAAGCCAAAAGAATTAAATATTTTTCTGAAATCATTTTTAAAAACAAAACTGGTCTAATATCTTCTTAATCACATTCAGTGGTATCCACAAACTGTGTTCAGCTTTCAAGTAAAGAATTAAATATTTTTCTGAAATCATTTTTAAAAACAAAACTGGTCTAATATCTTCTTAATCACATTCAGTGGTATCCACAAACTGTGTTCAGCTTTCAAGTAAAGAAAACACAAGTACCCGTTGTGTGTGTGTGTGTGTGTGTGTAATAATTAAATAAATAGTGGTGAGGCGTGCGAGAAAAGCACAGAACACATTCCCTCTGTCGTAGAATTAGAGGAAGCAGAATTAGAAGAGGTGTTCCACATCCCATCCAAACGTGTCGTTAAGCAGCTGTTACGGCATCCAGGCGGCCCCACCCACCGTGGTAAAATCAAAAGCTTCTAGGGCAGGTGGGGGACCAACCAAGAGTCATACGACGTCATTTCAGCCCGACACGGCAAGCAAGATAGCAGGGGTGTAGGGCTTGGGATATGGACGTGTCAACAGGGTAACATAGCTAAGCCCTCGAGATGCGCGACTCTATCTTTGATCTGGCGGCTTGGAATCCACTTACTTGTCGCTTTCAGACGATCTTGTACCTTGATGATTTGATTAAGTGCGGTGCGGAAATCGGGAATATATTTCATTTCCAATGATGCAGTTGGTGATTGTAATATGAATATGATATGTTTCATCATACCTTATTCAAATGGATCCTTCCCTCAGTTTTCTCTAAATTTTTAAAACAAAACTTTTAATTAATCTATTTTCTTTTTATATTTCTCTTTTTTCTAAATTTATTTATATAAACCGTAGAATAACTAAATTTATTGAAGTTTTAATTTGATTCTTTTGAACGAGTTGAATCAATATCGTCAATCTAAGAAAAAAATTATATTTTTTTTCTTTAAACAATGGACAGAGATCTTCATCAAATAATGGGAAAGAAATACTACGACGACTCAAATTTGTAAGAGTTTGTTTATATTGATGTGAATATTGAATATGTTGGATGAAATGTAAATTTTAAAATTATAAGTACATTAATATTTATTTTTATATCAATTCTACAATTTCTTCTTGCAAAATTCACCTCTTACTTTTTTTTTTTTCTCTCATTTTCTTTCACAAAATTATTTTGTAAAATTTTAGTGGATCTCACCCAAGCATATACATATTCTAGAGACTGAGCTCGTTGATAGAATTGAGGATGCAAGAATGATCTTCTCACAAGACTTTTAAGTAATTGATATGTGTCATGCATACAAAATGATGTAAGTTTAAACATAAAGTGACACTTTAAACACAAATATTGACATGTAAAGTTTTCAATAAATAAAATTAAAAAATGTTCAATTTTAATTTATTATGAAGAGTTAATTTTTATTGAAACTTGAATTTCAACATTTACAGCTTCGATCATATTTTTGACAATTGATTGTAAGTTATCATCAAAATTAAACATGCATCGACAAGATCATCCTAAATACATCCTCTATTTCTCAATTCTTCATCAACATTGTCAATTTAGAATGAGGGGTATGACATAACTTATACCCTCAATTTACTACAATAGTAGTAAAATAAGTAATGGATATAAGATAATATTATTAAAACATATCTAGTGATAATGCTAGAACCATAATTATATTTTGAAAATATGATTAACGTCGTAAATGAACAATTTTTGTGGTTGAAATTGCATTTTTAATCCGCACCCTGACGCCTAAAAATCTCCTACTTCATCACATTCTCCTGCTTTGTGCCCAAACAATGAAGATTTGATTGGGGGACACTTTCTTTTTCTTTTTGTTATTAAGGGAGCATCAGTCGATTGTTGTTGATTCGTATCATTAAAAAAAAAAAAAAAAAAAAAAAAACTCCAATTAGTATAATGAAGGAGGACAACTCGAGAAACACTTTATACTAACAAATATTTTATCAGCATCAATTTGTTGTGGTAAGTTGGAAGGTAGTAATCTATTTTTTTTATTAGCAAAAGCATTTTCAAATTTCTAAAAACATCATAAATAAACAAATTTCAACAAAAAAAGGCAACTCGATCTTCATCATATAAAACAAGCCTCCACTCCTCCACAGCTCCTATTTGTTTGTGCCCTCATTCCCTCCAGCCGTAAAGTCCTGTCTAAGTTTATGGTGCGCAAAGAAAAACATCACGTAATTGGATGGACATTGTAAGATACAGTCAGATCCATCAGCCTTTGGAATGAAGAAATTGCAAATAATTATGAAGCCTCTGTCGAATTCTTATAAAAGAAAAGAAACAATATTAGTCAGCTAAACCTGCTAGAGCTGGATCCCCATGCAGTCTTCAACTAGCACTACACCATCAACTCTCAAGATGTAGCACTCATCCCTTCACCATGCTCTGACCCGATCACACCAGTATTTTCGAGTGCCATGAGAATGCATCTGAATTCTGCATTTCTTTTTTAACAATAGAGATGTAAAGATCCAAAATGAAGGCGTGCTCATCAATGTTATCACTGGACATCGAATCCTCTGCTAACTTAATTGCTGCAATTTGAGACAGTTGAAACTTCTCTGCACTACGCTGGACTTTCCTCGCAGAGTCTTGCTCCCCAAGCATTACAAGACATATTAACAAAGATTTAAGCTCACATTTTGCTCCTTCCAAAAGAGTCATCCCCTTCAAATGCTCTACTAGAGCCATCTCCTCATCAGGGCTGCATAAGAACAGATTGTGTTTTGACACCCATTATATAACTGAACCAAAGATGAGAAATTACTCAAGTGCATCTGTGTTTCTTATACCCCACAGAGAGAGAGAGAGAGAGAGAGAGAGAGACTATATAGTTGCATAACTAATGTACCTTCCAGCTCTAATCTTCCCTCTGTTCCGTTGACGACCTCTACCCTTAGTGGACGTGCTGACCGTTGTAGAAGCACTTGAAGTTTTTCTAGTTCTGCACAGATAGAGCAACACGTATAAGATGTGAATACATTATCTTAATTATCCACCCAATAGCATATGATGTCATATAAATCAACAGACATTCTCGATTATCAATGGTCAGTCTTCGGGAAACAGATTCCTGTTTATATCACAAAACCCAATTTAATCCAATTGAAGTTTCTATACTTGAACTATGGATGGATACAAGTACTTCCTACAAAAGGCTATGATGCCTTTCTACAGTACTCAAATCCCTCGAACCCCTTTTACATACATGTAGGGCATGTTGAGATTTTGTTATGAAAAATGGAGTTTATCCTGAAATTTTTGCCATAAGCAAGAATCAATTTCATTAGTTACCCGAGACGACGTTATGGTGGAATTATGTTCATATAGATTCCAGAGATACGGTTTAAAATAGGTATACAAATGAAGCAATGCAGGACAGACTAACGAAAGGTCTGGTAAAGATTTTCTGTCAAAACAAATATGTAGACTCCGGGCATAACCACATAAGGACAAAAAGGTGACGGGAAGATAGATATATACAGATGAAGCAATGATTTGCTAAACAAATATCCTAAGAAAGGTAAGTTTCTTGTAATAAAAGCAAAACCAGATAAGAATTTGTGCATTACAGCAACAGAAACTTACCCTGTGGTATATGCGCTCATTCCACTAAAGTTACTGCTAGCTTGTGAGGCAGTTTCATCATCAGGATAGCCCACGGATCGCTGATCTGATTTAATGGTTGCAGCAAGTAATAATCTTCTTTGGCGAACTGCTAGGTAACGAGTTAAGTACTTGCCAACTTTCTCCACCCCTTCATTGTATTCTCCAATAAGCGTGCTTGCACACTCTAGAGAGGCATTCTTCACCACTACAATTAGATCATCTCTTCTGTGCAAAAAAGCAACTCTGAGAGCCTCTTCCCAATTCCTTGCATCAACCAAGAGACTAATTCCATTATCAACATCACCGCAATACTCCAAGAGTATTTTTGCAGCATCCCCTGGTTTACCAAGTGCTTGAAGTTCCTCACTTAGCTCACGTGCCAGTTGCAAGAGATCATCCTTCCCAAGCTTAATAAGGCCAGCGACTGTCAGAACCCCCATCCAATTACCACAAGCACGATAAGCCTTCAATGCCTTTTCCAAACAAGAGCAACACAAATACGAGGTAGCAGCAGCATCAAAGCATTTTGTGGCATTAAGATGATCCCCCCATGCTTCAAAAACTTGTTGTCTCTTGTGAGGATCACCAATCAACTGAAGTCCAAAGGGATAAAGTTCTGGAACTTTCTTCATCAGGTCCAGGCAATCTTCATAATAGGCATCTCCAGCAGAAACGATGTGCCTCAAAGCACTTTCATGTCTTCTTAATTTAAGGTCAATGTTGTACTGCATCAAAAGTTTAGGCATACGTTCCAACTCTTGAAGAAGGGGCAGAAATTCTTTTGGATCCTTTTGTGAATTTAAAGCAACAATAGCAGCAAGATTCAAATCATAAAGGCCTAATGCAGCTTCAAAAACCGCCTCAGAATCAGAAAGCCATAACAAATGCTTCAAAGATTCCTCAGAAGTGGGATAAAGTGATCTCTTTGGCTCAGCAGCTGCAGAAAGCTCCATTTCTCGGATAATCTTTATTCTCCTTAAAGCCTCCTCCAGAGCTGGGGGACTACTTTTAGCCAAAGTGGTCAGAATACAAAGCTCCCTTGCAGGAGTTTCCTCAATTCTCTCCTCAAGGGCATTCCTTATAGACATTAAAACAGAGGATACTTTATTATCACTATCTGTACCCTTTTGTTTTCTGCATGTAAGATCTTTATCCCCCTTCAAGTAAGGTAAGGACGCATGGTTTTTGTAGAGTGTCTCCATAACATCTTCATTTTTTATGGCACAAGCAAACTCAGTTATGTAGTTCAGGTTGTTAACTTGACTGACAAAGTCCGCAGCTGACCCAATAAAGGCTTTCCAACCACAATGGTCAATAATAACATTAAAATCAATCCTGTGCCTCCTTACCATTTGTAAGGCATCTTTAAACCTCCCCTGAGCCAAAGCATTGATGATTGAAGCGAGGACTAATTTCCTGGGAAACACACATTCAAGATTCCCTCGAGGGGTTTGTATGATGACAGCTGACTCATCTCCATGGAGAGCACCAACAATCTGGGCACCTTTTTCCCATATGTTAATAGAAATGCTTTCGTTGTCCCCCTTTTTATTCTTTATAACAGGAAGGAAATTCTCATATTTTTCCAGTTGTCCATGCACAATATCACCAACATCAACAACAAATAGTAAATCATGTTTAGTTGCAATAACCACATGTGTGATCATCCCATCACCAGAATTTGAGTAAAATGAGAAACTGCTACAGTTGTTACACAATATCCTTCCCTCAAGATGCAGTCTTCCGTTGTCATCAAGCCCTAAAAGCAACGGTTTCTCTCGTACATAGCTGGAAACTGGGGCAGCATCCATCAATGGGCAGGATGATAAGAAATTCATGTCATCGGATCTCTGAAGACTGACCCCTGTCTTCAAACCCAACTTTGATATATACTCAAATGCTTTTCCACCTTCAAGCTGAACAAATGCAGAATATTCAGTAAGAGGATTAGGTGCTGTACCAATGACCACCCCTTCAAGATACATCTGATGCAAACCTTCTGCATGCCATCCTGAGCATGTCACTGAACCAGGTGTGCGATCTTCAGAACATCTTATCTCAATTTCCTGAAGGTAATACCCTGTACGCACATCCTCACCAGTGGAGGTTCTCTTACTACTGTTACTAGGACCAGAACCAAAAGGAGAAACACCAAGTACCACATGTGAATCCAACCAAGCAAGATGTAGCAATGGACCATAGTTTATACCAGAAAATGAAGCCTCAATTTTAAATGTCTGACCTTCCATCTCATCCCACTGATCAAGCGGAGGAAGTTCCGCAATGCACAAACTTCCATCTGACAGAGATGCAGCCAGGCGATTTTGAGAAACTTTAGACAAGAAAGTCATATCCCGAACTGAACTAGGAAGTTCTAAGGTAAGATAGTACATAGGAGGTGGTATCAAAGACAAAGAAAAAGGGGTTACACGTATTTTTGAGCCATCAATGACAAATCCTATTGAGTTGCCCATCACAGCTGTAACCCAGACAAACTTGTAAGCTATAATTTGGCCATCAAGAGTCCAACAGATCAACTTTAATGGGTTTGTCAAATCCCACATAAATTTTACTCCGTCCTCCTTCGAATATCTAAACTCTTGCTTTAAGTACCAGTGATTATTACTGAAATACCATATCTTGAGAGTGTCAAACGTTTCACCCCTTACAACAGCAGCAAGAAGATCCGAATTACAATTGAACTTGAGAAATTCTAGTGTCACATCAGTTGACTCATTGATACTGAATGAGCTTCTCTCAAGACCATTTTTCTCAAAGAAAACAACAGATGGACATTGCTTTTCTTCCTTTTGATTGTAGGCAACTGCAATTTTGGATCCACTTTGAGACCAGTCCACAACTGAACCCATGAAGGGCTTTGAGTCTGAGACAGAGTGGAGCTCCCCTGAATCACGCTCCCAGACTTTAAGCTTCTTGTGTAAGGGAAAGGAATCACGCACCTTGCTCAACGATGCAAAAAATTTCCCATCGCCTCTCCATGAGATGGAGGCCTCAGAGGGATAATCAGCAGATGCTGATTCATCTGCAACACAGTTGTGTGAATCAATATACGGTTCGGCTCAATTTTACAATTTGATGTTGTTAAAAATAAGCATTGAAGTAATCCTTCACGGAAAATTCTATTTATTTTGCACAAGTAAACAGTGGCTATGTGCACCCAATCCTCAATAGAACTAAAACCTCGACTACAATACAATGTGCATACAACTGTAAGATAACAAAAAGTCAAAGCCTCACTAAAAAAGTCAAAATAATTGTATCTGCCAACTATACGGTGAAATATCAGAAACGCTTGAAGGTTGTAATGTTTAAAACCTAGTCAAATATAACTTTTTTCCGTTTCTATGTATGTGGTCAGATTATCAATCCATTGGCCCGCTCTCTTTTGATAGAGTAAATACTATCCACTTTCAAACAATGAGAAAAAAGGGGGCCCTAAGGCTCGGCCTCAACATTCAAACTTTCATAGGGTTCCCGCATGTTTCTTACATTCTTTTTCCATTCTGAGAACTTTCAAAAATATAAAACAGCATCATACTGCATATGAATTCTCTATTAAATCAAACTGTGTCCGAATCGGGTTATAATCCATAGCTTTAACACAATCCTATACTATAATATAAGAGATTGCTTTATATTCTTCAAATAATTTTCCCTTCAAGAGCACCATACACGTAAAATTCATATTGACGTCCTTAAGTAAAACATAAAAGTGAACTCATAACGGGATTGGTTCAGATTATTTTTTATCTGAAGAATAAGGAAGGAAGTCCTTACGTACGTCAACACCTTCAGGCAAACCGTCAAGAGGCATCTCGTATAATAAATCCCAATCAAGATTCATCACCAGAATCTGTCCAAAACCAGTGATCATAGCAAGTAGATCTCCATCAGGACTTGGTGAAATGCACCTCACACCACCATCCACCCGACCAACAATTTCAGTTGCATTATCATCGACAGAATACAGCAACAGAAGTCCTTCTGAAGTTCCAATGATCAATGCCTCCTTTTCCATGACATATTCCAAACAGGTAATAAAATCTCCATCTTCCAAATCAATCAGATGAGGAGGAGCTGTTACTGATGTCCTATTCCATGCTCCTTCAACCTGGAGCATTCCAGAGCAATATTTCAAGGGGGGAAGAGAAAGTGGGGAAGAATTTGGTGCAAACACTTCCAAATAGTACATCTTTTCTAGGGATAAACGGGAAAAATTAAGAACATCCTGTAGATTTATGACAATTTGCAAGCTTTATCTTATACTCGCAGCATGTAGCATTGAATCTTCTCGCATTTTCAATCAATTCTTCTAGTGATTATGCCTATGTGAAGCAAAATAATCTTCTCTCCCGTAAGACAAATATTAACTAAGAGAATTTTATTCGCCATATAATCTCTAAGACAACTGTTGTCTGATTGAAAATCACTTCCAAATCCATAAAATACCAATAACGACAACAACCACCAGGAAACGGAAATGTAATCACTCCAGTCAAGTAACATATATAATCCAGAATCAAAAAATATATCTTTAAAGCATAGTTAACATAGCACAAGGTAATGCATACGCCCTCTGTAAAATAAACTTTAAGAGACATTACTAAGCACACCTAGATCAGAACAGGCAAAAAATGACATACGCAAATGGCAGAAGATGATTAAGAAGGATTGAGAAAGAACAAAAAAAATTTACTTGAGGTAAAGGAAGTTGGGTGGTGTAGATGAAGTTTGTGGAGGAAGCGAAGAAAAGCCGGTTGCGCTCGATGTCGACGGCAGACAATCGAAGGAATTCTTCTCCCTTCCCACTTTGCAACTGCACCCCCGTCCAAACCTCCCACGACAACTTCAGATTATTCATAATGAACCGCCAAAACCGCAGGCCGATCCTTCTCCGGTGTATGTTCCTAAAGAACCCGGTCCCGGTTAATATGAGAAAGAAAATGGCAGACGAATGGAGGAATTACTGTTCCAGAGAGAAAATGAGAGTGAAGCGGAGCTTGGAAAATGTTTCTTGAGGATTAGGGTTTCCCAGGGTTTTTGGTATTGACTCTTGACTTACCCTTTTCTTGCGAAAATTGCAAAATTATATGATGTTTCTATAGTAAAAAAAAAAAAGTGAAAATTTTCTATTGTTTTATCAAATAAAATGAAACAAAACATTACTCTATATTTTTCTGTTGTTTGACGTGTATGTCACCATTAATTGATATATGTGTTGGATTTGAATAATAATATATTAATTTTTATATGAATTTAATCTATAAAAATATACACAACTTTTTTATAAAAATAAAAAAGTTATATTATTAATTTATATAATTTTATAATTTTTTGTTTAACCTCAATAGTTTTTAAAGTTAAAATTTTATATTTAGTTCGAAAACAATAAAAAATTTACTTCAAAAAATTGTACAATTTATTATTTAATAAAGTTAACTTTAGAAATTTCAATTTAATATAACAAATTATATTTCAAATTAAAATATAATTATATATATAAATACAATTTATATAATATAATAAATTATGTATATTTTTATAATAAAATATATTACATCTGTGGCGCAGAACTACTTAAATCTAAACAAATTTAATTTATTTTGATATCTAAATTCTAAATTAGACATGCTATTTTCTCTTTTTGAATCTTAATTTTTATTTTCTGTTTCCAGAAAACATAATTAAAGCAATTGTGTGAGCATAAAATTGAAGGTTGTTTAAAAAAACAATTTTCTATATATTTTTTCCAGACCATTTTGATCATTTCTTAAGTAAATTATGTTTGATATAAAAAAATATTGATAGAAAAATATTATAAAATTAAAAATGAATGAAAGCATTTTAAGAAAATGTGTTGCTATTTTTACCTACATCGAGCATATTTCCCTTCAAAATAATAATTATATTATATAATTTGTCAAGCCAAGACACAAATATAGCAAAAGAAATTACTTGATAGTCAAAATTAGCTAAAAGCTCAAATTTGATAATTCGGACCAATTTGTCCTAAAATCATTAGAATTAAATATTTATTGTTCTATCTTGAAACCCAAATTATAACTTTTATCATTTCTCTAAAGTTATTATCCTAATTTACAATTTGGGTGCGGCTATTTATACCCCAAAATCTTTAAATATATCCCATAATAATTATGACAAATTTAAACATAAATAAGTTCACTAAAATGTCCTTATATATTTATATTTTTTTATTTTGGTTTTATTACGATTTGGCTCCAAATATAAAATCTTTCACCGCGAAGGCTAAATTCAATAAGTAACACACTTAAACTATTATTTAAATGTTATTTATTCAAACTTAATTTTGTTAATAATTTTTTGTATAAGGGGTTCATATATATATACACACACACACACTATATGTAGGGACGCCTAATTGTCTTAATTAACAACTTCTAATCTAAGTCACCACATACAATGAAGCTATTTGTGATTGGGCTGTGTTGCTCCTGGCGCTACCATTCTGTTGGCGCCAGAATCCAGATGCTGCCATTCCATTGGTGTTGAACATTTTGTGCCATTTTTTAATTTCAGCAAGAACCCTGTTTCTCTTTCCTTGTAATTGATCTTAGAAACAAAGAATTTTTTTTATATTAATTTTTAAATTTTTATTTTTAGTGAGAAGGATATAAATAGGGTATATTTAGTAAAAAAATTATTAATTTTATATGAGATATATTTAAACTTGATGTATTTTTAGAAATTTTTGGGGTATAAATAGCCACACCTTTACAATTTTCTCGGATTTTCTTTTGTACTTTAATTAAAGAAAAAATAATGTATATTGTGCTGTTTAATCTCAGGATTGCATGGTTTTTTAAGTCTTATAAAAAGTGTTCCCTTGAAAAGAAAAAGTACTAAGATTTTGTTGAGTAGTTAATTTTATGATTATAAAAAAAAATTTAGTGTCGTTGTTTGAGGGATAATTACAATTTTTTTTTTTAAGAAATAAGTTTGAGTGAATTGAGTCGATAGTAACAATTATATAATGTATGTAGCTCGTGCAATAACGATATACTTAAAATATTTATAAAAAATTATTTTGTACTGTCAAGCTAGTTTAAATCAATAGCGAAAATATCTTATTTTAACGTAATAATCATAATAATTATTACTATTATTATTATCATAATAATAAAATAAACAAATAAAATGTCATTTTATTTAATTGATTTTTGTTTGCTGTTTTTACAGATTTGCATGGATGTTAAGTCTGCCCGTTGAAGCAGGTTACATATCTAAGTGAAATTATGTTTAGACCCTCTATAATCCAGCGCTAGTCTTGTAACTCCTTGCCATTTGTCCCTCCGACCAACCATACAAATATTAAATTTGCTCCCTATCATGACAACGAAAGAACAATGTAAGCATTAATTCCTGTACAAAGGATTGTTATTATAAAGAAAGGGGACTGGCTCGGCTATCCCACCTAGCCAAGCCAGAAAAAATAGAAAAATCAATTAGATCAAAATAGTTGAAAGAAAAATGAATACTTTTCAAGTATAACCCGATCCCAATATGTATGATGGAATCAAATTTTTTATAAGAAATCGAGTCATTCCTACTTCAATTCAAGCATCGAATCTCCCGTCTCATCTCAATTAAGAGGGGTCATGGAAAGAACAGGTTCAAAATCACGATCAATTCCTTTTTCAAATCCTGCTGCAGCTGCACGAGCCCTTCCCACGTGCCACAAATGACCTACGAAGAAGAAGAATCCTAGAACAAAATGGAAGGTAGCTAACCAACTTCTAGGAGAGACATAATCCGACCAACTATACAAATATTAAATTTGCTCCCTATCATGACAACAAAAGAACAATGTAAGCATTAATTCCTATACCAAAAAAACTTTGCAGACGTACAATTTAATTTACAGTATTATTTATTTAATTAAAAAATATTTTTTAAAATAATTAAATAATATTAAACATTATGTATACAACATATTCAATGCATAAAAGACTAATTATATATGCACGTTTATGTTTTAAATTGGACTTTAGAAAAACAAAAAGACAAGAATGCAGTCGATACACAACGTGTAGAACTAGAAACCAAAATAAACTTCTCTTTATTGCTCAAAGAAACGACAACTGCAATTATCGTAACGTCACCAATGAGTTATTTACATTCTTTGCTTGTCTTTTTGCATCACCCACGCAATATCTTAGCACCAAATTTATAAAATAATTAATGTGAAAATAATTTTCTGATAGAAATACAACAATTCAACTGCCTTTGCTTATATGCTTTCCCTCCTATTTTTTATTTTGATACTATGTATTAAAACAATTAAAATTAAATAGCAGTTGAAAAGGTGGGAGTGTAATAGTTGATGTGATATGTATATTTAAATTAAAGTGCCTTTGGATAGGATTTTGTTAATAGATAGATGCGAAAAGATATTTATTTATTTTATAAATATATTTATGTTATTTTAAAATAGACAAAAATATGTCTAATTTAATGATTCATTTATGAATTTAATTAAATTAAAAACTTATTAACATCTACCGTTGAAATTTGTGATTTTTTATGGTAAAAATAAAATTAATAGTAAAACATATGATATGATATCGTAGGAGAATGATTTTAATTTTGTTTTGTCAACTTAGAACGCCTATACGACATACTACTTCCGCTTTAAAATAGGTGTTATGCTTTTAAAATATTTTTTATCTAAAAATTAGGGTAATGTTTCAAAACTCAATATCTTGTTTTATTAGTTAAAATATAATTTATAATTTTATGAATAAATTAAATAAAAAAATAAATAAAATTACATTAAAAATAATTTATAATATTTAGAAATATACACCTTCATCTAATTAATAAAAAATATATTTGTAAAATAATATTTTTATTTTAGCACTTAGATTTTTACTCGAAGTGTTTCTTTCCAATTTTGTCATGCTCTTTTTCTTAATATTAAATAGAACATAGAATGTAAAATTTACATCATTGTATAATTTAATTTATAATATTATTTATTAATAAAAATATTATTTATAATTTAAAAATTATTACTATTAATATATTATTTTAAAAAATATAATAATATTTTTAAATAAACAAATAATAATAGATAAATGCAATGTAACGCATCTATTTAAAAGTGATCTAAATATTTTAAAAACTTTAAAATAGTACAAAAAATAAAGTACTACTAAAGAATAAAAATTGACACCAAATATTAAAATAGCTTATTTCTTGTTGGAGAGGAAAACCAAATGGGAGATAAAAGTAAATTGGCAAAAAGATTCTGTAGTTATATTCAAGAAATGGGTTTTTAGATTCTACAAAATCCGTCTGGGTAAAGAAATCGAGAACAATGACGAAACGATGACGACACCTGATGTTCATCTCTCTCTAACTTTGACTTTCTCTTTCTAGATTACTAAATGCAGCTTGAAAGCGCCATAAACTACTTGCATCTCTCGGTTCGTTGTTCTCAACCTGTTGATACAAAGTACCATCGAAAAGTCTACAAAATTATATACCCATTTTCATTTCCATATTCCTTCTTAATTTTGCGCAGAGATGAGGGGAAATGGAGATGAAGAAGCCGATATTGATCGGCTGCCTACTGATCTATTGGCCCATATATTCTCTCTTTTCGCTTCGTTCAAAGACTTGGCTCCGTGAGTTGGTTAATTTCTTTCATTTATAAGCGTATTATTGTTTTTTTTTCTCCTTTGAATTGCGTTATATTTGTGTTTGTAAACACGCACAGGGCGAGCAGTGTGTGTAGAAAATGGAGGCAGGGAGTGAAGGAATCTCTGGCTCGGCGGGAAAAGCTGAGTTTTTCCGGGTGGAAAATGGATGATGAGTCCACCACGCGCCTCGTTCATCTAGCTTATAGCCTCAAGGAGCTCGACATGTATTGTTTTTTTTAATTCTTCATTACCAAAATATCTTAATATGTTTGCCTAATCTCGTGTCTCTGTGTGTGTGTGTGTGTGTGTGTGTTTTTTCCCTTGGTGAATGAATATATGTGCTTATAAACTGATTGATTTCTCAAATATGTATCTACAAAAGTTGTCAACAACCTTTAGGTAATGATTCAAATGGTCTCTTACTTCAAATTTCTGTGTAGAATCTAGTTTTAGGATGAAATGAAAATTTTGTAATTCTGAGTTTCCATGTACGGAAAGTACCCTTTTGGAATTGTAAATGATGATCAATCAAATATTACTTCTTTCTCTTTTGCAAATTGGTATAATCGTATGCTATTTCTGCTACTCTTCTGGCTTGTATACAGTCCATCACGCTGATTTAAAACTTTGTTTTCTCTTGTTACTGGAAAAAAAATTGTGGAGAGAGAAGAAACCTGCACTCGTTGAAGATGCATTACTTTTAATAACTTATTCAAGTGATGTTGATTGTCTGTATATGGATAGATCAAGAAGCCGTTGGGGCTGCCAAATTACCGACTATGGACTGAAGCAATTATCTACGGCAAAATGCATCGGCAATCTATCTTCAGTTTCTATGTGGGGTTCAACCGGAATTACAGATAACGGAGTTATTCAACTGGTATGCCATCAATATTTCCTCTCACAGTTCTTGTTTCTTTGCATTCCCTAATATTATAGAGAAGCATGTTTTGTTAGCAGCATTTTCAATTTCAGTTTACAGGACACTTTATCCCATTATAGAAGTAAATACATGTGCACAGATTGAATGTTGTGTTGTGGAGGAGTATTTAGGACTTCAATGATATTGTTTCAGGGCTAACAGAGTTATTTTGGGGGAAAATATCCTCATAAACTCCTAGATTTCTATACCTAACAGCATATTAGTGTGCGTTTCGCCGTCTCCATGAATCTGTGTTTAATTAAGGCTTTGAATGGCCCTCTTGATGGTTCTCTGTTTCCCTTTTATAGCAGCTATGCTCTTCCCGAAACTTCTTGTCGTTTCGTTAGAATGGAATAATCTGGATTTATGAACTTTTAGCTAAATAGTACCAAGTTAAAGAATTCCATCTGTAAAGGTTTGAGGGTGTACAAAAACCACATTTGATTTGCTTTACTCGATGTTTTTCATGTTCTAATGAATCGTGAAGTAAGAGGTAAAAAAAGAAACCTCAACTAACTCAAAAAGAAGTTTTACTTGTTCACTACACAGCTTTCATCAATTTTGAGTTACTTTTTCTCCCCCAGATTTCAAGAGCTACTTCACTACACCACCTGAACATCGGTGGTACATTCATTACAGATGCATCCCTCTTCGCCATTGCAAATAGCTGTCCTCATCTCAAGGTATTATTTTACTTGTTGGCAAAGCTACTTCTGATCAATGATACAATGTCCTCGCTTACTAAAACTGATGCCATAATGTGAAGCTTACTACTCGTAACTTGTGCAGACTATAGGTTTGTGGGGCTGTCGACATGTGACTGAGAACGGGCTTGTTGCTCTGGTAAATAAATGCCGTAAACTGGAGTCCATCAACGTGTGGGGAATGAGAGTACCTCTGGACTGCTTCATCGGTCTGCTCGCAATCAGCCCAGCTCTGCAAATACAGCCCAAAGGAATGCTGTTGGATGATCAAACAAGTTACCATGCATGGCCTGTTTATTTACATTGAAGAGCCACACTCTTTTATGTATAATGCAACTCTGATTGATTTTTAAAATCTATTTTGTGTGTATTCTTTGATTTGAGAAAAATAAACAAAAGAAATAAGGTAGCCAAATTGTTGAGAAAAGGCACATGCGGAGGTTGCTTGTATTATATCAATTGCTCATTGTCGTGGAAATTCAGTGTTCAAACTACTTATTATATAGAAGGTCAAACAAGATTTCTGTTACCTTTTAGCAGTTTGCAAGCTATAGCCAACCATATGTTAAACAGCTTTATATGTTTCTGTATTGACTTTTATTTATTTATTATTATATATATTTTTAGTATTTGTATTATATTTGCTCACAAGACTTTTTTTTTTTTTTTTTTGTAATTAGAAATATGCCTAGAAAAATTTAGGTTCCACGTAAAGGATGTGTTTCTTGGATGAACAAAAACATTTATTATGCAATCCAATATTGAAATATTATCAATGCTATAAATTTTTTATAGTGCGATGCATAGTTTAAAAATAAAAAAATTGAAATTAATTTTTTTTAAATTAAGAAATTGTGAATTATCTAGAGAATATTTTATGAAAAAAATATTAAATTTATGTTTGTGTGCAGTCCAAATTCAATATAATTAGTCCAATCCATAATAAATATACAAATTTAATTCAAATAATAAACAAAAAATTTATATATTTCAAATTTAATATCTTATTTTAAAATATGTAATATATGTGTAGAATTAAATATTGTAAAAATAATTAATTTTATATATTGTGCGTCTAAAATTTATAAGGAATGAAAAAGTTAATTGTGTTTTATTATTTAAGAATAATCAAATAAAAAGCAAACCAATTACAGGTTGTCCATCTTCAACAAGAGCGCACCGTCATTTAACTCTGTTATTTTTCGTTAGTAAAATGATATTAAGTTTATTAGCAAATCAAATATATATTTTATATTTAATAGAGTAGGAGTTCAAATAATTAAATAATATTTTTTCTCCTAGCCATAGCTTATAAAGAAAATATTAGAACATACAAATCAAATATAATAAATGGATCAGTCATATATATAAGTTCAATATCTTTTATAAGAAAAATATTCATGGATCGATGGATGTGGAAGATCTATGCAATCTTTATAGCTAATCGTAATTTGTCAATCAAATCCAACAAATAATTCAATCTACGATAAACACTCAAATCTAATTCGAGATTGCTATACTGTCCTGCGGATTAGTGTAGCTTTTTTATAAGGGTGCGGCTATTCATATTCTTAATATTTTTAAATATATCCCAAAATTTAAATACATCTTATGTAAAATTAATAATTTTCTTTTATTTACTAAATATACTCTATTTATACACTTCTCACTAAAAATAGAAAAACAAAAAAACTCCTTGCCTTCCCAGAAAAAATTCCAAATATTTTTTTCTCTCTTTCTCTATCTACCATAAATTTATTCCCCTTTTAACCTAGACCTCTTCTCTTCTCTGTATTGAAGAAACATGGAGAAGAAGAAGACATGACGAAATTTCTGCAATTAAGAATAAGAACAAAATAAATATATATAAATATATAAAAGGTATTTTAGTCGAAATTATTTATGTCTAATTTTGTCATAATTATTATGGGGTATATTTAGAGGTTTCGAGGTTATGAATAGCCGCACTCTTTTTATGAACTACCTGGCAATTACTAATTCCAAATAATTAACTACAAACAATCTAACTTTTTTAATTTATTATTTTATTTTATTATATAAATATGTGTATCAAATTAAAAATAGAAAAAAGTGAATTATTTTGATATATTATGTATTAACATCAGATTGAGAATAAAAACCTATTTGTCTATTTTTTTTTAAGAGAAAAGAAAAAACATTTTTTAAAAAAGACAAGACCAAAAATTCCTAAAATAAGTTTTGGGGAAAAATAAAATTTATTATCATACTCTCCTTATGGCTTTATTATATACTAGTATTTCTCCTGTTGAATAGTTTGTGAAATTTACAGTAATATAATAGTAAATTATTATTAATTATAATATAATTATCACCTATTGTTTTGTTTTGTATTACTCTATCATATTTGTAAGTGAGATTGTCACTTATATATAATAGCTAAATAATCTTATAATAATAGTGTAAAAAATATTAATATAAGAAAACTTTAATAATAGCATGCTTTAAGAAAATATCTCAGAATCTGATTTTGTATAAATTATTTTAAATACCTTTGATGTTAATATCTAAATGATTTAATAGTAAGTAATCATATATTTTGGATAAATATAATTTAATAATAAATTAATCATATATTTTGTATAGATATAACTTAATAATAATATATCTCAAACTTAAGAAAGAATATTTATATTTAAAATTAATAGTTTATTTTTATATATGTAATATTGATGTAAAACCGAAGATCTTGAAAGTATGACTAATTCAATATTTTTTTTTCATAAAAATAAAGTTGAGACAAAAATGTTATAAACTTTAAAATTTCTAGCAAAATTTATGAAAAAAATCAAAATATTACATGATTAACTGACATATTGGCCATGATTACATTACTGTGTTACATCTTTTGTTTTATGATAATTATTATATGTCACGTGTGTAGATGACATCTATAATTAACACATATATGAGTTAAAGATTATGAAAGAAAAGATGAAACAACAAATGTAGCAAATAGTCTGAATTGGATATATTGGATGAGAATCACCAACTTTCCAAAAATAACAAGGTATATTTGCAGGTTATTGTAGTTCTCTTATTATATATAGAAGTATTAATACATAATTTGTAATATATTCAATAAAATAAAATATATTTATATATATATATACGTAAATTAATTTTTAAAAATATTCAATGTATTTATTATTATATTGATGAAACATGTAAGAAGATATACTTGGTATGAACAAATATATTCACTCTTTTTTTGTAGGAGTCATGTTCTATAATAATTAAATAATAATATTAAAATTAAATTATTAATAACTTTTTTTAAAAAAAATAATTAGTTAACATGTGTCTCCAACCCAAATTCAACACAAATAATCTAACATGCAATAAATATTCAACAAAAAACTAATTATATTTTTAAATCTAAAATACCCATTTAAAAAATGCTATGAGTGTAAAATTTGAGATTGAGGAAAAATGGATTATACGTAAAAAAATGATTAGAAACAAAAAAATTAAATAAATTTTTGAATAAAGAAAAAGAGAATAAAATTCAACTAATCAAAATATAGTTCAAAACCATTTTCATTTTTGGAAACAAAAAATGGACAAAAAAATGCTATATATTAACTACGTTGTCTTAAGATATAAATATAAATATTATATCTAAATTTTTAGGAGTCTCAAAATGCAGATAATAAAGAAAATAGAATATTGTTCGAATTTGTTCTGAACTTTTGTGAAGCTTAAAAATATAAGTTTTAATTAAGTCGAACATATTGAGTTCAAAAAGTTTAATCACTTTACGAATGTTTAATTTTTTAACTTATCTTTGAGCTCGAACTGAAATCCAACTTTAAACCAAAAACAAAAAAAACAATATGCTCTAAATTGTTCATTATAGCATAATAGTTATTGATCTCACAATAATTGAATTTGAATTTCAATCAGAATAGTGTGTGGTCACAACGAACAAGCAACATATCATTTCTACAAGAACGAAGACAATAAATGTTCTTTGATAACAGGATCAAACCAGGAAGGCCCTCGATGCTCACCCGTCAAGGTATGGCCCCAAATCTGTAAAATAATGCATCACGCTTGCTAGGGTGGCTCCTAGCTTAGACCCTCCGGTGCCTAAGTAAGATCGACAGAAGTTATTGATCTCTAGACTAGGCTCTTAAAACTGCCTTTGTTAGTTATAAAAGAATGAGTTTCCAGCATTTTGAATCGGTGATGAAGTAAAGTAAATGGATAGGTAAGAAGTTACATACAATCCCACTCGTAGGATTTTCGATAACTGGTGGACGCATGGTAGCTGTTGTAATATCAAAAACAAAAATATAGCAATGTAATTGCGTGGGAGCTACTACAGAATTACAGCAAATGATAAATTTTGTCTTACAATACCCTATTGATAGTTCTTTCACAATCTCTACAACCCACCAATACCTGGACATTCAAACATCATCATACTAACATCATAATCACACGAGAACTGATTTCTGAAACTCGTATGGGAGATCAGATAAAGAGACGCACCTGGACCGTGCAACAGTCGACCTCCCTTCTTTGTTGGTGCTGTCTATGCCAAACTCCTGTGCTGATTCGTCCGTGTGCTTAAGATATTATCATCTTATCTAGCTAATGCACTTGGATTGTTCTACCTCAAACCAAATTTACCAGCCTATTCTAAATCCAAAACTTTGGAGACTCTCACATCAGGATATGCTGGGTTCGCCTCATTGGTGAACCTGACCTAATGTTTCCATATTTCAATTCTTATTACAAGAAAGAAGTGGTTATGACTAATGGCAACAGGCAGAGAACTAATATGCCAGGAATATTGATTGCTGAAGCATCTCCTGTTAACTGAACAGACCCAGAAAAGCTTCCAGCAGCTCCAGTGGTTGTAGAAGTTAAGTTGGAGATGGAAATAGCTTTGCAACTTCCAAAGGGTGCCCCAGCCTGCAATCAGTCAATTCATTTTTGTTTTAGATCTAATTTATTTATTCTTATTGTGTGTTTTGGGGCGGGTGGGGGTGGGGTGGGTGGAGCTCACAATACATATATTTAGAAGGCAGCTTTCACATCACATAAACACCCTGATTAACTGACAAAATGAAAGTTGCAGACTTTCCAGGGGGAGATGTCATAATCTAGAGGGAAGCTTGATTGTTATTATAATTGAATTATCCAACCAGGGAGCAAAAGTTCATTTTAAGATGAGTGACTGTGGTGCTACACAACATGAAGAGAGATTGGTCGTCAACTTATTTCATTAGGTCCTGTTTAAGTCCTATCGGACTGTGGCCAGAAATACATTCTCCCCACGTTGCATCAGGTCACTTATTAGTTAACTTCGTCCAATGAGAGCTATTGGTTGCCCTTGCATTGACAGCTATGCTAGTCTATGATTCAAAATACTCAAAAGATACTTAAAAATCCTAAACTACTACAAGAATCTTAAGTTGATTCAGAGAAAGTTCTTGTGCCAAAATATAGAACGGCTTCTCCCCAAAACTGTGGCTTTCCATACACCTAAGATATGTCATGATAGCACAAACATTACTGATAAAAAAGGAGGCAACTTTTACTTCAAGAAAATGTATTCATAGGGAATGTAATGTCTTCCAAGTCTGCTAATTATAAAATATTCAAATCAAACCATGTTCAGCATGAAAGAGAGGCACCGAGCTTGACGTCTTTCTGTGAAAAGTTGTGAGTCTTTGATGTGGGGGAAGGCACTCAGTAGTTCCAATGACTAAGGTTTCCATGGGAATATGTTTATTTATTTATCCAGCACTGAATTTTGAAATGCATGCAAACTGCTATGATAACCAAACTGTTCTATGCCTTAAATTTATCACGAAATACGAGCACCTACTTTGAACTCTATCAAGTCACCAACTCCAGCACCAAAGAAAATTTCAACTTCTTGAGAACACTTTCTTTCATACATTATAAAACCGTTCACAAATTTATTGAACCCTGATGCAACAGGACAGAAAAAGTCTTAAGACACAAAATAATGTATCAACAGTGCTTTCTTAATTACCAGATGGAACATTTAGGTACAGCAAAAAGGACAAACCTGGCAAGCAGAGATAGTACTACACCCACATAATGTCTGGCCATTCATTCGATCCAAAACATCAAATGCACCTCCTCCATCACTTCGCTGCATGTTGATATTAAAAATTATTCAAAATAGTAAAGTCAAATCACAAATTTACGAAGTTCCGAGTTTCAATACCATGTAAAAATTCACTGCCAAAAAATTGGGAAGTCGATTCCCAGCAGACTTGTAACAGGTTGCAACCATATCAGCAAGTGGTGCCGAATGCTCTTTGCAAGCTTCATTTTGAACAGGAATAGTTGGAAAGTAGTTCATCAGAAATAGTGAGGCACCTTTCGAGTTAAGTGGCCTCGACTCTTTCCTGTTTGGGCACGAGCCAGGTGCCACCCCTGGATCTCCAGCTGAAACACATTACAGAAAAAAATATTTCTATTCCAAAATCACATTCAATCAAATCCACAAGCAACCAGATCCGGTCATTGATTCATGTACTTACACTCGTTTTCCACCATGTACCTCCATTGATATGCAATTCCTTCAGTTGCCTCTTTTGACGAATCGGAAGTGAAAACCAGTAGCCTATAGTTATTCTTCACCATGCTGTTAATAGTGGGCCAATCCTCACCTTTCTTCGGCATTTTGGCAACTGGATACCAATACTTATCTAAACCAGCATCAGTGAATACCCTTGTGAGCCCTTTTGGAGTATGAACATAATCCTCAAGTATGATAGTGACAATCTCAGAGGGGTTTTGAGTCAAGAATGCTTCCACTTCTTTCAATGTATTGATTGCTGGTTCCTACTTATTTCATTTTTCAGAAAAGAAAATGCACATCACAAAATTATGCCAGTCAACAGAATACTAAAGATCAAAGCGAAGAAAAGGGCGGTAGTAGTTACAAAGGCAGTAAAGTTGTAGCATTGGCCACGAAATGAATGACAGAGCCAGATATCATTCTCGAAATCATACACATCCAGCATCAGTCCTCTCACCCCATTCTAGACGAAACCCAATTATAAAAAAAGAAGATTAATAGTTTAGTGATACCGAAATCATAAAAAACAGAAAAATATAAAGAAATGATATACAGCATACTCTCAATTGATTAGTAACAGAATCTTCTTGATTGTAGAAAGTGACCCTCTGAGCACCAGTCAGTGATGGCGCATCCACAATGGAGAAGGCATTATGAGTCATCAGCCATGAGTACTTGTTAAAGGGCAGACCACTAATCTATTATTACAATTACACACACATACACAGAGTCATAATCATCGTCACAAACTAAGAAAAAATCACAAAGAAATCTTAACAAAGGACGGAAGAAATAATAATGAAAAGCCATAATTAAAGCAAGTACAATGGAAGTTGGTATTGTAGCTTGGCCCCTGATGCAGAAGGGTTGGGTTTTCCCAAGTGAAGGGCAATTTCCACAGTACAGACCAGACCCACAATCCGTTGCACTCGAACATGATTCGAGAAGCTGCGAAAGTTCTTCTAAGAATTCAGCTCAAAATTGAAGAATAACTAAAGAAAATGGAGGGATCCGCAGAGAAATAGGAAAAGAAAGGCAAGAAATTAGGTGAGAGAGACCTGACACTCGCCACTGGAGCAAGCAGTGATGGTGGGAATGAAGAAGATAACGAAGAGGAAAAAATGGCGCCCAATTGAAAGTGTGGAGCTGCATGTCTTCATTCTGTGCACCTCCGAGAGCTGCGCCAACATGGGTTGCAGAGTTTTAGCACACACAGAGAGAGGGATGTCAGAGAGACATAAATACATAAATTAAAGGATTTTAAGTATTAAGAGATAAAATAAAGAAGAGAAGGCAAAGGTTGTATATTTTATAAACCCTTACCACAGTCACAGAGATTGTGTTTGTGTTTGAAGACTGCCTAGGCTTTACTCCTGTCTTCATCAGGACATTGACATTGACCACCACCCCACCCACCACCCCAACCAAAAGAAAAACCAATTACAAAAAAGGAAAAGGAAAAAGGAAAAGATTAAAAAAAAAATACAGTGGTCTTATGATGTTCTTAGACCACAATCTTTCTTTCCCCTTTGAAAAAAGAAAAAGAAAATAAGAGAGCAGAAAAAAATAACGTATAATCTAGGGAGTACTTAATTTAATACATTATAGATTAGAACTCGAGTTCAACTTACAATCGTGAAGCCCACGTGCCAAATTTGAATTGTGTATACATATGAATAACTTATTAGTTAAATTTTTAAAAATACCATTGAAAATAAATTAATTTGTTAATCTATTTAAATAACCTTAATCGACATGTACATTTGGAGGAGTAAATTTTAAGGAAATATGGTGTTAACAACATTTTCTCATTTCCAATATTTATGCAAAGGTTGACAATTTAAGATCCTAAAATAAGAGCAACGTTAATTTGGAAATGATTTATGTGGAATGTTGGGAGTGATAAGAAAGAGAAATCCGACACATTTGGTGGGTTCGACACAAAAATATTTGGACATGTCAGAAAAGATAAATAATAGGAGTAGTCCATTAGAGTGGTGTTCACATGGGTTGGGTTGGGTGGGGTGGGGGGTGCTTATTTAACTTCCCAACTGTTACCCCTCCTCCATCAATGTCAAGTTGATCACATTCACAGTTTATACCCACTAATCTATCATTCTACAATCATTAATCTGTTTTCAGGAAAGTGCAATTTTGTGGCTTTCAGAATTTTTTTTGTGAATGGACATTTGAATACCTTTTTACACAACGCCTATAAATATTTGGAAATGCTTATGTTTGTAAAAGAACACACTTCTGGTTCACAGGCATTTCCAAATATGAACTAAAACAACTTAATGTTACAAACTTCTACTTCACTGGCTATTTCAAACATGAGCTGAAACAACTTAATGTACCACTAGCAACGAGTAAGAAAATAGCTCTATAGTTTAATTGCATCAACAACAAGTAAGTTATATTACTTTGTCCATCCAAAAACTAATCATAATTCGAAACAAGAAAAATGTAAAAAAATAGTTATGTTTAAAATATCATACTTAGTTGTTAGTTGAAATTTCAATCATACCAATATTACAAATATTTTTTTTTTTGGATCTAATATGATTGAATAAGTAAAAAATAAATAGGACACAAGTAAAAATTGATGGTTAGTAATAAGTTGTACTTCAATTTTATTAACCCAAAAATAAAAACATTGTTCTCCAATAACTTTTCTTTTTTTTTTTTTTCGATGAAGAGAATGCTTTAGGTATTCAATATGATCACTTTTTTTTTTTTTCAAAATTAATATAAACTTTGAATTGTGTATTGAATATCAATCTTGAGCGCTAAATATTTATTTTGTCTCAATATGAACAATAACTTTTGTATATATTAATTCCAACATCATCAAAAATGGAAAAATAAACTCATACTCTTGAACCACTACTGATTCTATCTCATGTTTTAGTATCTGTTTGAAACAAGTTAATCAAAATGATAATTACACGAACCAAAAAGTAACCAACTGTTATATAGAATAATAATATCATTAGTCATAAAAAATATAACTTCAGTACCCACTTATATATTAAAATATAGTTTAATAATCATTTCTACCAAATTAATCATTTGTTCTGGGCCTTGAGAATAATACAGGCTATAGAAATACCAAAGCTAATTGCTCTACAAGACACGGTTCACCAGATCATGGAAGATGTGTTATCTTGGACAAGTCTTGGAGAAATAAGCACAAAATAATATACTTGGATCTCAATGAAGAATTGTCATCAAAAGCAATTGCTAAACACAGTATCAGTATCCCAAATGAAATCTACTTTGCTAAAAGAATTGTTGGCAAAGAGGCGCATTTTACATAAGAATTTTAATTTTAGAAAGAGAAAAAAAAAAAAAAAAAAAAAAAAGAGACGAAAACAAGGTTGTAGACCTGTACTTTCCCGCTTTTGATGAGTATACTCAGCAGTAATGTAACCACGAGCAAAAAGAATTGGTTTAGGTTACTATGGAGAGGCGCCTGCCTTTTACCTCGTCTCCAGCAACTAAATTGATTAGAATTTCAGCCAGAAGGTGTTTGTATCAGGAAAGGAATACAAAAATCAATCTTCAGACATGAATATCCAGTTAAGTATGCTTCTTGGCCCGACCATTTGAAGGAGCGCCGTCTTCTCTCTTGGCACCAGATGTCTCGGGCTTTTTGGCCCAAGCTGGAGCCCTGTCAGGCTCATAACGATAATCATAAAACAGTTCTTCTCCAGCACAAATCCGTTCTTTGGCAAAAATACCCACCCTGTGGTCTCCAGCCACCATGATGACCTGTCAGGATCCAAGTGAATTCAACCAGAGATTGGGCAAAGAAACTAAGGATGATACATCACCTTCCTATGTATTGGTAAATACTTGTGGGAATATGTGTATAGATTGCACCGCATAGAGTGTTGAGCAATATATCAAAGTAACAGAAAAGGATGCGTAGGTCTAAGACACATTTGAGGGGGATCATTTTATTTGCACCAGTTACCTTAGCGTAACAATTTGGTTCAGGAGAATGATTCGCAAACTTCAATTTGTCACCCTTCCGGTAAGCATCAAGCACAAACTGACCATGAACAAAGAACCACCAGTTAAGCATCTCTCTCTCTCACACAGACTCATGCGGAGGGTGGAGTGGGATTTTTTTTATTAATTTTTTTTCTTTATGGAGCAATTGCTTTAACAGTGAGCAGATCATACCTGATCATTTAGATTAAAGAGAAAAGAAGAATTTTCCCTATCATAAATCTTCCCACGCTTGTCAGCTTCGCGGTGTGAAATTAGTTCACCAGTGTACTCTCCGAGGTATTCGTGTTTGCCAACACTATTCTGCAGTTTTAAAAGTATGGGTGAGTTTTGAAGCAAAAATAATATAATTCCTGAAGCCAAACAAAATTACATACTGAAATTACCTTCAAGAAAGCTCCCCAGCCAGATACATCAGATCTTCCAAGCAAAACCTGGAAATCAAGTTGACATATATTCTTGTTATGATCTGATATTTAATCTCCAATATCCATTAGGGAATGTCAAAAAAGGACTAAAGTCAGTAACACATAATTAGATGGGGAAAGTAAAAGGAATTAAACAAAGACTTAGTATTCATCATCCCTCTCAAGTAACAGCTAAAGCAGAAATATGCAAAGTGCCACTCCAGACATCAACTTAATCGGACTCCTTGTAGAACTGGATGAAGTTCTTAAACCATGAAACATGATTTTTGAGAATCAGAGAGAGAGAGAGAGAGAGAGAGAGAGAGAGTAATAGTATAGTGGAGAAATAAAGTAACCACTGTTAGTGGGCATAAGGTAAGTCCCTTTGTGTGGAAAAAGAGAACCATCATGAACAAAAATTTCAATCTCTAAGATCATCTAAACTACTTCCAGGTAAAATTGCTATTCCACAATAAAGTGGTCAAACAATATAAATACAGTGTCAAACCTCGTATATGCAAAAAGAAGAAATGTAAAAGATTCAAAGATCAAAAAGTATTTTAGTACTAGCATGCCTGCCCTTAACAACTTTCCTTTCGGAAGATCAAAAGGATGAAACAGAATCAACTGAAAATCAATGAAGACAAAATGTAGATTAAAGAAGATGATGACATAATTACCTTCTGTTGTTGTTTTAAAAGAAGCTTCATATTCCTGCATTCGTAATTATCACCTCTTTGAGAAGGCACCCCGAGTGTGCCATCACCACAACTGTCAAAACAAATTAAATAGTATAGCTACTTTGCAAAATGAAAACCAATCTTAACCACACATTCTTTAATATCACACTCCACCAGATAGTGTAATATAAAAAAGGACAGAAAGACTGATCCATTTAAACATATACAATTTGCATCTTATAAACCAACCGAAGAACTAAATAAAAACTAGTTACTGACAAGTGAGTACAAGTTTTATTCACTTCCAGTTATCAGCAGAGCAGTACTATGCAAAGTTTGTACAATACAGGAGGCACTCCAAGTTTTTCTGAAATATCACAGATCAACTTCAGACTTTTGATGCCAATGTATGCTACAAATTCCCTGGTGTCGAGCTTCACAATTAATCCTCCAGTTTACAGCAGACTCAAATACTTGTACAGCAGAAAATAGAGTGATATACTGTGTTTATCAGCAACTATGACTTAAAAACAAAAACAACTCAAAGCCAAACTATCTTCCTGAAGGCTGCCCTAAGCCACCAATATCACCTGGACGGGTTGCGCTCAGTTGTTTGGGTGTAATGGATGTTTAAAAGTCACCCACCCATATAAACCACTTAATAAAGGGTCATGACTGCAAAAACCCATTAGAAATTTTTGTTGACTTGTTGAGAAATTTTCACCATAAACCAGCAGGACTTGAATTGAGCCAGTAGGATAGATCTGATTCATTTAGACAGGTAAACAACCCACCCAAGAATTTAAGTTTAAAAAAAAGAAATAACATAGCTTGGGCTGAATCAGTTTCTCTTTTATGTTTTAGTTCTCCTCTCTCCCTTACTTTCACATATTATGCAAACAATATTAGGTTGTTTGCAAACCCCCTCCCACCCTATATTACGCAAACAAATTAGATATGCATTTGAGCTCATTCATATAGATATGCACAGTTATAGAAATAGAATTGCATTAAAATATAATGCCTATCTGTGAATGTGTATGCAGAGAGAGGGGTGGGTCAGCAAGACCTCTCAAGTCTAGGAGGCACTTAGTAGGTTGGGATTGAGATCACCATTACACGTAAATATAATCTTAAGCGGCAAATAATGGAAATTTAAGCAGGAGCAGTGTAAGGAAATCAAATTAAAACAAAGAAAGGGCAGAGTGCAATCGAGTGAATTAAGACCATTTTAATAGCCTCGTATATCAAACCTAATAATACCATTGTCATTGAGGACAAATTCCACATTCTCACTTTCTTTTCTTAGTTTATTTGCTGTCTTATTTGTGTAGAGTTGAGTTCAGTATCAGTTTTCTTCTCCATAACTATGAAAATTAGCAGATTCTATCTCTTATCCCCAATTGTTCGTAGTTCACAAATACCTCAAAGTTCACTGGTTCTTTTGAACCAAAAGGTTCAAATGTTTATGCCACTGGCAATTAAGGATGCCAAGGCAGCCATCAGTCTACTATGTATCCACAACTTCTAAATTGTTAAGAGGTAAACAACTAATCTTCTGGAGTATATGATTATGTCCATAAACCAACCATTTGTTATTTGAAAACATTCAATAGCTTACTTTTATTACACCAGAAATTCATGTATATTCATCCGACCTAGTACATAGACTTCCAAGTATTAATCTCATACTATAATCATTAAGCTCCTGACATGATAAGGCAAATTTCACATCAAGAAAAGCCCCAACCCATCAACTACAGGTTGTTTAAAAGAAAAAACAAGTCACTTCTAGGTCATCTCAAGTTAATACGACATAATAAAGTATTACTGCATCATATCATGCTCATGAATTACTTCAATATCAGTTTCAATAGAGAGGAATTCATAATTATTGAGAAAAATTTAGATGTCTAGAAGACATTAAGTCGTTCGAATAAATTAAATTGTATCCTCTGGAAGTGAGCAATTACTTTAAGTATCTTTTAATGATGGTTTTGCATAGAACACTACTGGAAATGAATGCACTGCTCAAACTTCAAGCAATTAGAAAGTTGATAAGGGAATCTGTTGTGAATGATCACCAGGGTTATTAAACAAGAAAATTAGTTCTTAGCTTCCCTATATGAAAAACTAAAGAAGTTTAATCTTTCTATTGTTATTTCAGATCCCTTCAAGGTTACTTCAAAGTCTCATCCAGAAGAAATCGTGCAATTCAAGACATCTCACCTTATCCAGCAATTTCGGCACACATCTGGATCACACTCCCTATCAGCAGCAAAGCATGGGCACTGACGGCTACGACACTGGCTCTTCGCACAATGACAGCCTCTGAATCGATTCTTGCAACTCTTTGGACATCTGACATTGATAATTTTATATGATGTAAGCTAAAAAGACTAAAAATATTTGACTAGTTGGGGGCATCATACACTATTAATTTGGAAGAGAGGATAAGAAAACTAAAGACACGAGAACGAAGAGGAAGGTGATTAGGTAATTACAAACATCTAACTGAAAAAAAATTAAAAAAAAAATAAAATAAAAGGCCCTCCAATATAAGAGACAATATCTACTTAAATAATATATATTGTAGCCAGCTCACCCGCAGTATTTTTCACAGCAGGTACCATTAACAAGACATGAGCATGTTTTTCCGCATGCATTTTGGCATCCACATGGATTGTATTGCCGACAAGGCTGGTCCTTTCTCTCAGAAATTCGCTTCCGAAACGATTGGTATCCAGCAGATTTCCATGTGTACTTTAGGCGACGGACTCTTCCTTTCCTTCGTAAGAATCTCGATCTTCTTCGTGCACCACCACCCTATTCACACAAAATGAACATGTAAAATCTTTTTCAAAAGGTTAGCCCAATAGACATGAAAGAATAAAAAAAAAAAAGCTTACCACAGTTTCATTACCGTCAACTTTTAGACAGCCATCAGCAAGGGTCGTCCCATCACCATCACGAGATAAAATCTTCTTCTCAAAGTGATGCATGTATTTAAAGATCTCTGAACAGCTCTTCAAGCCACTCATAAGATTCCTAGCAATCAAACAGCTGCATGATATATCCATCCTCAGAACATAGCATTTATATTTCATACAACCCAGCAAATCTAAGAGATACTGTGATACAGATATAAAATGTAAATTGTCAAAGCAAGCCAGCATGCAAGCAAACTTGGTTGAGCGTATTCAGCAAAAAGTCGCAATTATACAGTTATTCTGATGACAACTACAGAACCACGGCATGTTAATTTGTTCATTTGACATGGGTGGAGACTCTAAAGACATGCAGATGGCAAAACTCACAGAAGTTATTTCAGACAGGCAATAGCAATCAAACACAAGTAAAAGATGGAGTCTGACCTGTTGCGGCCGAAAATCTGAATACCCTTTTCATACAGTGCCTTTTCAAATGGTTTCCAACATCTGTTGTCCATTATATCTTGTGTATACATACTCTCGTCGGCAATCTCTTCTTTCTTTAAGGCGTCACCGCTGCTATTCAGGGGCTGATTACTCTCACTCTCATTTGATGCACCACTGGCAGCCTCTTCATGCAAAGCCTTGTCGAAATCTGGAATTGGAGATTCCTTCTTTCTGAACTTTCTAGAACTTGTAGATTTCACTCTATGTGAAGAGCTATTATCTTCATTTTCTCGACGTGAATTAGACCGAATAGTTAAATCTTTCAAATTATGAATGCTAGCAGCAACTGAATCAGAATCAGATGTTGCTGCTTTCTTCTGCTTTTTCTTTTTGGCAACTAGAACACTTTCAGCTATTCTCTTGCTACTCCTTTTGTCACCGCCAGATTTTCCAGCTGATGTCTTTACTGATGAACTGATATCATTAATAGGTTTAATTTCCGAGGAAGAAGCACTTTCACTTGGGCAAGACTTTGATTTCTTCCTGAGGGATGAACCTCCCTGCTTCTTCTTTTGAATTTGCGTAGTGGCAGCATTAGAGACAGGGGCAGCTTTTTCATCAAAACTTGCCTGCCTGGAGCTCATGCAGTCTGACTCAAGGACCTGATGCAGTGTAACTTAAACGAGTGCAATAGAAATTATGCAGAATGAGATAAAGAGAAAAAAATCTGCTTATACATATTAATATGACAATCAACCTCTAGCCCAAAGTTATCCAAGAACACCATTACAGGCAAGGCACATTAGAAGAAAAGCACGCTGTAATCATGATACCCTACAAGTCAAAAGTAAAGCTAACAAAGAAACGATAGTATACCAGCCGATGGCAACTTGGGCCACATGGTTCCTTCTCCACATCTGGAAATGACCATGGTAATGGTTTCTCCGCCTAAAGGGACGGAAACATTTTAAGAACCCATTCACAAGTAATAACAACTATCACCCATTTACTGAGATAATTGACTTACAGGAAAGACAAGATCTTGAGAACATCCATGCAGTCTACAGTCAAAAACCTAGCACATAAAGGAAAGTAACTTAGACTGTAGAGAAAAATACGCAGAATAGAATGCATGGACATTAAGTTGTTGGTAACTGCAAAGTTAATAAATAAAATAAATAACTAAAGGAGTAATATTTCTTGCTTACTAGACAACGGCGACAAAACAGATTGTCAAATGAATCCAGAGCAGCATCAAGATCTTTATCAATATATGGATTCACAAAGCCTTCAGCATTTCCATTGTTCACACGACTCATTGCATTGCTACTCTGGATACAATCTTCATATCTTGCCTGTATAAGATGTTTGATGGTGGTTTATCTCTGTAAAGCCAGCAAACCACAAATGGGAAACAGCTGGACCAGAGTTCTCACTATGACCAGTTCTTTTTTTTTTTTTTTTTTTTTTTAAGATAATAAAGGAGCACAAAGACCAGAGGTCCAGAAGAAAGGATCAAGAAATCAAGTGATCTGCAGCTAAGAGCATACCTTGATTTCAGAAGATTTTCTGGAAAGACACTGGGCCAACACATCTAATGTCATATCTGAAAACCCCATCATTTTTACGGTCGTTCTGAAATATGAAGGGAAAAAAATCCTATTAGTTCCACAAATTTTCCATGAAACGTTGTAAATCATACAAGAAAAATCAGTCAGTCATACAGAAACTCAGAAATTAGACACCATCAGTTCCATTATAGCACAGATGTAGCAACTTAGAAATTACACTATGCTTCCCATCAAGAAACCCAGACAGGATAAAGGACACCATATCATATTGAAAATATCATCGATTGGGGTTCAAACAACAACAAAATAAGCCTTAAATTCAATATGTGCGGTTGGCTACACATCTTCTTTTATAGTTCCTTTCCAAGGTTTTGCATGTCTTCGCCTTACCCCTTTTTATTTAAGTTAAAGATTCTCTACTTTGTACCCATCATATTGGTGCATCTAAAGGTTTCCTATCCACATCTCATACCATCTTAATCATGCTTCTCTAATTTCTAATCTATCAGGGCCAGCTTCACCTTCTTTCCAATGCATTCATTTCTAATTTTAGCTAATCTAGTGTGTCTACACAAGCATGGAATTCAATTTTGGGTTTTAGAAAGGACAGTTGCCATATATAACACTGCAGAACAAAATTTAAACCCTCCAGGCAGCATCTACATTTACAACAACATCTACAAAGCAGTAAATAGCCTTTATTCCAATATGTGGGGCCGACTATATGGATCAAATCTTGCTATCATGCTCTGTGAAAACACCTGATGAACTCCATTTCCAGGGAACAAAAAAAAGACAGTGGACAAGGACAAAAAGACAGTCGCTCACAGGATTCAGCTAATTAGCTGTATGTCTGGTGGGCAATATAGTGGGAAACTATCAGAAAAACTAATATGAACCAATAAACAGCAGCCAAACATGGAAAAAAAGCACGCATAACTATCAAACCCACAATATCCAAGAAAACAAACAAAAACACACAAGATACAGTTAACAAAGTTATTTTAGCCAACGCAGAAGCAAAGAGAAAAATCAATGTAATTGAAAAGTAATAATAGAAATGCCAAAGTGAGACTAGAAATTCTGCTCCAAATATACCAACCGCAGAATATAATCTTCAGATTGTACAAACTCTTTCTTTTCTTCTTCATCATCAACTGCTTCTTCTTCACTATCACTACAAATTAGAGCTTCCCCACCATTCTGATCATAATAGATACGTCTTCTGCCAACAACAGACTGATCCTCTGTCATTCTCTGGTTTCTGCACAATCAACAAAACGGGATTACCACATCAAACTAAACAATAAAACACTAGCAGTGATAGCATCAATATAAGAAACGTTTAAGGACCATGCAATAAAAAATGATGGCAAAAAAGGTTACTTAAAAAGCACATCCTTTGTCCAAAAAAAACTGCAAACATCTTGTGAAGATCAAGAATAAGTGCTTTACAGCAAAAGATTGCATCAATCTACCAAGATCTCCAAAATTGAAGAAACCACAACAGGCCTTGTGTTACCCCCATAGGCCTAAAGCCTTGTGTTACCCCCATAGGCCAATCACCAAAGCCTTGCGTTAACTAAAAGAATAAGTTTAGAATCAATCACTAAAGCCTTGTGCACAGGCCAATCAGATCTGAGCTTAAGGAGGTAGTAGTTAACATTTTCAAAAATATTATCAGAATACACAAGTAACCACATGAGCTATTGATAATTTGATATATAACTCATGATTTTTTACTAACTATACTGTTATGTGAACCCAAACTGACAAACAATGCAACAATTTTCAGGGGAGGTGTGTCATTTTACTTAGAATTGTACATTTATTGATTTACATGGCAATGAGTACAAGATGTGAGTGTCACGTGTTAGTCTTAAGATGACGAATGATTCTCACTATAAGAAAATACTACTTGCTAAACAGTGAATTACTAAGAAAAATCAAGCAACTTGTAAAACAGAGAATTAATAAGCACTATCAAGCAACTTGTAACACAGAATTAATAAGCACAATGAAGCTCCAATTTCGCATTTGGCCTCAACCCAATTGCATCTCTTTTTGACTGGATCTTAGACTAGTTTTAGTTGAAGTTAAAGGTTGAAAAACACACAGTGGGTATTTTATTCCTTAAACACTTAGAGACGTTGACTTGTGTGGAACTGAAAGAAAGGGCAGACAAAACTAATTTGGAGAGCACCAATAACGCAATGTCTATCACAACTAATGTATTTCATATAAACAAAGTTAATAATTTACTGCAAAATACATCAAGAATACCTCATTGTTGTTTAAAAATAAAGGTGATAACAAAATTGCTACAAATACAGCCTAGTTGCCAAATTGATTTGCATTTGACAAGACTGAATATTCAAATACTAGATGAAAAGGAAGTCCAGAAAGAAATAGAAAACGAAATTTATAACTATTGTGGTATCAAAGACGATTTTATCAAAAACTCTACTGACTCAGGCTGTGATTCCAACATTTATGCCCCCCCAATTGTCCACCTTAACTTAGATGACCTACATTAGCAGAGAGAACGAGTCCCTCATAGTTTCAGTTGCCGCAATTCATAGTAAGTCATCGAAACTGAAGCAGAAAACAATTTATGTTAGTAGAAGCACATTGTTGTTAAATAAACGTCTTTCCACTATGTGCGCTGGAATCCTGACTTACCTATCCAAAAAGATCCATGTGGTATACGGTGGCAACTTTTTCACTTCTGGAAGTTTGATGGGACGCACGGCATTTTTTACTGCAATACTTGATCCTAAAAGAATTGCTGAAGGGGCATATCCATCTTCTTGGGAGCTACAGCTTTCATTATCTCCATTGCTTGTGCCAATACCATTATGCATATCAATTGCGTCTTTCTGCCTCTTTGCCAGTAAATCTCCACCTCCATCACCAGACATAATCTTAAAATTTCTCCTTTCCATTGATAGCTTATAAAGATCTTTTGTAACATTTAGCACTTTATCAGCATTTTCATCAATCCGTTTCTGGAAGGCCAGAGAAAGAACAACTGAGAGTCTAAGATATTACCACAAATATAACAATCATCAAGAGTTAAGACCATCATCACATGAGTGAACCTTTATATAGGCAGTGCGGTCAGAAGCAACTTGGTTTTTTAAAGACTCAATAACGGCTGCAATTTCCTGCGGCGACGAAATTGTGTCTTGATGTCCAGAAATCTGTTCAAGTTATATCAAAGTTAACATGGTCTTATTAGTCATTATCAGGGACCAACAGTTAGAATGTAGACATGAGCAAGAAGGTTCAATAACAAGTAGTGTTCATCTATCAAATTCAGCATATAAAGGAAACAAGATTTTAAATGTTGTTATTTAAACCATGCAAGTCATACAAAATCTGAAAAAAGGAACAAGATTTTGCATGTTGAAGCTTAAGAAAGCATTCAATCTCAATGGCTCAGTATATGAAGAGATGAGCAGGTACCGCAGTGCTTATGTCATTATAAGGTATGAACTTCTAATATTAATTTTTAGAGCGCCAAGGCTTTAACTCCAGTAAAAAACAAAATTAGATATTGGATACCAAATATTCTTTCCTTATCAAGCATGCTTCCTAATTAGTCATTCTTTACCACAATAGATCACTCTCCAAGCAAAAATGGAAATTTTAATAATCCAACCTAGAAAGAAGATTGATTTAAGGATGAAGTTTAATTCAACCCTCCATAATAAGAAAATAATGGTGTGCACCTATGAAATTATCCAACAAGTAACAGACCTTCATACAGTCTGTTAAGACTACAATTCACCATTAAATGTCTTATCAGAACCCAATGCACTAAAAAACGAATATGTTAGTATATATAAAGAATGGGTCAGAATGTCAAGTGAGACCAAAACATTAAATTGAACTCCTTAAAACTCGCCATCAACACAACAACAATAACACTTGCATTAATTTAAGAGAGAACTAGCATGACTTAAGCTTCAGTGACTAAAAAAACAAAATGTACCTTCCTGTTCAATCCTCATCATTACAGAAACGCATATCACACCATAAATAAAAAATAAAAAACGTGTCTCAAATCTCATTTACCGCAAATGTAAATTTAAAAACGTAAGGCACAAGCCGCGCACATGAGAGAACAAAAAGAACACAGTGAGGAGATTCAAATGCAGCTGAAAAAGAGGGGCGATTGGAAGAATTACAGGAAGGTCGGATCCGGAGGCGGAGGGGGAGGCTTTGGGCGCCGACATTGCCGGTGGAGGAGCTGATAAGGCGGCGTAAGGCTCGATCCGGCAATGGAGCTCCAATTGAAGATCCGACTCATGCAAAGGCTAGGCGTGAATTCGATTTGGCGCTTCGAATTTGAAAACCCTAAAATGGATATTGAGAGAGGAGGTGGCGGATGTGGTGGGCCTCGAGAGAGCGCTTTTCAGCGTTGGTCTCCCCCCTTTTAATCTACTTAACTTTTACTTTTCTTCGCGGCGGTTTTATTTGTGAGAGGACGACTAAAAATTATGTTTGGGAATTGGAACAAAAGGATGGCCCAGTTTTCACGTTGCAGTTTGCTGTCCAACAACTGCATTGCCACTGTCACACACTCATATCAACTTCTTAGCTACTCTATATAATATATATATATATATATATATATAGATATGCAGATAGCTGATTTTTCAAATTGAGTTGCTTGATATTTGTTTTAAGCTTATGTTTTAAAAAGTTGTTTGAATTATGTTTGATAATAATATCAAATAAATTTAAATATATTTTTATATTTTATAAATTTAAAGCTCAATTCAAGTTCGAGCTTCTTAAGTAAAATTTGTTAAAATATGTATAAAATATCAAATTACTTAAACTTCACTCATGTTCGATTTGATTAAAACTCGTTCAAGCTCGACTTCATTAATAATCAAACAAGTTTAAAGAAAATATTAAAAACTCAATAATATTTCAAATAATCTTCAATAATGATAAACCTAACTCCATTCAACTCAACTTATTTACAACTCCGTGCATGCATATATCAATATTCAACCATCAACGTCTGTGCTAATAATATTTTTTCTATGTACGAAGTAATTTTCTCTCTTTCTCATTTTTTTCTGGTTGCCATATAAATTTCTAAAATATAATTATTAATCTTTAATATTTAATATATTAAAAGAAAAGTTAACGTAGTATCCGTCACCACCACAATTTATCTAAATTTCATAATTTATTTTCTAAAATTTTAAAAATTAATTAATTTTTAATGATTTAAATATGAAAAGAATGTAGGAGGGATGTTTAACAATGCCAAAAATTCATGCATGCGAAATTATTTGTTAAGACAATATATTTTTGCCCTATAAATATAATACTGATGTAATGAAACCATATTCAATGGGGTTTGTTGTTTGCAATTTAATTTTAATATTCACTGAAACATTTTTTATCGTTCTTATTAAGTATTAAATTGCAGTGAGTTAAAAAAGATCGAAAATTAAATGTGAAGGACTATAAAAAAAATCACGCCATATACCACTAATAAGAGGCGGACATTTTTGGAATGTTTCATTAAAGATTGTAAAATAGATAATAAATATGCATAAGAATGAAGTCTTTTGATTTCAAAGTTGGAGCGTTGCTAGATTGTATTGTTTTCACATTTGATATGATAGTTGAGAAATATAGTTGATTTACTTAGCATTTTAGGTTCACATATTTCTATCATTTATTTTCTTATATCAAAGTTTATTAACAAATACAAATGTTTTTAGTGTAAATCTGGATTGTTATATGTACACCTTCAATTCGAGCATTTTAATAATTTAATGGATTAACATTAAAAATTGTTTACAATGTGATTTAATATAGATATAAGAAATCTGCAACGTATATCATTACCACAATAAACTAACAAAATAATTTATATTTATACTTAATATAAAAAAAAAAACTCGGGATATGTTTGGACTGGGTTTGGCACGATCGGTTGTGGGTTGTGCCACAATTCAGTCCGTATTTGTTTACGAGGTTGTGGGTTGTGATTGTTCTATCCACAACCCTACCCACTCTACACCTCTTTTTCCTCCTTTTCTTATCATTCATAAGAAAACTGTTCAATATATATTTTTTCACCAAAATTTTGTAGATACTTATAACTTTTTATTTCAAATCCATTTTTTTATAAAAATTATATCATATTAATTCTCTTCTTAAGATCTTTATTTTGACATCCATTTAGCATATATATATAATAATCCATCACAGGTATTAAATCTATAAATCTTTATCTCATAATATAATAATACAAATAAAATTATACTAAACCTATTGATTTGACATGTCAATAACAACCTATATTATCACAACAAAAAACAAACACTACTCTTTACTATACATTTGATTGTAACACAATCTCACAATCCACAACCAATTGTACTACAGAGGCCTCCAGCCTAGTCCAAAAACCCCTCAAAATATGCTAAAGAGATAAATGTCAATTCGAAAATTCTTCTACATTTTTTACTTGAATTTATGCTATTATTTTGATTTATTTATTATGCATGCAACAATCTCGTATTTGTTAGAATCTGATCTCTCTAGGCCCAGGCCCGTTAGTCTGTCCATGCCTAAGAGGCCCATAAGATGATCTCCTCTCCTAAATATTGTTGCAGAACAACATCCACGAATCAGACCAAGCTGTTTTGACAACGGATATGAAAGCGGGCGGTGGAGTTGTGTTTGGTGTTCCACGCGCCGTCTCGTTTCCCGCAGCTCTCTTCAGCTACCGTCGACCCACCTTTCGCTGCTACTCTTTGTCCTTGCCTGGTATATCATCCATACATTTCCTTTCTACGTGTAAAATATGTAAAAATGTACAATTATGTGCTGCACTACAGTGTGTACACGCACAAATGTGTGTAAGGGTTTGGGTTGTTCGAATGCAGACCATACATCATTTATAAAAGATGTTACTGCCACACGACCCCCGGAGCATTTGAATCATCTTCTCCAAATACTTCAGGTCAGAGGTAGGTTCTTACCACGCTCTCTTCTTTGCCTATTTGGCCTGCCAAGGAAAGAAATTAAAAGCAAGAAATTTAAAGAAATGAATAATTTATCCTGAGTGATGTTGAAGTTGCATATTGCTGCCACTGTTGTTATGTGATTAGAAAATCTGGAATATTTATGTTGAATGGTATGCTTTTGGTGTAATCTGGGATTATTGACATTGAACACTAGCTTTTCGTTCAACAAAAGGGCTTGCGCTTCCTTGCCCATCTTTAGGCATGAGGGCATACTAGCTTTGCATTCAGATTTTGACTGAGCTTGTCTGTTGCCAGGGATCTAGGTAGATAGACAATCTACGGTTGAAAAACAAGGTAAAGACAGGTAGATGGACAGAGAGAGAAGAGATAAGAGAGACAGAGAGCAAGATGGAGGAAAATGGTTAGAGGTGGTGATGTCATTGGGTTATTTGGAGTAAAAAGATGGGAACATGCGATTGTAATCTGTTGGAAAGAAAGAGGTGTCTGTTTGGGTGAAATATTGGGGGGTGGGTAAGCGGGGGCCTCTACACTTACCTACTTAGAATGTGGATTAGGTCAAAGTTTTCCTAACCTGTGTGTGTATGTGTAACGTTTTCTACGTGCAAATACTTTTTTTTTTTTTTGTGGTAATTTGACAAATCGGAATAATTGAAGTGGGAATGTTTGTATGGTATACGTACTCCATTATTTTTATTTTTGGTGATTTGATAAATTGAAATAATCGAAGTGGGAAGAAATTGAATTATATGGCTATAAGAGCAAGTCAGGTATTAATTTTTCAGATGAAAATTAATTTCATTGGGTAACTTAGTTCAGATTCGCAATGTTGCAGACATTGAAATTGTTAGTCAGTTTGTTGTATATTCAGATTGTCCTCTGTCATACATTCTCTCTATGATTATAGAATGAATTTTAAAAGTCTCTATAATCTTTGTCATGCTTACATTGTAACAGGTGACCATATTATGTCTCCGGGAGCGAAGAAAGGTTTGCTTCCTCTTGCTGTTCCGCTGTCCAAAAACACCTCAGGTGTGTTCCTGTGTAAAATTGAAAATTTTCAGTAAGTTAAATTGCTTATACTCTAATTGTTTTTCTAACCACTGTTTTGATGTTACTGATTAGGTTCGATCACCGCATTGTTACGATGGCCAACTGCTCCTACTGGGTAATCTATATATATTATGTTCAAAGCTTGGTCTGTAATTTCTGACATGTTACTCCATAATAAAGTGTTTATGTTTCTTATATGATCTGATATTTAATCTCTCCCTCCAATGTGCACAGGATGGAGATGCCAGTAGTAGAGGTTAGAGAATACGGAGTGTGGCTTTTGGCGAAGAATGTGAGTAATCTGCATATGATTATATAATTACATTAGATGCATATTGTTGAGAAGATTTTCGCTGAATGTTTTTACTGCCGGACTGTCGGTGGTAGCTGAAGAGATTTTAATCAAATATTAAGAAAAAATGAAATCAAAAAATAATATTTGAAACCTTATAACTGGTTTTGGTTGGTTGAACCAGGTTTTGACTGGAGATCAGTTTAACCCAAGTTTTTGATTTTCAACCATTCGGTTTTTAAAACAATGATATATTGTCTTTTTTGCATGTTGAAATACACTGTAGCTTGTCATTCTCTCTGAAAACAGGTTGAGCAATATATCAACAGAATCTTAGTGGAAGAAGATGTGAAGAACTCACAAGAAAGAAATGAGGAGTTATTTTATGCATCAGCTGGAAATAAGTTCTATCAGAAGGGTGATTTTGCCACGTCACAGATTTCTAGCTTAGAGATCTATCTTCTAAAGAAGGTAGCACACAATGAAACTTCTCCTAATGTCAACTATAGTCGATTAACAAACATTAATTCGTTCCAGGTGGGTTTGTTTCCAGACATACTCGAACGCAAGGTTAAGCAACATTTTGACAAAGGAGACCATGTGAGTTAATTTTGACAAAGCTGAATCTCTGAGTAAAACAGTTTTAGTACCTTTTATGATGTATTAAGCATGCTGGTGTAAGGTCTCAGCTTTGGTGACTGGGGAATTCTATACTAAAAAAGAGCACTTTCCCGGATTTGGGCGTCCCTTTGTCTTTAACGCAGAAGTTCTTCTAAAGTTTGTACTCTCTTTGTATTTGTCTTTTATTTTTTAATTATTATTATTATTATTATTATTATTATTATTATAATAATTATTATTATTTGATTTTATTTAAAATTATTTTTTATGTTTGTTTGTGTGTGTGTGTACATGTATTTTGTGAACTTCAGTTGCCCCAATTCATGGTGTCATTTTGTTCCTCACTCAGAGTTGGACGAAATTTAGAAGCCAAAGATTCTGCAAGGGTTGCTCTGAAATCACCATGGTGGACACTGGGCTGCAAGTATCAGGTAACCGTCTTTCAGCAGTTGTCATATTCTGAACCTCATATATCACCCAAATATTTTCTGTTATTTATGATCATTAGGAAGTTGCTGATTTGGCGCACTGGGAGGATGAGCAAATTGAGTATATCAAAGAAAAGGTGACAGATGAGGGAAGGCAGGAAGACTTGAAGAAGGGAAAGGAACCTGCTCAGGTTTCGAATCTTGTAAACTGTGGTCTGCTGATTTGTGTTTCTCTTGTTTCATCCTTTCTTATTCGTTTATGCAGGTTGCACTTGATGAAGCTGCTTTTTTATTAGATTTAGCGTCTGTTGAAGGGACATGGGATGCATGTGTAGAGAGGGTTGCTGACTGTTACAGAGAGGCTGGGCTTCATGATATTGCCGCATTTATTCTTTTCAGAGACTAATTTTCTATCAGAGGCATGATTAATTTTATGTATCTTAATTTTGTGAAATGTGCTCAAAGAACTTATTGAACATTGTTGAATACCAAAGTGAAATAGAAATTTTGCGGAGCATTTTACACTTGTAATAGGGTTTTAATTCATTATAACCTCCTATTCCATTGTGTTGGAAAATCATCTACATCCAACTCTTATGTTTGGCTAGATTGATTGTCACATCTTCTCATAAACAAACAGCTCATAAATTTTTTCTCATTCTACTTCTTTTTTTTGGCTTGATTATAAAAAATCCATCTCTATGGATTACAATTATAACAGGATACACAACATCTCTATGTGTGATAGCAAGAAACACAAGAATATTGAAGCCTCTGTTCAAACCTCGTTGTCACCTCAGTCGCTCAGCTTAAGGGAAAGTGTTGTCACCTCAGTCCCTCAGCTTAAGGGAAAGTGCTTTCTTTCGGTTACCATTCTTTTTCCACAGGAATAACTTCTTCCATAAACTTTTGCCCTCCATTTTCTTACGGGGGACGATAGCCATGTAAGCCACTGCTGTTGCACCTGGTTCACTATTAACTCCATCTGGACCGGTAAACTCTCTCCGAGACTCTGGTATAGCATTAGCACTAACAGCAGAACTGTAGTTTTCATTTTGAGCATAAATGGTGGTTCTTGGAGGGCAACCGTTTTGATCTGTGTCCTCTTCTAACATTTTATCTTGTAGGGACAATCTCTCACTAACAATTCTCCTAGGTGTTGGAGTGTTGTTACCAACATGGTCAGCAGGTGTAGATATGACCTTATCAAATAGAGCTGCATCTGTAGGTGAAGCCATTGCCTTCAACTGTTTCCCAAGATTTAGCAGAGTTTCTTGGCACTCAGCCAACTTCTCTGAAATCTCCCAATCCTACAAAGTTAAATCTTATTACAAGTTAAGAATTTGTCATAAAAATCTTTGTACTTGTTTTAAGTTCACACCACATCTAAGAAAATATCCTAAAGTTTAGAATGGTGTGTGAGGTTCAGCATCATAGATAAGTACTATGCAGGCATAGTTTAGATGAATATCCATTGATTTATGACTCAGGTTGGTCAGACCAGTTTCCTTTTACTGTTGAATTGAATGGCATTCCTTCTGTATTACTTGTATGTTGGCAGAGTGCAGAATAATAGATTTCTAATGAAAGCTTCTACATGCTTGAATGATTCGTGGGAGTTTTTTTTTTTTTTTTTTTTTTGGGAACTAATTTTAAGCGACAGTTGAATTTAAATCCATATATTCCAGATTGATATGAAATCCTTCGATTCAAATGCAACAAGATAGAATATGCAAGCAGCAATCTATCATGATGTATAACAAATTAACATTAAATGGTACGAACTTACAGTTTGAAGCTTTTGTGAGGCCTTCCCCTCATCTTCACCATCCTTGCCTGTCTTCCTGTAATCACAAAATTAGAGAAATACGAAGTATGTGTGTCTAAAGAAAGATGAGCATAAACGTACCTTTTTAGCAGTGCCATTTGTTCATTGCATGTTTCTTCCTGTCTTTCAAAAGAGTTACTACCATTTTTCAGCCTATTCTCTGTTTCTGAAATCTTTTGGCAGGCTTTTCTTTGCTCAAGATCAGTTTCCATAAGCTGGCTCTCCAGGTCTTCTTTCGTCATCTCCAGCTTTTCAATGTGATCTCCAGTATTTCTTATGGATTGTCTCATACTTTCCTTCTTTTGCAGCAAGTTCTCAGTAATATCTTTCTCCGTATAAATATTGTTGGCCTCTTCTTTTCTCTTAGATTGATGTTCCTCGGCATGATTAGAAGTGTTTTGTACATTCGAAGGAGAATCCATGGGAATACACAACCTGTCTTCTGTTTGGATCTTCAGTCGCATGGATTCTGCAGAGTGATTAGCCAAACCACTTTCTTCCCCACTCTCACTCCTTGTTTCATCCCAGTCCAGACGTGTCCTAATCGCATCCTTCATGCTTGAAACATCTTGAATTGAAAAGCAGTGATTCATTACCCACTCCAAACTTGAAGCCACTACTTTAATAAACTGTTCAACTTCGGCATTTCTATCCAACAAATCATTGCAAGCTTCAGAAAGTTTCTGCAAGACGGCAGAGAGTTCGTCACCTTTCCATTGAAACACTCGCACAATGTAGCCCGTTGGGCTTACCAAACTCCTGTATGATAAAAACTTGTCATCCTTTTCTGCCGCCTCATTATCTTGGGGTAGTAGATTTATTCCTTCTAGAAGCTCAAGAATCTTTCGTATTGGTACGCTCACATTCGACAGTTTCTCATCATTCTTTGTTGTGGTTGAAATATCTTTCTCAATAGTAGCATTGCCTTCCTCATAGGAATGATGGGAACTTGCAGGTGGATAATCATGAGAGACTATGGCCAGTTTTTCCATTTCAGCGAAGTCATCCATGAGGTTCATTTCTGAGTTCATCCCCCTATATCTTGCAGAAGGTGTGCCCAACTTTTTCTCATTCTTGAAATTCTCATTCTCTGACATTAAAACTGAGGTCGATGATGACTCAGCACAACTTGCTTTGTCATCACTGTCCAAATCAGACAAAGTTGCCAGAGAGTGATTCATTTGGCCTTTGAATGATTTGTTTTCGAGTGCACATTGAAGACTTCTGTTTTCTTCTTCCATTCTGAGCAACTGCTCTGTCAGAAAATTGATTCTTCTGCTAGGTGTATCAAGAGCACCATCAAAACTAAATTCCATCGAACCAATCAGAGATGGGTTTGAGCCTCGCCTTCTTGTTTCAACTCGATCCTTTCCGAGCATATCAACTTCGTTCTTCATTCTAGTTAGAGCAGCAGGGCCTGGCAACCGTCTCCGCACAAGGAGACGCAACCTCTGACATTCTGATTCCAACTTGGCGACTTTCTTTACACTCTCCTTTTGTTGCTTCTGAGCAGTATCCGCTGTTCTCCGATTAACTTCTGCCTCTTCATTTCGGATGTCGAGTTCCTTCTCAAGAACACAAATTTCGTACTTGAGAGAAGCATTTTCTTTCTCAGTAGATTCCACTCTCAACCTAAGTGCCTTTAAATCACCTTCTGCTTGAGTTCTGTATCTACTTAACCCTTCTAACACTTTGTCCTTTCCTGACAGGGCTTTATGAAACTGATTATTTTCAGAATCTAATCTGGCAATCCTTTTACCAGCCTCTACCAATTTCTCATTCAAAGCAATCTGTGCTTTCTGAAACTCCTCTGATGTCTTGATCACAGCACTATGGATTCTTCTCTCCTGCTCATCTCGGACAAAATGTAACTGCTGCATGCATTCCTTCAAGGCTGCTTCCAAGTGGCTTAATCTTTCTTCCGACGCAGCTTTCTGCTGCGAAACTTTGTCGAGATCTTTCTTCAATGATATGGCTTCTCTCTTGGCCCTCTCCCACCCTAGGAGGAGTAAATCTAGGTATCAAATTCTCAATAAGCGAACTAAGTTCACAAATCACAAAAATAGTCGCAACCCTTTGCACATAATGTAATTTTTGTTGAAAATTGGTTGTGTCGGACACGAAAATTGAAACCGGTTGTGGATCAAGAATTTTCAAAGGATCTTTATTGAGAAACATTCAACGAAAAGGGCTCTACATTTCAGTTAAGGACCAAATGTGCCAAAACTTGAAAGTTAAGTGTAATACTCTTATGATTTAGGCCGTACTCAGAGAAACCCAGTTAATGTGCCAAATGCTATGCACCAAAAGGGCTCTACATTCCCCTACAAGCCATAGAAATTTCATTACAACCCATAAAATAAGTACACAAAACATCCCATTGGCTAATTGTTCCATTTGAACTATCGGAATAATTCAAATAAAAATCAGGAACCCCGATCAAGGAAGTCGAGTTCAAATGCACCCCTTAGATGGAACAATAATTTCCAATTTTCTTATATGCAAAAGAAACCTAGATCACCTGCAATAGCTTCCTGTGTAACTTTGACAACAATTCTATCTTTTGAATTAAAATCAGAGAGAGCAGCAGAAAGTCTTAAATCACTTTCTGGTTCTTCCTTCTCTGTTATAAATTCCTGCACCTGAAGAATCATTTGGTTATGCAAATTATTAATAAAAAGAAAGAAAAAGAAAAGTAAATTTATCTGAAATTTGATCTACCTCAGTCTCTTGGTCTTCTTCGTTGCTGGTAATAGAATTGTTTGTTTTGTCAGAGGCTAAGGTCTTCTCTGCAGATCTTTTCTTCCAAAGCCAAGACTTTTGATCCATAGCCTTTTCAATATCTTCAAACAATATTTTATCAAGACTTCCCTCCTAGATTATTGAAGCTGTAATGGATTTTGAAAAGGAATATTAAAACATAAAATAGTTTTATGTAAAACTCAGATATCTGATTTTTTATGGAACGAGAAAACTACAAAATAAGATCATAGTGCTTTGTATTATCAGCTTATTGTAACAGATAAACAATCGAAAAGCAATTCTAAACTTCTAAGCAACTGGTTTTTTCCTTGCAGAATCAATTCATTTCCATGCATATAAATCATCAAGCTTCCCCAGAAGTTTCTGGAAGCATTAAGAGAAGGAAAGAAGAATAACAATCTGATCCCTATAGTAATAACTAATAACCTTACAAAGAGCAAAAAAGGTTGGCAGAGACATTCACATGGTTCTGACTCACCGGCTTTTGAGAGAGCAGGGAAGACGGTACCACTTTCGAACAACACAGAGTAGTGCGTGCTACAAACAGTAGTATATTGTATTTATTGTGTGTGTGTGTGTGTGTGTGTGTGTGTGCAGGTATCTGAGAGAAAGAGAGTGTGTGCGCGCGCGCGCGTGTGTGTGTGTGTGTGTGTGTGTGTGTGTGTGTGACTGCGTGTGCCTGTGCGTGGAGACATGGGAGTGGGAGAGAATGATGTATAAACTATAAAGTGGAGCGGAAGAGCAGCTCGGGGGTCGGGTTGAGTAAAAGTGAAAATGAATTCGGACCGGGTTGCTTTGACCCAGTGTGTAGGGTCGGGCGTCAGTATCATTATCCTTTAAAAAAAAAAAATCGTCTTTATTATTCTACTACCTAAAATTATGAATAATAAATTTATATACCAAAATTGGGTACAGTTTTAGTTTATATATTAAATAATGAAGTTGGAATTGACATAATAATATTAGCAATAGATTAATTATGATTGTTAATAAATGGGGCAGTGGTTCGCTTTAATTATTGATGGGGACAATGAAGTAAGTTGGTCGTGGTTTGACATTTTGGTGAGTTTTAATGATGAGATGCTTACAATTCATGATTCTTTAATTGCCATGTTAGTGAGTTACTAAGCAACCAATGATTAAGATTGATTAGTCTAAGTACTTTAGTTAGGGGCCCCTACACTTTTCTCTTATTGTCTCCTAATTGCTTCTCTCTCTCTCTCTCTCTCTCTCTCTCTCTCTCTCTCTCTAGGTGTTGTATGCTCCTTTTTGTTTATCTTTTTTCTATGTTCATTTGGAAGGAAGAAAAATAAAATAAATGGATATCAAATTATACCATTTGTATTAAATTAAATACTAAATTTACTAAATTTTTATTTTTAATGTGTGCTAATTTTTTATCAAAATCATTAGACGAAGGAGAACGCATATGCAGAAACTGATAAACATAGGATTTACATACAATTTAGGGTTATTATGTCTAGTTTTTTAGGCAATTGCATCTACCTATGTGACAAGTTCACCATGATTTTGTTATATTTTGTTACGTCACGTATTTGTTGAAATTTTGATAAAAAAACAGATAACTAAGGATAGATAGACCATGTCTCAAGTTACATGGACCGTGCTTATCCTCGTGATATGATCTTAACTATCGCAATTTGGTGTGATTCGAGCATATCTTCTTGATTTGGTGTGATTTGGGCATATCTTCTAAATTTGGTATGATTTGAGCATATCTTCTAAATTTGGTGTGATTCGGGCATATCTTTCCATTTCAATCAGAGATGTGGAGGCTATCAAAACTCTAATAATTTTTATAAAAGGAAGAGCTACATCAGATTATAGGGATCATACAACACAATATACAACAAATTTTAGGGTTAGAAACAAGGATACAAAGGAGGATCAACCAACTAAGTATTAGAGAGAGAGAAAACGAAGATCGTTTGGGCTTCAATAGTCTTCTTTTCATTTGTTCTTTTTATGTTAGCCATAATTATCAATATGTTTTCCATGGATTATGTATTGAATATGTGTGGTTAAACATCTAGTGATTCTAGGAAGTGCATGATTATGGATTCATATGTTTTTCTTTAATGATATTATGGTAAGTATTATGATGAGAATAAATCCTAGGCATGTTTGGGAGTTAGATAATATTTTGAGAATGATCAGTGTTATCTAATCTACACTTAGTTCTAACTCGGAAGAGAGGATCTAGATATATTAGTGATTTTCCTACAAATATAGGAATTAAATATGGTTTGATACATTAAAGGAACTCATATGAACCATATGAATGCATGTCCCTGGAATCCATACAATCTCTGAATATCTTTAATTGTTCGAATCTGATTTGATATGCATTTCTACTTCTTTATTTGTTTTATTTTATTTTATCAAACCAATTCTAAATTGATTTTTTAGATAAAGGATAGTATCATAAAGGAATATTCAGTTGAATTTACTATATACAGTCCTTGTGGATACGATACCTTTCTCACCATATTTTACTATAATTTACCTCATGCACTTGCGAATCATATTTTAAGTAAAATAAAATACCTAACATAACCTAGTGGATAAACAAAAAATGAAGAAGAATGTCGTTGTTTCTTACCTTTGCAAGGTTAAAACGGGAAAAATATTAATTAAACGATGTTCCTCCCTAAATATATCATCTATGGACAAAGGTTCTTCTTCACCAAAAGAAACTCTTTCACCAATAAAGGCACGATAGGCTGCAATGCTGAAGATATGGTTTGCAGCTGCAATTTTTAAGCATACACAGCAGTTAGACAAGTTAGAAACACAAAAAAAAGGAGATATTTGAAGAGAAAATGGTGAAGAGAAATTTAAGATTGATTTCGCCTGTCAAATCAAACTTTAGGAGGAAAGAAAGGCTTCCAAGAAGAAATGAGAGGAGCTGACAAAAAGTGTTAATGAGAATGCAGAAGTTCTAATTGATACGGAGATAATGGGTTGTTGATAACTCTATGTAATAGAGTTATTTTTGTACCTTTGAATTTAAATTTATGTACGGAATAGTGATGAATTTAACAAACTTTAGTATAATATAGTCGAATTAGATTTTTGTTTTTGTTTTGTAATTTATACAAATTATTTGTCTAAATTATCCCTTAATTTTCTGTGTAAACAGAGGTTGGAGCTGAACATGGGAAAATCAAAGATAAGGATGCAGACTTGTTGAGGAAGTCCTCAGTTGCTAAAATCAGTACTGTAGCAACACTGGAAATCAATCTTCAACCAAGAAGATTCGCCTCAAAACTGCTGACTATGCTACTTATTGACTAACTAGCTAGCATGGGCCAGTATAAAACTTAATGGAATGTCTGTGTCAGCAGGAAATAATTTGGACCAGATTGACATCATAACTAATGGGCTGCCTAAATTGGAAAATAGGAAGGTGGGCTTTTTAATCAGCAACATGAGGAAAGAAAAATAAGGGTTATACAAGAGGAAATGAGGCAGCGCAACTGGGGGAAAGAACGATAGAGAACAATAACCAAAAAGGGAATCAACAAGCACAACAGGAGCAGCGAAATTCAGAGGGCAAAGAAGGAAACAAAATGGACAAGGAAGAAGAAAGAGAAGACACAAAAATCAGCATCATCAACCTCATCTCACTTCTCTATTCTTTCAAATCTTTTATCCCCTATTTTTAGAATTGTTTTTCAATTCCTATGGATGATGAACTAAACTTTGGGTTTGTAATTTTTAAGTTAGTCGTGAGCTAAACTTGTTGGTTACTTGAATTACTAATGGATCTTGAATCGTTTTATGGAAATTTATATGCATTGCTTAGTGAATTCTATGTATTGAGAGAAAATTCTTGTTAACCTTGAGACATTTTACTTAATATAATGCCGATGAACATCGTTCAATGAAAACTGATTCAAGAGAAATTAGTAATTCAAGTCTACACTTCCATTTCGTGATTCCTCTTGTTGTTGTCTATCTATTTGATTGAAATTAATTGATGGGTATATATTTTTTTTTTCTTTGTTTGAATTGTAGTGATAGAACCGAACTCCCCTTCGATTTATTATCCTTTCTCATCTCTAAATTGTTTAATTATTGATAATTGTATTACATTTTAAATTCAATTCCTATATAGACAATTTACTGTAAAATTCATAATAGGTGTAGATATCTTTTCACAATAGCTGTAAATATCATTATGAAGATACCTTTGAGAGAGAGAGAGAGAGAGATTAGGTGTACGTGTGACAATTTGAGAAGGTTGTTCTCACTTTTCAGTTTCAAGTTGATGTGAAATTGTAGACGCTAAGCATGATTTTCCACTAAAACTACCCCTGAATTTGCCTCTCATTACCATCACTACCTACTAAGACGTGGAGAGGCCTACAGCTGATTAGGACACTTGCTTGCCCGGCCCCAATACAATCATAAATTCTTCTCTATATCATGAAAAATATCGCATTTTCACAAAAAAATATAAAATTAAAAACTAGCCCACCTTCTTGAATTTAGTGTCTTTATCATTTATTGTTTGTTATATAATAAAAAGTTTGATGGTTAAAACTTAAATAAAACTATTTATTTCGATATAAATTTATGGTTGTACTGTTCATATCGAGCTGTGTGGATGGATAGGGTGTGGTAGTAAATTTTTTATTTTGTATCTTGTGGACATAATGGTATTTTTTACAGAACTCAAAATAAATCGTACCATCGAGTCTGTTCATTGGTTAAAAACAAATTAATTAATTATTTTTTTACTGATTAGTAAAAGCTACAAAGAGAAGCATTATATTTGAAAAATAAACCAACATAACTTAAGCCTTATAAAAGTGGACTGGAAAAGGGTTCCTAAGTCCCACTAGAGAGGTTAAATTAATTACCTTTCTACGTATGTAGCCCTTAAACAAATATTAAATTCCACTTCCATTATTAGAACTCAATGCCCTTTTCCAATTAGAGTGGTTGCATATTTGATGCTAAGGCCTACGGACAAAAGTTTTGGTTAATTGTAGTTATTGTTGATGTCACCAACCAAGAAAAGTGAGTAGAAAGAGCAAACAAACAAGAAAAGATGGCATCCCTTCTCATTCTATTGTTCAATACTTAATTATTAAACCCATTATAATACTTTCTTCATAAGTTGTCCCTCTCATTAGCTCACACACACCAACAATAATGTTACTTCTTTATCTTAAGATAATGTAACATCAATGTGTTAGTGGTTTTATTTTTATTATCTGCCCTACATACCAATTAATGCTCCAAATATTGGAAATTTACTTTCTAATGCTAGCTTACCTTAAATTTGAATTATATATCCTTGATGTGTGAAAGCACATCAAATTATGTAAAAAGAAATAAAGACGATTAGAGTTATCTGAGACAAGTTTAGAACTACGTCTGATATGATGAAATCATGTTGAGGCTTGGCGACGAAGATTTCGATGCTCAAGTAAATGGAAAATAGTGTAAGAATGCAGGTGTAACGAGCAATATTTTTGTCAATTATTTATTTTAAGTATTTATGTATTTATATTATTTTGGACTAAGTCCAAATTATACTTTATTTAATTCATGAAAAGCTTTGGGCCTTATGACCGAGATACGTTTTTAAGTTTGACTCAATTTATTTTTTCAGTCCAACTATAATTCAATAAGTATGTATTTTACCTAAAAAAATTCGAATCTCTATCCAGAAACCTCCAATATTTATGATGTTTCAAAATTTTGTTTCATATTGTGTTGTAAAGATTTAGTTAAAATTTTAACTCAATTAGACTTTTGTTCTATTTTATATGATTTTCTATTACTCCAACGCAAGATTAAAAATATTCTTTCTTTTTCGATTGAAAATTTGAATTATGTAGTTATAGTTCTTCAAATATTTTATTCATATATATGCCATAAAGGTTGAAAGAAATCAACTGGTCTTATTTGTTATTGAGTTTAATTTCAAATATTCATGTTCCACAGTTACACATCTTTTAACTTTGAATATAATATCTCTTAATTGTTAAAATTTCATATATTTCTTTCTTACGTTTTAAAATAATTATTCATCAAACCACGAGGACTTTGAAATTCATCCTCAAACTTTTTAAAAGTTTCTACCAAGTTCTAGATTTTCAAAATTTAAGTTTTAATATCCCTAAAAGGAGAATAAGGAACTCGAAAACTATCACAATTTTTTGTGCATAGTGTCACATCAATTTTGAAAATTTATATAAATAAAATACTTGATATAATAATATGAAATATTTATACAACATAGTGGGCGTATTGGCACCTGACATAGTAGATAACCATCCCTAGTAACAACTAATGTCCGGTGTAAAAAAATTTCAAGATGCAAATTGAAAATAAGGTAGTAAATAAAATACATACAGAATTCGTCATAAATTTGTGTTATGAACTTTTAACAACATATCCTATTACAAGAATATTATTTTATTAAGGTGATAGCTCTAAAAAAATAATTGCCTATCTTTTCTTTCTCTCGAGTGCCACCACTCAAACATCGAACTATCGATTATTTATTATTCATATAGTAATATTAAATATAATATATTTACTTAAAAATATGATAAATGTTCAAAGTTCAATTTTGAGTCATTTATAACAAGTGAACAAAAAATGGGAGTTGGATATGGCAACTCTATCAAAAAACGCTCCTTTTATATCAATAATCTAAAAGTGTTAAGAGTAAAATTATAAAACATTTACATACCTACATATATGTAATTAAAAATATTCATACATATATATATATATATATATATATATATATATTACCAAAAATATTTAAAAAAGTTGGGGAAGGGGGGAGGGTTAAGAGAAAATATGGTCTAAACACATAAACAAAGTTCATATAAAATATTTGACCTTTATTTATTTATTTATTTGGAGAAACTTGGTAGCTCAATGAATTGATTCATTGCTTGAGCAGCTTTGCGTCGAGACCAATCCTATCAACCGTCTAGTATTGGATAATATTTACAAACCCAATACCTTATGTTCAAACCCGACCAACCACTTCCGATTATAATCAAATTTATACTTAATATAAAAGGAGAATAGTCTATTGTCACGTGTCACTCCACAAATTTTTGTATAGTTATTTAATTAAATAAATTAAACTAGCAAATGATTTATGCTAATTATTCTTCTTTCTTGACACATGTCTTCCCCATTTATTGACACGCATGTTCTACATCTCTCTTTTATTTTTATTTATTACTAAAATTAAAAAATTCAAATATTCTTTTCGTTGTAAATTCATTTTTTATGTATCATATATCAAATTAATTCTCTTTTCATGATCTTTAATAACATCAATATTATATATTTAAAATAGATAATTATCTTTGAAATATGATATATAATATTTTTTGGATAGAATATAGTTTTTTTATGACTTGAATTGTTTATTTTTATTTTGATATATATGTTGGATTTGAATAAATAATATATGATTTTTTATATATTTGATATAAAAATATAAATATGTTTTATAAAAAAAATTATACTATTAATTTATAAAATATTATAATTTATTGTTCCATCTCTATAGGTTTTAGTGAGTTGAAATTTTGTATTAACTGAAAATACTATAACATTCACTTCAAAAAGTTGTGCAATTTATTATTTAATAAAGATAACTTTGAAGAGAATGTCAATACGATATAATATAATTAAAAAAAATAAAAATACATAATATTCATACAAATGTAATTGAAAAAGATAATTTTATGTCATTTTTAAATTATAATATATTTTATTATATATTATTAATATAATAAATATATTATATCTATGTATTGCACGAGCAGCAATCTAGTAATAATAAAAAAATAGAATGATAACTAATCATTTCTATAGTAGTATTATTTATACAAAGATTGCAAGTGTCTAAAACATACATAAAATTTCAATTGCAGTTTGTAACATGTTATATATATATATATATATATATATATATATATATATATATATATATATATATATCAAATTTATCATAAAATATGTTATAAAAATTCAGAATATATAAGCTTTCTAATCCGCACAAAATGATTAATAAGAGGAAATATCGATCTAGTAGTAGTTAATAGGTAATACTCCATTTATTTTAAAATAATAGTTCTATTTCAAAAATATTTATGGTCCTAAAATAAGATTGATGTGTTAATAATTAGTATTTTATTTTATTAGTTAATGTAAAAATTTAATTCTTTCATTAAAAAAATATTTTCAAGATATTTTTTGTTCTAAAAAAGGTTATGTTTAAAAAAATTAAGATGTTGTTTCATTACTTATTTTTAATAAATAAGTTACATAATCAAATCAACGAATAAAAAAATTGTATAACTAAGAATTGATGGGTTTTAGATGGTTGTACCTTTATTAAATGTCCAAAATTAAAAGTTGTGTTCTTGTAATTTTTTTTTGGGATGTAGTGTGTAATATATAATTTCACAAATACTTAATGTAATTGAATAAGTCAAATTATAAGTAAAGCTATATTTGTTTATGATTGTTGGGGTGTGTAGCAAATTTGTGTGGCTAGGACGCGTGAGTTCAAAATATATGTTTGTTTTGAAATTGAATATAACAGAGTTTGTAAAATATGTAGTCAAATTATATGAAAAGGTGTAAAAATTAGTTTAGTAATAATTACATAATTGGATAACCATAAAAGATTACTGAAAACTTAAAAATGATAGAGTAAAAAAGAGAGAAATGGAATAAAGTGAGAGTATTCTAGCCTAAAAAGTTAGTATTAGCACAAAAAACAAGATTGACACAATTTTGATTTCGAATCAAAACTTAATTGAAAATTAGTTGGTTCTTTTTTTATACCAAAGTAGCAGGTACTAGAAACATGCAATTTCAAAGCATTGATTCTAATTTCAAATCGTCAATTTTAGTTCTGGCGGTTTTGAACAACCGATTCCAATCTTAAATCACTGGTTCCATATTTGCCTTTTATTTATTTTGGAGGGTCCTACGTTAGTGATAGTAAAAACAAAATTGAGAACCACGAGTTGGGACTTCACAATTTCAAAAATAAATGATTTCACATTTGAAACTAAAATTAAAATCAGGAAAACCATGTCCACGTCTAATTGATGCACTCTCCATGCAAATGCACTAAGACCAATGCGACATTCTTTGGTAGTTTTTTTTATAAGGGAGAATTTATAATTTTTTTTAAAAAATGGTACTATTATTGATTGAAAAAAAAAAACAAAATATTATATTCTTATATATATATATATATATATTTTTTTTTTTTTTTTTTTTAATTTCAATTCGGAGCAGTACGATGATCATGCTTTGATCTATTCGCTTTCAACAATTTAACTTTTGCTTTCACTATTCCCAATTCCCAGTTTAGTAATCCGCACCACTTCTGCACTTGTTCTTCTCTGCTTATTTCCTCATCCATCTTTATCAATGATCGCCCTCTTTCCATATTTATAAAAATTGATATTTAAACACCTGTAAATTTCAGTTTCTCAGTTGGACCTGGCGACTATAAAGACCCTAAAATCAACTATGCCCAATTCCAAACCCCTAATTTGAATATATTTTCTCGTAAAACAATCTCTAACGGCTACAGAAGGAAGTATATGGCTAAAGCGAAGCATCAGAAGTCCAAGCCTAGCAGACTACCCAGACAAACCCATGTAATATCAGACCTCGTGTGTTAGTGTTGCTGATTACAATCATGCAAGTTTTTGTTGATTTTTCATTTCCACCTTTTTCTGGTGGTTTTTGATGTTGCTTGAGTTGTGAACAGAGTAAAAAGCGCGGTGGAAAGCAAAACGATGTGTCTGAATTGCGGGCGCAGCTGGATGTTTTGGGTTTGAAAATCATTCAAGTGACGGCAGATGGTAATTGTTTTTTCAGGTGCGTTTTTTTTTTTAATTAAATTAAAAAATCATTCAAGTACCCAATTGATGATGATTGTACGCAGAAGTGATTTTAAATTGAATGTCTCGATGTTTAAAATATTTTTTGGGCATCAGGGCATTGGCTGATCAATTGGAAGGCGATGAGGACGAGCATCAGAAGTATCGGAATATGGTGGTTGGGTTCATAAGGGTAAACTTATGAAAGATGGAATTTTTTAGAACAAATTTACCGGCATTCAAGATGTCTGATAAGTTTCCTAGAGTGTAGTTTCTAACACACATTTAGCATTAAGCAATTGTTAGGGCGTTATATCATTTTTTGCTTTTACTTTAGTTGATACTTGGTGATGATGATTCTTAAATGAAATGATGCTAATATTAGTGGTTCTTCTGGTACTCTTATGCTTGCCGCGATTATACTATCAAGCTCGTGACTTGAGTTTGTACTTCTTCTAACATCTTTCAATTAAATGATTGAGAGTCGTTGTTGGGATCTAGGTCTTTGTGTAGGAAACTGGATGAGAAGCATAAATCATATAAACCAACATAGATCACCATTAATATTTTGTTAAAGTAAATGCCAAACCTAAAAGTTTGCTAATACAGCTAGATTGGGTGGTAACAACTATTCGTAGGAACTAAAATTTCATAGAATGTTGGACAAATTTGCAACTTTTCTTACCTGTTTAGCGCTACAATACTGATAGATGAGGTGCATTTGACAGGAGAACCGTGAAATGTTTGAGCCCTTTGTGGAAGACGAGGTTCCATTTGATGAATACTGCCAATCCATGGGGGAAGATGGCACTTGGGCGGGACATATGGAATTGCAAGCAGCTTCTCTTGTTACTCGCAGTAATATATGCATTCACAGAGTAAGTTACTTTCCCTTCATTATAAATTCTTCCATTATTTGTCATAGATGGGGATATTTCCAAGCTCCACTAATTTTGGAAGCAGCAGCAATGCCTTTTTTTGCTGAGTTATTCCATAATAATGTCTTATATTTTATATATTGATTAGGGTTTTTATCTAATTATTGCACAGCACATGTCTCCGCGCTGGTACATACAGAATTTTGATAAACTTGAAGCTAGGATGATTCATCTGTAAGTACACTTGAAACTCTATACTTTTGTTGTACATACATCTTTCGCAAATAACACCATTGAACCGATACTTATTCTTTTATTTAGTATTATCATTTATGTATTTATTTGGTAAGAAATGAGTATTAAAGATTAACCACATGATGTGGATACTTGGGAAGGAATTGACTTTCACGAACCATCATCCTTCAGACCGACCTTTGTGGCTAAATACAAGTAGTAGCATACACATCTACCTTAGTGTACTTCTGGGTTTGGTCTTTATTGCTGCTTTGTATTAGTTTGCAAGGGACATAGACCGCATTATCACATTTACTGTCTTCTTTGTGCATTCTAAGGCTTTGAAGTTTAATTTAATCAATACATCCAACTTGGGACCTCTAACTAAAGAAATAATCTAACAAAATAAACTTCCTATTTTAAGATTCATATTACATCTAATTAGGTTTCGGTTGTAACTCAATATGCTTTGATAACAACATTAACCATTTGAAACACATTAAATATTTTGAAATCGGAAAATTAATGTCATACAATATTGATTACCTGCTGTATAGGACGTTGACTGTTTCTTTAGCTGTTTTGCAAGTTTTGAACTTTTTATTTCAAAGAAACTTGAATATAATAGATGGAGCTCATTAAAACATCAGTTATTGTTAGAAAATAATTTTTAGTGTTTGAGTGAAGATTGCTTATCCAGGTAGTAACATCGCCATCATCAGTATTCCATTTTTATTTTCTTTGTGCATGTCTACCGGCCCATTGAGATCTTCGAAGTCTTGGTAGAACAATAAGAGATGTGTGATCTCTATTTGATAGGGAATTAGCATATGATCTGCGAGTGAAACACTCATTTGATTGATCGGATATTTGATGTGAACTATCACATCATGACTAGGAAATGTGATATATGATGATACATACGCAGAAATATGATTGAATCATTAGAATTTGGTTTTAGTGGGTAACCGTTGCAGATCAAATAAATAATGTGCAATCAGAGGTTATGCAGAAATTTATTATTCCTATATCAATTCCATGAAATTTATTGGGTTAGATGCGTCTTTAAATCCGTCATGCTGGTGCTTGGTAAAGTTGATTTTATGTTTACTGAAGTATGATCTAGAACTCTGTTAGATTACCCATATCTCACATAATGATAACTTTGCAAATCATTTTTCTTTCTTTTCATCTGCAATTTTTATTTACAATATATATACATACATACATATATATATATATATATATATATATATACTAATAGCAATGCGTCTTTTTTCTTTTTGTTCCAATCCTCAATCTTGTTTAAGACTTTAAGTTCACTCCTTTTCTCTTTTAACAAATAGATCTGCTCTTACTTAGTATCAAGTATGCTCGACCAACCTTTATTTTCTTGTAAGATCGACTACTTGTTACCAAACAGCCCAGAAGCTTAATAAAAAGATTTCTTATGGTAATGTATGGTATTACTCTTTTCATTGGATAACAGATATTTCTGTTTACGCTGGTTCTTAAATTGGATTTGGGTGCCGATTCTTGATAGAAATCAGTGGTAGAATGTTCAGCATACCTTATAGGATCTTAGAAAGTAAACTTACTTTACCCAAAAGCATTTAGCTTGTCAAGTCTTCAAAGTAGTGCATCCTATGATTTGATATGTTTCTTAGTTATCAAGCATGCACACTCTTGCTGCATGGTTTAATAGTGCATGCTTATGACTTGAAAATTTTCCTTTGTCGTCATGCATGCACATGTTTGATGCATGGTTTAATATTGTGTGTTGTAGTGCCACGTCCTTTCATTCCTTAATTGCGTGTTTTCAGCTTCTCTAATTTTTATTTTTTTTGGTGCCCCTTTAAGTTGAGATTTTATACTATATTGAATATGGGACCCACATCGTGTTTTGTTAGATGCATTTAAAACAGTTTTCAACGTTTTCAAAATGTGCCTATTTTTGAACCGATATTTACCTGAGTTGAAGTGCCAAGTACTTGGAAAAATCTTCCACCTATTCTTCTTTTTCAAGCACCTTACATCTCACAACTGGTTACCTTTGCAGTTCTTATCATGATGGAGAGCATTACAATAGTGTTCGCTCAAAGGATGACACCTGCTCCGGACCTGCCAGGACAATTGTTATTAAGGTTTTTCTCGTTGTTTTCAAGGACTTTTTAGTTCTTCTCAGCACATATTACCTGAACTAGTTATTCCTATTCTAACATAATTATATCTCGCACAGTACATATTACCTGCATTATTTATCCTTTCTACCTAGAATCTAATAACTTCTAGCTATGTCAAATAGGGTGATGCTGATCTTTCAGCAAAGTCCGATCAACCGAAACCAGCTGCCAAGAAGTCTAGAGAGGAAGGTGGAAGGAATGTTTTTCATGAGGACTCCATTAAATTGGTAAAGGCTGGAAGTGGATGTGAAGATGTGAGAAAAGTTGAAGAGGTAATTATATCCAACATCCGAAGCCCTCAGAAAAGAGCTGTAAAATAAAATTCATAAGCCAGATAAGGGCCTGCTATACTTCATCAAACGGGCTATGTTCCTATAATGGATATTGATTTGAAATTCTTTTGCATATTTTTTAATGTCATTCTAGGCTTTACTGCAATCGGGTGGTGATGTTGATGCTGCAGTAGAGGTCCTTGTGGCTGAGCAAGGATGTTCAGATCAGATAGTTGCTGAAGATGAATCTTCTCTGTCAGCAAAAACTTCTTATGGTAATGAATGGTCATTATGTCTTCTGTTCTTCAGCTTAGTTATCCTATATCTGTTTAACTGTGTTTTTTATGCTGCCTAAATATCTTATCCTTCCTCAATTATGTTTTCGGATGTTAATGTTATTTAGTTACATTAAGACTTTTCTGCTGTAAAACTAATTGTGAACAACTAACAAACCTGAAAGGAGTTTGAATATGATTCAAAAGTCAAACAAATAAATAAATGAAGAGGCATATGTACAAGTTGATGGCTTATAACAAGTTGTACTCTCATTTGGTTGACAAAAAATAGAAAAGTTGTACTTAACTCTAAACTTTTTGGGACAGAGGGATAGTTACAACATACAGCCAGAAATTATTCTCGTGCTTGGGGAACTAGGGTTAGTTAGTTACTATTATTTTTCTTAGTGATTGTATCTGAATGTGTGTGTGTGTGTGTATATATATATAGGATTACTCACAGAACTCAGTAAACTATGTGGTCACTTTCTGTTTGACATCGACTGGTGAAGTATGCCAGGAATTGGTATGCATCCTTAATTAGTAGGTGATGTCATGTGTGAACTGTGTCATAGTAAATGAGACATCCAAATAATAATAAATGAAGATTTTACCTTTCAGGATGTTTAGTCTAAGTAGCAATACCTTGATGAATAACCATGTCATGAGTGTACCAAAAACATTCAATTTTCTTTTTTAAGTCAGAATCACTTTGTCCAGGCTTATTGTATGTGTGAACTGATTTAGCTACCTCTGATTCGTTGAATATTTATGTCCAATAACATTTCCATTCTTAACACAAAGGTATTGCCATTAATCATCACTAAAAGAGATAAAGAATCTGAAGTATGGTTAGTCTAGTTATCTATTCCTATTTATAGAAATTTAGACATCTTAATGCATGTGCTGCAACCATTCTATTCTGTTGGCAGCATATTTATTTGCTTCATGTTACTAATTTTGAGGTTTTCCAGATGAGAGTCAAGATGAGAACTCTGATCAGCAATTGATAGTTGAAGAGCCTACATGCAAACCAGATTTATCTGGTAGTGATGCAGGAAAAAGTTACAGGCAAAATCTGCAACCTGATGAAAAGGTTTTATCATGTATATTCAAGAAGCTGAAAAATTCTGAAGTACTTTTAGCCTTTACAACTTGCTTAGCTGATTTATATGTGATTTATCTCAGAAATTTTCAAGAAACAAGGCTTGCCTATGTGGCTCAAAAAAGAAGTACAAGTCTTGCTGTGGTACAGTTGCTGGGAGATCTTCTGCCAGATTTCCGGTGTAAGATTTTTAATGATTGCCTCTTTGAGAATTCAATCATTTATCTATTGATTACTTGGTTAAATACTATTAGGAATCGCCTTGGTGAAAATAGACGACGTGCTCTAGGATGCATCTGATTTATCGTCAACATGATTCTTCTCTAGGATATTTTTTATACACATATTACATCTTGGGATCCAAACACTATCCTCATGGCTGCTGTGGTTTACTTATTTGGTGTATTTATTTATCTTTTTCACGTGATCTTGCATGACCTTTGTTTTTACTCGTGTCCCATTTTATTTATAGATTTATTTTTTATTTTATTTATTTATTTATATATTTTTATTTAAAGCAGCCACGTGAAAAATATATCTGCCGACTTAAAATTCCATTGTAGAACAAATAATGAAGGCAGAAAACGCTGCAACTTTAGGCTTTCGAGCTATAAAAAACCTAGAGCTACAGTTGGGAAAATAGTAAAACAGAACGAAATCTTCTAACACTTTGTTCTTGAAGTGTTATGCTTGTTATTGTGCATGTTTCTTGATTATAATCAAGATGGAGAAATTCAAACTGAAAATAATGTGTTACTTCAGGGACCTCGGGCATTTTCATTGATTAAATAATATATGAATTTTATAACTTGAAAAGTCTGTTTTAAATGGTGAAGTTGTGAGTAGTTATTTACCAAGATATGATCATTTGTAATTAAATGGTAAAATGAACAAACATCCATAATTAGGAAGACTGTTCCTGAAGGCCCCCCCAATTCTTAATTGGAATTACAGGATATTTTGTAATTTTTATTTAATTCTTCTATCACAGTGTGATTGTAATATTTTTCTTCGTTGAATGACCCATTCGCAAGTACAAGTTGCCTAAAGCTATTGCATATGCACTTACACAGGCAGGACAGATTTGCGTAATGATAATACAAATATGCACACAGACCTATTTCTCCTAAGACAGCTTATTGTTTTCACAAAGTGAAGCTAGGAACAGTTGATCTTGTCATATTTTTCTGTACTTCTTATTGCTGTGTTTGGCACTTTGATATCTCACGGCTTTCATGCCAGGTATAAATTTCACTTTTTTTCTAAAATGCCATCGTAAATGGAAGACTATCGATATACAGATAATCTGGCATGTGTTTGATATCCCAAACATATTTCTTCTAATTGACACTATTGTATAACATTGACAGTAACCAGACAGTGGACTATGGGAAGGGCCGGAAAGATAGGAAGCTAGCTAGAAGAGGTGGCACAAGTGTTCATAGTTCCGTTCATTCCGACGGAGGGCCACCTGACATGGGTGCACTATGCATCTAACCAAATCTTCCAGGTAGCGCTGCATCTATTTCTTTGATATTAAGTTGTGTTAGGATGGATTTGGAATCCATAATAGGATTGATTTTAAATTCATCGCTCCTGATCATTCAATTATTTCGGTGGATTTCAAATCCTGCAATCCAAACGCAACCTTGATTGTGTTGTGGTGGATAATCGATTTGACGCAGTTATATATAGGATCCATTTCCATATCCAAAATTGTATGATAAGTTCATTTGTATCTTCGCAATTTGATGCAATATATTCTCTTTTTTCTCTGACATGGGCTTGCATTAGTGCTGCAATAACACATGTAGATAGAAGACAAAAGGCCTCCTGCATTCCATTGTCTAGATCTGATGAATTTCAATATAATCATAATGCCTGTCTTCGGAATGGTTATTGATTTCTTTCACTTATTCAGTAAAAAGCTATTCTGAAATTAAATACTGCATTTGTCTCAAATTTGCAGTTGAAGAAGAGGTGATTTTATTGCTGCAAATGGGCAGGAAATTGCAAAATCAGCCCATTTCCAGATTACTAAATTGCCTTGTACTTTTTGCTCTCAAATGGGGCTTATCGGCCGTTGGAATAGCCTACTACAAAGTTTTGATCCTTTTGCTGGGTGATACCATAGTTCAAAATCCATCAACAGGTGAACAAGTGGACATACAATGACTACAGTTATTATTTTTATTTTTATTTTTGAATTTTGTAGAAAAGATGTATTTATGCAATCAAGTGATTCTTGTTCTTGCAATGAAGGTAAGTAAGGTGTACTATATATTTGTGGAAGAGCATAATTTAGACGTAACTTATCGAATATTCAGATTTTTACTATTTTACTACCTAAATTTTTCTTTAGGAAAAAATATAAATTGACCGTTAAATTATTTACATTTTTGAACTAAGGTATATAAAATATTAACTTTTATTAGTTGGTAGAAATCGTTGCATTTTGTTTGCTACTGATCACATTTTCGACCAAATGGGCATATCTGGTAACTTGCACACTTTTTCTAGAGGACATTCAAACCGCAGCAGTCTCGAAATATACAATTAGGAAATCTAAATACTAGTCGTAAGAAGTAGAAAATAGATCAACTATCTTCAACCTACTTGGAAGGACCCACTGATAACTCCTCTCATCGCGATCAAAAGGTTATCTATATTTTTTATTTTCCAAATATAGGAAATAACATAACTGCTTCTTGAAAAAACATGCAAATCATATAATGCCAATTTAATCGAAAATATGACTGATAGACTCTCGCAAAATGTTACAATTTAATAATAATTAATAAAAGTTAATGAATTTTATGAAACAATGTATAATACACAATTACAAATTTTCAGATATTCTTCTAAAGCATTTTCAGATCACATTGTCGTCTAAATGAATTTTCTTACAACTGAAAGTCGTCCAATACTAAATGTATTTTATCGGAATACACAACCTATGTATTGGGATCACTAATTGTGCTTATCGAATTAAAAATTGTGGAACTATATCAACATAATACAATGAAAACTTTCTTAATGAAAATCTGATAAATTACAAAGAATCAACGAATTATCGTACGACTAAATGCAACTATAAACAATCTACTAGAGACAATATAAATGAGTCCTAATATTTGTTTAATAATTTGTTTCTATGAATAATTTTAAATAAATAATTATGTTTTACGACAGAAGTCAACCTCAAATATTCGAATCCATTATGTAAAAATCCATCCCAAAAATTTAAATTTATTTTGGACAATTATTATGTTAGACACACATATATATAATTTAAAATTTACAATCTTATAATATAGAACTAATATATGAGATAGTTTTAAAATGGTGAATAAAGTATTTTCATATTTACAGGGTTTAATTTGATTACCACAATACTCTCAACTATAAACCTATTCAATCAACATTATAACTCATAAGTTCAAAACAAAATACCAAAATATATTTAAATCCTCATCAACTAGAAACATCTAAAACTGGTATCTACTTCTTCTTCTCCTTTATTTTTTGTTTTTTTCTTAGAATACGTTTCTTTAACTTTTGAGTCTTCATTTTCTTGCATCCATTTTATTAAACTTTCTTTAACCTTAACTTCATGTTTCTTTAATTTTTTTATTATATGTTATTAGGATTTCAACTTCTTATTTTAACGTTTATTATAAAAGAAAATAAAAAATTAACAAAAAACAAAAAACAAAAAACAAAACAAAAAAAAGAGTAAAACTACATCGTTTTAGAATAGATGAATTTTAAAAAATTAGGCGCATTGGGCGCCTAGGCACTTTCAAGGCAGGGACGATTCAATCCATTTGCGTAGGGCGATTGTACTAAAATTCAGATGGAAAGCTCAATATCCAACCTTGGTGGCGCCCACGCGATCTCTAGGCGGGATTTTACAAACCCTGATTAAACATAAAAATAAATTAAAAATAGAAAAAGTTAAATATTAAAATTAGAAAAAGTTTTTCTTTAAATAAAAAAAAACCAATAGAATTGTGACAACACAACAAAATTGAGTGATAAGCAATTATATGATTCTCACTTGTAAAGATGTGTCTAGGTTCATAATTGGGTGGGAACATTAAATAAATTAGTTAGTTTGCAATTTTAGCCTTCTTATGGCTTTAGCATATATTAGCATCCACGATTTGTAATAAATTATTATAAAAATAATAATATAATTTTTTGAAATAAAATACATAATTATATCAAATATATTTTTTAATAACAATTTGTATAAATAAAATATCTCATAATTTTATTTTATATAAAAATATTTTAAATATTAAAATATACCACAATTAATTTATGAAAATATATTTTATATTTACAATTTTATTTTTGTATATATGTGTAATATGAATACCAAATGAATATCATAAAAATATGATTAATTTAATATATTTTAAAAAAATAAAGGTGAGCCAAAAAAAGTATAAATTTTAAAAATTAAAGTGAAAAACAAAGAAAAAAAATTGATTAAATACTAGACTTTGTAAAAATAGTAAGTTTTAGCGGTAAAATCTCAACTTCCTATTTTGCTTTACTTATATTATATTATATATATATATATATATTGTATATAATTTAGATTTTCATTTGCCCTTAAGGATTAAATGTCTTCACTGAATTTCTTAAAATGTTGCACTCTCATAGTTGTAATACCTTTTATATGTGCACATTTGCTTAAATCATATTGTTGAAATTCATATCCAAAACATTTAGCCAATTACAGAAAAATGCAACTTATAAAATATAAGATTAGTAAAGTATCAAACAAAAAGTAAATTACAGAATTACAAATAATAATAATAATAATAAATTAATAAATATTCAGATTTTTTTTTTTGAATTTTGAACTCATTTGTATTCTTTGAATGTAATAGTGATTCCCATAATTTATTAGTAATTTAAAAAAATTGGTGAATATTCTGAAAAATTATTTGCAATTTATTCTTTATTTGTGAATTCATTTATAATTTAAAACATTATTTCTTAGTTTTCAAAACTAATTATAAAAATTCTTATTTATTTTTAATTAGTTTTATATTATTTAATATTTATTTTCTTACCACTTTGGTTGCAGCTGGTGTATCCTATATAGGCAACAAAGTGCATAGCAACGGATGGATTGTTGCAAGTGTGATGGGACAAGAGCAGTCAAGAGAGCATCCCATTTCACATTAGCAGTTGTGTGGAAAGACAAGATTGATTTGATGAGTCATCGTATAATGTGCATCGCACAAATTGGCACTAACTCAGATATATCAAAGCCCACCTAATTTTAGCAAAAATCTATTCTCAAGGTTCCATGAAACCTCCATACACAGGCCGTTGGCATCTAATTCTCCATCTTTATACGCTTGCTTTTAAGTTACCGGCACAAGGAATCAATACATTCAACTGCTGTATCTTCATTTTTATCAACTCTCTAATTTGATCAATAATTTTTTTCTGTATTTTTCTAATATACGCCAACAATGATGATATTTTGTGATTGTCAAGCTACATATGGTAAGACATCGAGCAATATGTACAACGGTAAATTTAAACATCCAACGTAGACATAATATCGTTAGACATTTGATCTTAAGTGATATTATATCGAATGACTACGTAAAGTTGAAAGTTAATTTGGTGGATCTGCTTGCAAGAGGGTCAAATCGAGATCAGGTGAACAAGTTTCTGAAGGGAATGAATTTAAAATCCACATAGCAAGAATCGACATAGTGGTAACTCAACCATGTTAACTGAAGATCCCAAGAACTTGATTCAATGGAAAACTTTAATAATTTCTAACCCTCGTTGAGGTAGAGTATGTTAAGTGTGTAAATTGTTTAATGTCCCACATTGGTTGTGGATGAGAAAATCTTGTAATCTATGCCTTATATAAAGGGATTGTTTAATGTCCCACATTGGTTGTGGATGAGAAAATCTTGTAATCTAAGCCTTATATAAAGGGCTTATGTTTTGTTATTTTTTTGGATATGCATGATCACAACTACTTAGTAAAATCTCCTGACTTGGTAGTGCCCCCAGACGTAGCCATTATTGGTGAACTGGGTAACCAAATATTGTATTATTTGGTATTGCTATTGTTTTTTATTTCCTAACAACTGGTATCAGAGTCCGGTTGGAGGTGCAAAGACAATGGCGGAAGGAAAAAACGCCGGTGGAGAAGTTCGATGGCTCAGATTACGGTTTCTGGCGGATTCAGATCGAGGATTACCTCTACGGCAAAGATCTCTACCAGCCGCTGGGCGAGAAACCGGTGGAGATGAAGGATGGCGAGTGGAAACTGCTGGACAGAAAGGCGATGAGCGTGGTTCGTTTGTCGTTGTCCAAAAATGTTGCTTACCACACCACCGATGCAAAGACCACGAAGGAGATGCTGGATATCCTGTCAGAGATCTACGAAAAGCCGTCTGCAGCAAATAAGGTTTACCTTATGAGGCGTCTATTCAATCTGAAGATGTCAGAAGGGACGCTGGTTGCTGAACACCTGAATGAGTTCAACTTAATTACGGCTCAATTACGTTCAGTTGGGATTGATTTTGACGATGAAGTTCGAGCCTTAATTCTTTTATCCTCTTTGCCGGAGAGTTGAAGCGGAACAGTCACTGCTGTTAGTGCATCGGCGAGTAAAGATAAGATGAAGTTTGATGAAGTAAGAGATCTGATTATCAGCGAGGAGATTCGCAGAAGGGAATCAGGCATTACTTCTGGATCGGCTTTAAATATAGAGAATAGAGGGCGAACGAAAGGGAAGTCAAATTCGAGATCTGATAGATCCATGTCGAGAGGAAAGAGTCGTGGAAGGACGAACGGGTCTTCAGTAAAGTGCTGGAACTGTGATGAGTATGGCCATGTAAAGAGAGAGTGCAAGGCACCGAAGAAGGATCAGACCAATAAAAGATCAGCGAATGCATCTACAGACGAGGTTGCTGATGCTTTGATCCTTAGCGTGAGTAGTCCGCTGGATTCATGGGTGTTGGATTCTGGAGCTTCGTTTCATTCATGTAGCAGTTCTGAGATGATGGAGAGCTATAGTTCTGGAGATTTTGGAGAGGTGTATCTAGCAGATGACGAGCCTCTCAAAATTGTAGGAAAGGGAAACGTGAGAATTGCTGCTCCGAATGGTTCTACTCTGAGACTGCACGGTGTTAGGCATATTCCTGGATTGAAGAGAAATCTTCTTTCAATTGGTCAGTTGGATGATGAAGGCTACGTGACGACATTTGGAGATAGTAGCTGGAAGATCACAAAGGGAGCTATGGTAATAGCTCGAGGCAGAAAAGATGGAACTCTATACATGACTACGAATTCTAAGAATTGTGTCGCTGCCATAGAAGAGAAGAATGACGCAAAGTTATGGCATTGTCGGTTAGGCCACATGAGTGAGAAGGGGATGCGAGAGTTATGCACCAAAGGAAGACTGCCCGGACTCAAATCAGTTGAGATCGGTCTTTGTGAAGATTGTATATTCGGGAAACAGAAAAGAGTAAGCTTCTCGAAAGGTGGCAGATCATTGAAGAAGGAGAAGTTGGAGCTAGTACACAACGACTTATGGGGTCCAGCACCCGTGACTTCTCTTGGTGGAGCATCCTACTATATGACCTTCATTGACGATTCCACAAGAAAGGTATGGGTTTATTTTCTCAAAAATAAATCTGATGCGTTTGCTGCATTTCGACAGTGGAAAGCGTTGGTTGAGAATGAGACAGGTTTGAGGGTCAAGAGCCTACGATCCGACAACGGTGGTGAGTACGATCACCACGAGTTCAAGAAGTTTTGTAAAGACAATGAAATTCGCATGGAGAGGACGGTGAGAGGAACACCACAGCAAAATGGAGTTGCTGAGCGAATGAACAGAACATTGAACGAGCGTGCGAGATGCATGAGACTCAAGTGCGGGTTACCAAAGATGCACTGGGCTGATGCAGTCAACACTGCTGCATTCCTGATTAACAGAGGTCCATCAACGCCCTTGGAGAACGGCATACCGGAGGAGGCTTGGAGTGGAAAAAAGGTAAACTTATCATTCCTTCGTATCTTTGGTTGTATTGCTTACGTTTTAGTTGACTCTGCTGCTAGAAGTAAGCTTGATGCAAAGTCTGTCAAATGCACGTTCATCGGCTATGGAGGTGATGAGTTTGGGTATAGATTCTGGGATGAGCAGAATCGGAAGATCATCCGAAGTCGAGATGTAGTGTTCAATGAACAAGTGTTATACAAGGATAGACAGACAGTTGATTCACCAAATTGTAGCAGTCAGATTGTGGAGTTGGATATTACCAACTCGGGTGGGAGTAGGGGAGACTCGGGTGGGAGTAGGGGAGCTCAAGTCGAGGAGATGATTGATGTTGAGCCAAGTACTCCACAACGGATTCCGCTGCAAAGATCAATTAGAGAACGAAGGGCACCAGATAGGTATTCGCCCTCTAATTATTATCTTTTACTGACTGACAATGGAGAACCGGAATCTTATGCAGAGGCTAAGAATGTTCCAGATGTGAACAAATGGATACTTGCTGAGAATGACGAGTTGAGCTCGTGTTTGGCTAATGAAACATGGGAAGATGTCAAACTCCCTAAGGGCAAGAGAGCTCTTGACAGCAAATGGGTGTACCGAATTAAGACCGAGGCCGATGGAAGTAAGCGGTATAAGGCACGGTTGGTAGTAAAGGGTTTTCAACAAAAATATGGTATTGACTATACAGACATATTTACTCCTGTTGTGAAATTAACTACCATTCGACTTGTGCTGAGTATGGTTGCTGTAGAAAATTTGCTTTTGGAGCAAATGGATGTGAAGACAGCATTCCTTCATGGGGACTTGAAGGATGAGATCTACATGAAGCAACCAGAAGGATACGTGTCAAAAGGAGGCTCCGGACTTGTGTGTAAATTGAAGAAGAGCTTATATGGGTTGAAGCAAGCTCCAAAACAATGGTACAAGAAGTTCGACGGTTTTATGCTTGAGATCGGATTCATCAGATGCAATGCCGATCACTGTTGCTACTTCAAGAGATTTGAGAGTAGTTATATCATTTTGTTGCTTTATGTTGATGATATGTTGATTGCAGGCTCCAGTGCTAGAGAAATAAGCAAGTTGAAGAAGCAATTATCCGAACGGTTTGCAATGAAAGATCTTGGTGAAGCAAAACAGATCTTGGGGATGCAAATCAGAAGAGATAGAGCTGCTAGAAAAGTCTATCTGTCGCAAGCACAATACATCGAGAAGGTGCTTGAGAGATTTAGCATGCAAGATGCTAAGCCGGTGAGTGTTCCGTTGGGCAGCCAATTCAAGTTGTCTAAGAAGGAATGTCCGAGCACTAAAGAGGAGCGTGCTGAGATGCAGAAAATACCGTATGCTTCGGCTGTTGGAAGTATTATGTATGCAATGGTGTGTACGAGACCAGACATTGCACATGCGGTGGGAGTTGTGAGCAGATTCATGAGCAACCCCGGTAAACAACATTGGGAAGCAGTGAAGTGGATTCTGAGATATCTGCGAGGTACGACTGACATGACACTGTGTTTTGGTGGGAGTGATCTTATTCTAAAAGGATATGTCGATGCTGACTTGGCATCAAATGATTTTGATGGAAGAAGGAGTACTACGGGATATGTGAATACATTTGGTGGTACGGCGATTTCTTGGGCATCGACAAAACATATTCAGTTGAAGTATCATTACATTCGTCACTTGTTGGAGACGATGGTGTTGCAGTTGGAGAAAATTGAAGGAAGTAAGAATCCGCTGATATGTTGACAAAGGTTGTTACCTTTGATAAGTTGAAGTTGTGCATGACTTCAACTTGCCTCGAAGCTTGAAGACGAGGACGTGGCACTACCATGAGTTGAGATGACTGAAGAAAACAAATCACACTTTGTGAACAATTTCCAGGTGGGAGATTGTTAAGTGTGTAAATTGTTTAATGTCCCACATTGGTTGTGGATGAGAAAATCTTGTAATCTATGCCTTATATAAAGGGATTGTTTAATGTCCCACATTGGTTGTGGATGAAAAAATCTTGTAATCTAAGCCTTATATAAAGGGCTTATGTTTTGTTATTTTTTTGGATATGCATGATCACAACTACTTAGTAAAATCTCCTGGCTTGGTAGTGCCCCCAGACGTAGCCATTATTGGTGAACTAGGTAACCAAATATTGTGTTATTTGGTATTGCTATTGTTTTTTATTTCCTAACAGAGTATGGCAGGATACTCGGGATAAGAGATTGCCTATGTAAATGAGAAGTGGAGGCCACTTCGAAGTAACACTTTATGAATTCAAAAAGATTTTTCATGGCGAAAACGGACACAAACGTGATAACAAAAGGTGTTGAAGCCTTGTTGCGTGAATAACGTTGATTAGGTATACACGAAGGTGGAATAGTTAAAGGCATTGTGTATATCTATACTCATATGCATTAATTTTCACTCATGTGGGAGATTTTTGAAAAATTAGTTTATTAAGTTAGTGGCAAGCCTACTTTGACCAATTTTTAAACCGTTACTATCAATTAAACAAAGAATTTCATCCAGAGAATTTATTTTTAGCTTTATATATTTAATTTTGAAAAAAATAAATAGCATATAATTAATCTAGATTTCGAGCAGGTAATTGTAGTAAGTTGAATTTCTCAAAATTAATTTTCGATGAATGAGAAATTAATGTTCAAAGATTGCAAATTACAAATAATATTATGTGATGTGGGGATATAAAGAGACTTAATAAAAAGTTCATTCCACATTAAACCAATGTTGGTATTAATTTTAGTATAACTATTAGAATACTTATAATATTATAAAAATGACTTTCACTAGCGGATGACTTTCACTTGTTGAACTTAATGCTTATAAATAAAACCACTCTATGCATGGAAAAATCACCTGAAAAATCTGCATTGAATATTTTGAAAATCACAACATAAATTCAAGCAATTTAGTGAGCACTCATTTTTCACATTTTTCTAGTTCGTTGGAGCTTTTGATCTAATAGTGTTACTAGACAAAATCATTTCATATTAGAAACGATTCGTCAAACCATGAGAACTAGTGGGACGTGTATATCTTGCGGAAAGAGATCTTTCTTGACTCAATTTCAGCCATTTAAGTTCTCTGTTCCAATTTTTGTCTATCGAATCTTCTTCTGGAGCCCAGAAGTCAAAGGATCACCACTCCTCATCTCTTCCACAATCTAAGAAAGAAAGGAGTAACAATTTCAATTTCTTTTTTTCTTTTATACTTTGTAAGACATTGTTGAATGTTATAACCAACATACATATGAGTAAATACATGTCTTGTATCTTATCATATTGGAATATTTACTTAAAAAACATAAATAAAATAATTGAAAATTTTGACTAATTATAACATATATATAAATATTATATATTGTCTATATGTTATATAATATTATTTTAATATAATTTACTTAATTAAAGTTCAATTGTAGCATGTGATGATTAGTTATTTTCCATTATGTATGCTACTGGAAGCATTTTTAATTTTTACTAATTTAATTTATACACAAACAATAAAATCAATTTCATTTAATACAATTTTTCAATCTTTCTCAATATATTTTATATTAGTTAATTGTCATTAATTATATTTTAGATTAAACAATGTTCCCAACTGTGCATCAATCAGAACATTATATGGAAATGATTGAACTGAAAACTTTTGAAATGATCGAACATAATATATGTCATTAATTGAAAATTAGGTAATAATTTAACGTAATTCGTTAATATTTCACAATATATCTTTATCTTATTTAATTGTGATTAATTATATTCTTATTTTTAAATAATTAAAAATCGTGCACGTAGCATAACTGTTGGAATTGATTGAATTTGAAGTTCAATTACATGTAATTTGTTATAATTAGGTAATAATTTAATGGAATTTAACACATTGAACTACGTTAATTATACAAAAAGTATGCAGCTTAACTTGATTTAATATAAAACGTGTAATACTTACTATATTTTATAGTTAAACAAGTAATACTTTAAATCGTGTCACATGTGCAACCGTTTCACTGGAGTTTTTGCATACCCCATGATATATTTACATTTTAATTATTCATTAAGTATTAATAAATTATATATCGTACTTACTATTTAACATAATAATTAATAATTTTCAAGTACAAATTTACATACCAAAATAAATGATGCTTATTTTTGTGCCTTGAAAGTGCTTTTAAAATAAATATAAAACATAAAAATAATTATTTTAATTATTGCATATTAATTCAAAATCTAAATAACTAATATTTAAAATTAAAAAATGTTAATATCTTTCACTAGTTTTCTACTGACATAACTAATAACATATAAGATAATTGCATCTTTTTTTGTTCTTCCCATCAATTTTAATTATTCATTAAATCTTAATGTGTGTGTGTATATATATATATATCTACCTTACCAGCTTACCTATAATACATATTAAATATTAATTGTCAAACTTGCCAATAACATATTTACATATCGAAATTATAGAATATTTTTTACATAAATAAAATTATTATGAAATAATATTTTCATATGAAATGATGTTGTTTAATTTTTTATGCATAATCATTTGAACTTGACTTATGAATGTGTCTAAATAATATCAATTAATGTTGAAGATGCAAAAATTTAAAAATAAAATAAAATTTTTTGTTACAAAACTAATATTTTATTTAACTTTCTATTTAAATTATAAATTGGAAGAAAAATATGTAATACATAAAATGTGAATAAAATGTGGTTGTTATAATTTAATAGTTTGTAGTTTTCTAAATTATAATTTGTTTTATCAATATACGGAAATTAGCTTTATTTCCATAAGTATCAATATTATATTAATCATGGTCACCATTTTCATGTTTAAGATACTTTATAAAAAATAACATTGCTTACTCTTATAAATTTTGGATCATTTATGACATTAGATTTTCTATAAAACAATATAATATATATTATTTTATTATAAATAGTCTGTAAAAATATTATTTGAATTAAAATGTATTAATTAAAATATCTGAATATCTAATATATAAGAAAAATACATGATATCTTTCACATTTTTTTATATATATTTATAACTAATAAGATATATGATAATTACATTGTTTTTATTCACTTTAATTTTAAGTAAATAAACCACTTAAAAATTTATCATTTAATACATATTAATTATTAATTGTCCATCTTTGAAATAAAAAAGAACACAAATTTAGTGGACTTTTTTTTTTTTTAACATGAATAAGATGAACACAAGGACTACTATTAATATGGATTAATGTTTAATGTGTGATATACATTTGATTTATTTTTATATAAATAGTGACATTAAATCATGGATGACACGAATTTTTAAAATATTTTATTGGACCATAGGATTGAGGAACTCCAATATTGTGTTATTTGATATATTTGGTGACTCTATTAGTAATATAGGTAGATTGTATTATATGTTATATGGGTACATATAGTTTGTGTATAATTATGTATACTAATTTAAATAAAATTAAAAATATATGATATAAGATTCACATTTACATCATATATTTCACATAAATTAAAAAGAAAATGTGAGGAAAGAGGATTTGGATCCTCCATAGTTCTCTTGAGTTTTGGAGAGAGAAAGGTATATATATATATATATATATATATATATATATATATATGAATTAAAATAGAAAAATGTGGATCATGTATCCTCTATACTGACGTAATATTAAAGTAGTCTTAAAACATTAATATTCTGATTTTATTTTTTAAATTTTAAAAGTGAAAATATTTGGAACTTGATGTGTCAATCTTTGATTAATTGAATTTTACTTTTCTTCTTTTCTTTGAAATTTTCAAATTTTTTTTGTTTCTAATCAATTTGAAGAATATATCAAATTAATGTAGTATTTACCATCCTTAATATTACATTCACAACACACATTTTAAAAGTGAGCTCAATTATTTTTTAACTGATTATTTGATTATATGTATCAGATTATTTGTAATAAATTTATGTTGCACATAAATATTAATTAATAATTATTTAAAATATTAATTACATAATATATTTTTTGATATAATTAACCAATCACTTTATTATAGAAACATAACTCTTACTTTAAAAATAAGTGAATATATATATATATATTTATATAAATCTACGTCTTTATCAATAAAATAATAAATATGTTATATATTCTTAAATATTAATTTACTTATAAATTATATTATATGTTATTTTATTTTCAATATATTAAAAAACATTGCATGGAGACAATAGTAATTTTCTTAGTTATTGATTTAGAAACTGTCGGAAGAAATTCCAAATTGGGAAAGGCCCACGCCACATTTATTTAAATTCCGGCTTCCAATATTGTACGTACCTGCCCCTGCCCCTGCCCCTGCCCCTGCCCCTGCCCCCCCTTTGCTTGATTGATTCACTCACTCACTTCCCTTTCCTTTTTCCCTTTACTTCTTTTTCACCCCGTTCTTACACATGCAACCCAAAGAATCTAGCTCTTCTCAATAAACTTACTCCTACATCCAGTAATTTTATTTTTCTCCCACAATTCTATGCTATTTTTGAGAGCTTGACACGTGGCACGTCTCAATAGTTGTTTGTTGGTGTCTTTTTTTTTTTTTTTTTTTATAAATGATTCCATCCATCTAAGACTTAGCTTCTTAATCTAATCTTTTGAATTTTAAATTTTTCTATCTCTGTTTCAAATTAAAATATTTTTGAAAGTAACGTAAAAACAGAATTAATTTTGAAAGTAATGCAAAAAACTTTACGCATCGGATGCACTGTAGTTCGCTTTAGAGTATTACTTGTTCAATTAAAAAATATTACTTGTTTGCTTCAAATGTATTATTATTGATTTGTGTTACCTTTAAAAATAATAATAATATTTTTTAAAAAAATAAATAAATACCTTTTAGTAAAATAAATGATACGTGCAAGTCATTCTAAAAGTAACAGTCAAAATACAAAATAAAATAAAATTTTAAAAATCATCCAGAAACAATTCATTCAAAATGATGTGAGAGCAGTTGACCACCTGATCAGGTGGTTAGTAGAGAAAGAGAATACAATTAAGATACACGTAGATACACATTGACATAGTCACAATTTTTTAAACTATACAATTAAAATACACGTAGATACACATTGACATAGTCACAATTTTTTAAACCTAGTTAGCTAGCTGGTTGTCCACTGTGGATATAATCAATTGGCTTTGTTTAGTTCAGGAAAAAAAAAACAAAAAAAAAAAGGAGAATCTGGAAGCAAAATAATTTATGTAGAAAAAACAAAAGGTATGACTTGATTCGTTGTACAGACCATCAATCTAAAAATCTTGTACGACATGATTATTTCTATATAGTATATCCTGTCTTAGCTGGGAAAAAGGGGCTGTCAACAAATGTTTATATATATATATAAATAAATATATATATATATATAATAATGCAACATGCACAAAAATGGAAGGTACAAGATGCAATATGTACATAGGTTAATAGATGATGACGTCCTGGATGATGCAATTCCACAAATTTATATTTAAATAATAAACTACAGATTATATAATATTAGGGTTGGATATACAATGCTAAAATATCTTGATAGAGTTGGTGGGATAACCAAAAAGGTTTTCTAATGAGGGAACCTCGTAGAAGAATTCGGTTTTCAAGCTACACATACAGTTGGATTAATTAATTTAAATTCGGGTAAGTAAATTGGGTCACTGAATCCTTCATTCTACCCGCTCGTTCTCTTTTCTATAACTTATAGTAACATAAAATATTTTGAGATTCAAAATATTTCCATATCATGCTTGAAACAAATATATTCAAGTAACTTTCACGAAAGCTAAAAAATAATAAAACCATCAATATACAACGTACAAGTTGATCCATTCGTGGTTGGTAACATTTTCAGTGCAATTACAAAGGCAGCACTCTAAATCCTTCCGATACAATAAAAACACACACACACACACTCACACGTGTGTTGTGTGTGGTGTGTGTTGAAGAGATCTAGTGGGATATGTGGAGAGGGGGATTTATGATTTTTCACTTATGGGGGAAGCTTTAGTAGAGTTAGGTTAAGTCCCTGTCATCATAATAGCAACGTCTGTCTGATTGCTTTTGCCCATGAGAACTGATTCAAAGGACAACCATGATGCTGACAATTCAGCACCTTCTTCAGATATTTCCATAAAATACTTCCATACTTGAGCACTTCTCTCTTTTCACCATTTTCACTTTTTCTCTTTTCCCTTCTCTTTCTCTCTCATCTGCACGACTTATCTTTAACTATAAATATGGAATTATGAATTCAGATAGAACAGTGACAAACCAAGTAAGACAGTTAGAAACATTACCAAATACTTATGTCAAATGTGGGTAAATCAACGCCTTCAATATTGCCAACCGTAACATAAAGATTTTACAATTGCTGCATTAATTATTAGTGCATCCATACATGTACCATGTAGGTATGTAATGATGCAATAATGTTTATTTTTGGAAACTTAGGTATTGCAGAATTGATAGGCCAGCAATTTAATATTTCTGATTTATTACAATTTCGTATAGATGCAGTTTATCTAACTAAATGTTTTCTTCATGCATGCTTGGGGACCTAAATACGAACCAACTTTTTATGGGACTTTATTAGGTTTTTAGGAAAATAATTAATTTATTAATGTATCACTAATTTATTTCACTTTTAAATCTCTTCTTTGAAATTAATATCAAGAAAATTAAGAAGGTTTCTTTCTATTAAAAACACGAAAAAATAAATTATTTGAGAAAAAAATAGTTTTTGGGAAACATATTAAAAAATAGAGTAAATTTTATTTTCTTGTGACGTGCCTCCAATTCTCCAATTTACTACTAAATTCAGTGGAAATTCGAAACAAAAAACACGAAAAATCATGATATGAATTGTAGATTTCAGTGAATTTCTCAAGTTTCATGAAAGTCTAGACTAATTTGGATATTATTCTGCATATATAAGACCAACAAAATTTAGAAAAGCGAAAAAGAAAAAAACCAACCGATGGTAGCTCCAATAGAATTAAAAAAAAAAAATCAAAGTAGTTGAGAGAGAGAGAGAGATTTCACATAGAATGCGCTTGTTATATATGCAGGACAAAATGATGTTGTGAAGAGAGGTAAAGATGAAGCCCAGTGAAAGCAAACCATCTTTGCAGACATACAGATAAATGAAGTTGCTATGAACGAACAAGAAATCGAAGAAAAATAGTATACATACATACTTATATATATATATATATATAGGAGAAAAGAGAAAGAAGAAGATCATGAGGGTCTCATAAGATGGTGGGTCCCATTTGTTCGGAACCAGTTTTGTGGTGTATGCATCAGCGGCGGCGCGGGGAATCCTGATGATGCTGCAGCGCCGGCAAACAACGGACCTTGATTCATCATCTGCCATTGCTGTAATTCATTTCTTGATACTCCTGAAACCTCTCCAATTTTCCTCCCACCAACCAGGAACTGCAACGTATTTTTTATATTTATTTTTTCATGCATATTTAAATCTCCAAATTATCATTCCATATGAATTAGCTTGTTACCTGATAATTCTGTGAAGCCAAGGAGCCAGGAGAATTAAGGTGTGTTTGGCTTAGAAGCTGCAGTGTTTCTCTCTCATCGTACACTTCTCTTCTCCCTGGATTCTCATTGCCCGTTGTTGAAATCACATGCCGCTAAAAATTATTCTTTTTCTTAGATTGCATCAGGAAAAAAAAAAACACACACACACACAGGAATAATCACTTATTAGTTTTATTACATACCTGATCAGGTCTGAAGATTGTCTTTGAAGTTGAACTGCCCAAACTAAGATCCAGATTGTGGTCGGGTGCATTGTTATCAGAAGACTCTGATACACACACACACACACACACACACACACATATATATAGGTGAATTTTTTATAAATTTCTATGAATACAAATAACTCAAATGAAAAATTCAAGTAAATAAAATTATAAGAAAAAAAGTCACCTGCTGCTTTAAGTTCTTGTTCATAAATGGCGGCGTCAAAATTGGTGACAGCTTCCTTTCCATTACATTTGATGGCGGCTTTATCATAAGCCCTATGTAATTATTGCAACAAAATAATTGAGTATTGCCCTATAAAATTTTATCAAGGTAGCATTTAATCGAGTAAATTTGTTGAAAATATAATTTATATTAGACCAAATACAAAAAAAAAACCCACCTCGCAGCTTCAATTTCTGTGTCGAAAAGGCCCAAATAAACGTACCTGATTAAATAAATATATATATAAAAAAAAAAAGCAAAATGTTTTTTTCTTCATTAATCCAAACTTCATAATGATGAATTAAAAGTGCAGAAAATAGAGAATTAATGAAAGTTGCAGAAAATAGAGAATTAATGAAAGTTTACTTTTTGCCAAGAAATTGACCCATTCGGGCTTCCCATCGACCACATTTATGTAAGGTAACACCTCTATACTTGGAACTCCCTCTTGGGAACCCACTGCTTTGTCGCCGCAGTAGATGCACAAATTCTTCCTTGCTTAGATTCCCCATCTGAAATTAAATTCCACCATAGGTTATATATCAGCATCGCATGAATAACCACTCTCTCTCCCTCTCTCTCTCTCTCTGCAAGCAACCTACCTGTTTAAAGTCTTGTTCATAATCCTCTAAACTAAAGTTTATGTCGGCATCCAATCCTCGGAACTTAATAGCTGCCCTGTCGTATGCACTGCAAGACATTCATTCCCAAACAAGATTAGTTAGCCTACCTCTAGCTTCCATAAATGTTGCCATAAAATATAAGGGTGGGAACTAACCAGGCTGCCGCATGTGCTGTGTCAAATCCACCTGTAGATGCAAAATTCACAGGGAAAACAATAATCACGATATCAAGGATTAATTCCAAATAAAGTAAAATGGTAATAATTTCGTTCGAGAAAAGGAAAACCAACCTAAATAAACTTGCTTTCCGCAATCCCTGAGGAATAACGAAGAGAAGAAGATGAATTTATACATGTAGCGCATGAAAAAGGAAAACCATGGAAGAATTTTGAGGTTTTTGTACCATATGTGTGACTCCCACCGGCCGGTTCTCCGGTAAAACGTGACGCCGCGATACTGAGAGCTTCTGGACCTGGGGCCACGGCGGCTCTTCTTCAGAGGCTGAGGTACATCCACCGCCGACTTCCCAAATATGCCCCCGCTGCTGCCTTGGGGCTCGGACTGGGGCTGGCTGAATCTAACTCCGACCCACTGCGCCCTGGGGAAATCGGCTGCTCCGCCACTAAACATTTCAGACTCGTCCACCGGAAAGAACTGCCGCGTCACCGGCGATGAGCACGGCCGAGACCCATCATCGTCGTAGTTGTGAGCAACAGAAAACCCAAAGATCTTGCTGCTTCGTTTCCTTCCACCTGATCGTTCAACATCTTCGTCCTCCGAACCATCTTCCATTACCATCGCTGATGAGCTTGAATTCGACATGGATCCGACCCGTTTTCCTTTCTCGTCAGAGCACCCCTCCGACTCATCATCCCTGACTCGGTCCGGCGAATCGTTGAGATCCCACATTTCTCTACTCTCAAGAAACTGAACAGATTGAACAAAACAAGAAAAAATGTCCAATACCAAAAGGGGGCCCTGGTCACCTATTGAAGAAAAAGAGCAAATTATGGGGATTCCTCTTTTTCTTTTTCCGAACACTGATCAGCACAGTCTCATCAAGAAACAGAAAAGGAGAGAGAGAGAGAGAGAGAAAGAGAAAGAGATTCTTGGGGGCTGCAAAAGGGTGTCTCTTTGATTAGTAATAGTATTAAACAGTGGTGAAATAGTGAGCGGACAGTAGATCATAGATATTCTCCAGCTCCGCCTATTCAAAACAATACTGCTTCTTCCATTGAAGAAAATAAAGAAGCTACGACCATAGAGTGTTTTGTCAAGGGAGGAGAGAGAAAAGTTCCCATTCCCAACTGCGGTAGTACGTAGCTAGAGAAGCTAGGCTACATATAGCTAGGCTGCTAAAAACTGCACAGTTTTTCTGATTTGCCTTCTCTTTTTGTGTTTCAATGGAGGGTTTTAACCTAGCTAGAGAAGGGGAGCCCCCTTTTTTGCTGTTAATGTTCAATCTAACTCATAAATACAAGAGGGGCTTTGGTTTTCTAAAACTCTTTCTATTTATATATGTCTGCCCATTGGGTGTTCCATCTAACCATTTTCTATTCCCTTCAACTCCGTGTTTTATATACATATATATCTAACTTTATATATCTGTATCTATTTGTACGTTCCTTTATTACTGTACACATAGTTTATTTAACTAATCCTCTTCAAACTCTCTCTCTCTCTCTCTCTCCCTCTCTAAGTTACGCCTGTCCTTACCTCATTCGTGACTGTTAAGACATAAAAGATAGGAAGGAGGTGGGTTTTGAAAGAACCATTTCTTACTTACGCAACTTTCCGATGTTTGCCAAATCGGAAAGCAATTCCGTTTCCATTTTTTCTCTCTTCAGTTTTTTGCTTTTTTTATCTCCTTACCCAATAATGGAAAGAGAAAGCAGCAACATCGATGGATGGGTTGTTACTCAATTACTATTATTACCTAAGCTAATTTACGTTAATTTTGTTGTCAGTCATTCAATTAATCATCGTTTTCCAAAACATCTTTCAGCCACAACTCACGTTTTAGATTTCTTTAATTACATTGGTACGGTGAAAAAGCCACCCGCAGATGTAAAATAGGAAAAGGAAATGCTGTCTGCATGGACAGCTCAATTGGTTCGTGGATGGCAGATTGTCCCAAGAACGCAGGATCGAGTTCTAGCAGCCGCAATGTGGGAGTTTTATCCCTCCAATGTGGGAGATAGCTCCTTGTGGGCACCAGGCACTGTTCCTCCCACCTAATGATTACTGTTCCTCCCACCTAATGATTAATTCCTCCACCAATTTCTGTCGGACCGGGGGGTGGGGGCCCTGGGGGCGAGGGATTTCGCCTTTGCCTCAAGGAAAAGGAAATGCTTAACCATAAGTTGAGAATATCTATCCAATTTAAAATATTATTTATTTACTTAAAAGATATTTAAAAAATAAATAATATATTTTAATTAAATGATTAATACTGTCAATCGATAAATTTAGTGTACAAAAGCTTTTGTTTTATAAGTTTAATGTATAGCTCTCCAAAATACATAATATTTAGAAATTAGTTTCCCACGTACACATATGTTATATGAATATTAAAATCTGAATAATTAAGTCGAACGAACATTGTCCAACCTTAAAAAGACCTTGAATAACCATATGCCAAAAACAATGACTATTCATAGTTTAGCGCACTTTACTCATTTAAGTTATAAAAAACTACATTACCCTTACTACTATTAAAAGTAAATAAATAAAATAAACTCAAAATTTTGAAAACATACCACAAGTATGCCCTTGTTGCAAAATGCATCTCGCTCATGCAGCATATAAAATATGTTTGTTTCTAGGTGTCAACGGTCCATGAAAGTACAAATTAAGCTTTTGTTTGGGTTGTTCTACGATACAACACTCTACCCTAGTCCTTGGAACATACCATTCCATCATTTTTTAGTGTGGCACCAACATTTTATTAATCCTCAATATTTAGTTTTCCATGCTTTCGAACGACATGTGAGCGGAAGTTCAGTAAAAGGCTTGGGTTTGTCGAGCCACCTTCATAGGGTCCAGTCAAGATTTCATTTCAATTCACTCTTTGTCTCCGTGCTTGACTAGGAGCTTCATCATTATCTACCTGCTCCTCCTCACCTCGCTCCCTCACTATTGAACACACACTCTGATTCACTGTCCTTGTCATTTTCTTGATTCGCCTCACGTTCCTCACTGCCTCCAATGATTTCATTTGGTTCCTCCTCTTCATACGGCATGACATCAAAGCTTTGTTGTTTTGCAATGCATCTTTCATTCGACGTCCTCCATAAGAGATTGTTTGTGACATTCTTCTTTGGCTTGCATTGACTACAAAAATAGAAAAAACAAATCAATAAATAATTAAAAGATGTTTTAATCTATATAACCAAAATTACCATTAATAAGCTTGGATTGTATCTTTGACTTGCTGCTTACACGATTGATTAACTTCCTCGATTGTGTTGCTTATATTATTGGATTATCAATTGCATGTATTACCAACATGATTGACTTACACAATTGGACTGTTACTCTCACCTATCATGTTCATAATATAAACTTTGAATTTAAAAAAATTATGAAAATTTTATGGATGCACTTAGCTTTGAATATATATGATTATAAATCATCTCGTTATTTAGTTACCTATTTGTGACATTGTAAATACGATATTTTTTAGGTTAAGCTAAATGTTGTTATATGCTTGTCAACATTCGTCTGCTAAGTTTTTTATTGAAGCTTTTAACATTCAAACTATAATAATTGAAGAAAGAAAACTGAGACATGAACTTGAATAATACAAAAAATTATCTATTGAGTGTACCGTATAATTCGATCTATAACATTACTTGTTTAACTGAAACATATAATTTCTGATTTATTATTTTAAAAAATAATAATATTTTTTATATAAATAAATAATAATTTTTAATTAAACAAATAATATTAATAAAATAACAACGCACTTGAGGCCTAAAACACTAACTCCTTGATTGATTATATTAATGAGAGAGAAAAAAAAAGTAATTACATAAATAAACGCGAAGAGGCCAAAAGGGTATTATGGTAAAAGAGGGAGGGGATATTGGGAGTGAGAGCCACGACACAAGAGGGAAAGGGTTTGTCCTAAAAAAGGTAATTCGAATAACGGTAATAAAAGGAAAAGCTTTCCCGAAAAGTCTAATCCAAGTGTACGGAAAGAGCCAAAGAGGCCCAAGGTTCCCTCTTTTGCCCTTCTCATCCTATCTTACAATCTACCTCGTATTTATTAAACAAGCGTCTTTCTCCACTCTCAGCCACTCCGCGCGTCGCAAACCCGTAGATTATTTAGATCCCCATTCCGGAAATGACTTTTTTGTCCTTACCACTCCAGTCTATGCCAAATCTTAAAATTCTGTTTGGCTCAATTGGGTTTTCATTTTGAGGGAATTAGGAAAAAATATTGTGAGAACATAAGTTGTTAAGATTCTGAAATTTTCCGTTTTTTATGTTTCTGGAAGGTATCAACTTTTAAGGCATATATATACAATGAAAGGCTCAGTATATTTATTTATGTTTTGTTGTTATTTATGTGAAAATATATGGTGGAGATTATCGATCACATTTTAATATATATATATATATATATATATATATATATATTATTTATTTATTTTTAATGCTTATATGCTTTGCGCTATGTTGATCATTCGATAATTATAATTCAAATTGTTTTACATATTTAATAATGTTGGGAGGTTATATTTTGAAGTTTGATCATAAACATTAACATGTATGGGATGAAGTTTGTAAAATAATATTTCAAAGCTTATTCCAAATTTATGAATACTCATGAGTTTCGAGGTATTTTGAACAACTCGTAAGTACATATTAACTTATCTCAATATTCATAAGTATATTTGAGATATTACATAAGTTTCGAGAATTGGGTAGAAAAATATGTCATTTAAGGTATGAATAAAACAATTTTATTTTATGCGAAAAAGATATTTTGAACTAATAACTATATTCACAAGTATTGTTATTATTGTTATCATCATCATCATTATCGTGGTATTAATAAAGATTGACATACATTGTGTGGCTATTTAAAAAAACAAATAATAATTTTTAATTAAACAAATAATACGATAGATCGGATGCACCCAATGCACAAGAGACTCACTCAATATTATTTTTATAAAAGTTAATGAGAATAAAAATAAGAAAATAATTTCCCTTTTTTATATTTATTTTCCCAACTTCAATCCAACTACTTAATCAATTAATATACTTCATATCAATTTATATTTTAATTTTTTATGGTAAAATTGTAGGCAGTGAAGGCATAAATATGCTTACATGCAACGGGTTGAATTCTAACCCTAAAATAGATAAAAATATATGGATCCAAGCCATCTTGATGCGGAACCGTGAAAAATGTGTTGATCCCATATTTCCTATGTTCGGACACTTTTTCCGCATACACATATTTGAATACGATAATTTTTTTAAGAAAACTAATAATTTTTAGGTAAAAGATAATATTTTATGAAATTATTTAAAAAGTAATTTTTTTTTATGATAAAAATACGAGAACCAAATAATCGAGTGATAATCATTTATAAAAAATAAGTAGTACATTTGAGTTGAAAGTAATATATTTTTAGATTAAATGTAAGTATATTTTGAGTTTATTTCAAGGCGAGTATGTGCTGGGTAGATACCCAGACATAATTTAAATACTTTACTTTCTTAATCAAGATGCATTTTCGTGGCATATATACACACACGTTAAGCATGTGAAAGACACATTACAAATACAACTCAATCCTTTTTTTTTCTTTTTCTTTTTTTCATTTTTTTCACTTTTTTTTTTTTTTTTTTTTTTTTTTGTGATTTGAAAATTAAAAATTTGATCTACGTTGTTATTTAGTAAAATGATAACATTAAGTTATCATAGTTTGAGCAATATTTTCAATGCTAAAAAGCATAGTTTGGTTGATTTATTGTTTTTAGATTTATTAAATAATATTTCAAATTTATGTAGACTTTTTTATATTCAAAGGTCCTATTTATCTCATATATTTGAAGTTTAAAGGCTGAATTGGCCTATTTTGAAAGTTTAAAGTCCTACACAGGCAGAAAGTTAGTTGAAGAGCTAATTTTTAACTTGGAATATTAGTTGAAGGTCTAATTTATACATTTTAACATTTTTTATTATTTATTTATTATTTATTTTTATTTATTATTTTTTTATATATATATAGTCATTCAACAATCCTAATAAGTTGTCTATTTCATTCAATTGGACGTAAGGTAGGCCTAATTCCTCCTATTCAATTGCCCAAAACTAAAGAGGCTCCTATAATTTGTTTAGAAACTGGTTTTATTTGTGGATGTGGTTGTTCACATGAATCTTTTAAATACAACTTAAAAATATGAAACATTATTAAAATAATTAAAATATTCGTTCGAAATATTCCGTCAAACAAATAAAGTAGCATTAGATAGATGTTGTCAAACGCTACTTCATCTGCTCGGTAGAATATTTCGAACGAGCTTTAAGCCAACATATTCGTTCTTGTTCTACAAATAAATTTCGAACATCAACAAATTTATTCAACCAATTTTGTCGAACACGAACAAATATGTTATGAAAGATCAGATTCGAACACATACATGCAGGCGTGTGACAGGTGCAAATCAAAATGTCAAAACAACAAATAAAATAAAAATAAATCTTTCCCCAAAGCATATTTTCATGTGAAACAATTATAAAACACAAAAATTTAAAATTAACTAAGATTTCAAGATATATAAACAAACCCTAGATGATTAATTTCCATAATAGGCTTTTCTCTTCTTTTTTTCTTTTTTTTTTCCTTTTTTCTATTTTCTTTTTCATTTTAATTGAAGGATATAATTATCATAAATTAAATTATGTTTAATAAAAAAATTAATTTTAAGTAGGATATAAGGTATATTTACAGGATTGGGACAGGCAAATAGCCGCACATTACTTATATATGTGTGTATATAATTATTTATTCTTAAATGATCCCAGATTAATAAATAGGAAGGGACATCGTTTAATGAAAGTTGTTGGTTATTGAACAGAATGGTTAAATGACAAATTGGACATCACGCCATAATCATTGTACATTGACATGGTAACAAATATCATGTGAAGGCAGGCTGCAAATAGACCACCCAAATCAAAGTCATGGGAATCATAATTTCCCCCACAAAGAAATTAAATATATTACCTTTCCTTTTAAAGGGAATTTAAATAAATTACCTAACTTGGCATATACAATTTTTGCTAATAATATATGCACCATTATAAGCAATAATAACACTCTATTTGTTTCCCTTTCGCTTGAGACTCTCATTATTTCGATATATATATATATATAGATTGAGAATTTTTTGGTTATATTTTGGGAGGAAGATTTAAAAATGAAAAACTTTTGAGAAGTTCGAACTTTAATAATTTAGTTGTATTATCTCGTCAAATAATAATATCGATCATGAATTTGATTCTTAAATTATTTAATTTTATTTTTGAGAAATAAGAAAAACAAAATACAGCTTTTATATTTTCCATTCCAGAATGAATTGAAAAGAAGAAAAACAAAGAGGAAATTGCTCTTTTGTTATATTTATCATTTTTTTTAATATTTGCCTTTTTCTTGCTTTGTCACAAATGCAGGATTAATTTTGCATGTGGAACCATACTTCTAAGATTAATTTTTCATGTTATTTTATGGAAAATATATATATATATATATATATAATTTTTATATTATCATTATTATTTTATAAAAGTTATCTTTATTAATAATAAACTTTTGTAAGTAAATTTTAGAGTGTTCCCAACTCAATACAAAATTTTCAACTCACTAAAATTTATTAAGGTGGAACAATAAATTATAATTTTTATAAATTAATAGTATAATATTTTATTTTTATAAAAGAAATTATTATATTTTTAGATCACATTTATATAAAAATAATATATTATTTATTCAAATTCAACACATATATCAAAATAAAAATAAATAGTTAAATCAATAAAAATTATACAGCATACTTTAAATATAATTACTTATTTTAAAATATGTAATATATATGTAATATTAAAGATTATAAAAAAAAGATTAATTTGATATGTAATATGTTAAAAATAAATTTAAAAACCAAAAAAAATTATTTAAGTATTTAAATTTTAGTTAAAAAAAATACATCCGTCAATAAATTGTGAAGACATACATCAAAATAAAAAAATTTCACAATTATATAAAAGAATAAAAAAATTATTGCGGTAAATATACGTGATAGTGTCACTAATACAAGAAGATATTTCTAATTACACTCACATTAAAATTGGCGTCCTCTATATTGACAAGATTTAATAACTAAGTTATTCTCTGCTAAAAGTACGATTTTTATTTATTTTTAATTAGTAAAGGTACCCTCCCTTATCTTGCACTTGCTTTTTCCGGCATGGTTGAGTTGTACTAGGAGCTATTTTGGCAATGGAGAAGGTTGAGCCACGTCCACACAAAACTGACAAAGATTAAATAATTCTTGTAGAAAATATTTGACCATGTGGGTACAACCTGTTTAAGCACAAAAACCAATCAAGTGCAACTCCTCACTATTTTTACTTACCATTACTGATACCAAGATGTGGATCCACTTTAACAATGCAGCCACTAAACCGTATAATAAATATTTTGTAACCTCAGATAAAATTTTAAAATTTGTCAAGGGTACAATAAATATTATACGCCAATTAATTATAAAAATACGACCCTTATTTTGGAATATCGATATTTAAATTTGATGTTGTTCATATGAACTAAAATAAAAGCAAAAGGTGTCAAATATCACTGATTAGTGTAAAATTCGTGAAATTCATAAATTGTAAAAAATATTTGTAATATTATATTAAAAAATATACAGAATGTACAGCTTATTGCGTAAATAATAAAAAATCCATATTAGTATATACATATAAGGAAACATGGTATGTGTTAGGACAATAAGTAAGAACTATGATGAAGTGATGTTTAATATAAAATATTAATAAATAAATAAAAAATTGTAAACATTCTATCACTATAATATTTCTTTTTATTGTTTAATAAATAAAAAAAGTCATTTATCTCGTGTAACACTCCTCCATATATGTATTATGAAATTTGTAAGAAATATGTTGTTGAAAAAAATGCAACAGCATCAATAATAATGAAAAAATATATAATTACAAACGATTGAAAATAGAAACACAAAATAAATTTATAATTAAGTCATGTAAATATTCTGGATCAAGCCAACATTATTCAATATAATCTAGTGTTAAAATTTGTTATTGAAAGTGTATGACAATATTTTAAGTTGTTTACTATAATTTTAATTTTTAATTAAATTTTCATAAATTGTATGTGAAACTTTTAATCTACTACATATTAGATACTAATTGTCCTAATTTACCAAAAATAAATTTATATACCAAAAGTTAAGAGACATTTTTGTATAATATATGGTAGACTATTTATTATATAAGGTTTCATATTTAATAATCAATTTTTATTTAATACATAATGACATGTCATAATACTTATATTTTATTTAGTTAATTTTTTTCATTTATAAAATATAGTCAAATATATATGAACAAAAACCAATAATTATTTTTATTTATTATTGAAATGATCATATAATCAAATAAAATACATGATACAAAATATTATAAATTTTAAGTTGTTTACAGTAAATACAATTTTCAACTAAATTTTAATACCATGCTACATATTAAATGACAATTATCCAACTTACCAAAAACAAAGCTAATACCAAAAGTTAAGGATATTTTTCATATATTATACTTTATACATTGAAAAAAAATAGTTATGTTTCAAAAGTATATGTAGTCCCTAAAATAGAGTTTTGCTTCTAATGGTAGTATCTCATTTTATTTGTTAAAGTATAAAAAAAATGACAAACAAGTCATATATAATTGAATAAGTTAAATTTAAAAATAGAAATAATTTTATATGTGTGAATTTAAAATTTTTAATAGTTGTTCCTTCATCAAATTGATTAAACAAAAATGTTGTGTTGGGACTGCGATGGGTCATGTGGATGGGAGATGGGTCAATCCAAAAGTATCTGATTACTTCACATTCCATCCCGTCCCATCCAAATTCTAGTTTTCTAACAAATAAAAGGTTATTGACTTGACATTTCTATACCTAGCTGAACATACTATTTTGATATTTATGTTTTCCATACTACCATGTTCTATCTCATTATAAATATAACTTTTTATAGTTAATTGAATTTAAAATTCTATTTTAATTTCATTCGAATATACCATGTACATGTACATTCTAGCACATACATCTCATCAGTAGAACTATCGCAAAAATATTAATTATTAGACATTAAGGAATAGAATGTGGGGTAGCAGAATGCCCAAAACTTTCAACAGCTATGAGCAGTAGATCAGTCGGGTTATTTACCTAAATAATGTAAAAATAAACATTTTACAAAATAGTGTGGATGTAAAAAGGCCTTCAAAAATAGGGTAAAACGTCAGTGGGCCTTTCGATATTTGATAAAAATATCACTTGGCCTGATGATTTAATTTGAAAATAAAAAACGTCAGGCCCACTCACATTTTTTTTCCAATATATATGTATATGTTATATGCAACTAGATGCAAACCATCATAATTATCATATATATATATATATATATATATATATATGCATGTATGGGTATGTATACATATATATGCATGTATATCTATATATTTTTATTTTTTATAATATATATTTATGTATATATAAAAGACATATAATTATTTGTATAAAATATGTTACGTATATATTTATGTGTATACATATTTATATTTTTGTACTTCTAATTTATTTATATTATTCAATAAATTATATTATTTTATTAGAAATCAATAAAAATATTACATTTTTAATTAAATTAATGAAAATATAATATTAAATATATTTATATATTTTTTCTTATATAAAAATATATTTATTTCTATAATATAAATAAATAATATAATTATAAACCAATAAAAATTATATATTTTTATTCAACCTAAAAAAATCATATTATAAATTAATTTCAAAAAATTAATGAATATTTATTTAAAAATTATAAAATTTATATTAGTTATTATTTGAATAATTTACATATATATATATAAATATTAAATTATATTTAAAAATAGAAATAACGTCAAGCCCACTGGCGTTTTAAAGAAACGTCAGTGGGCCTGACCTTTTTTTTATTTATTTTGTATTTTATTTATATATATACACACTTTATATTTTTCTATTTTAATATATATATATATATATATATATATATATATATATATATTAAAACATATCTAATATCTTAATTTGAAGATTCATTTATTTTTTATTTATTTTATTTTTTAAAAATATATATATTTGTATATATATATATTTATATTTTATTATTCAAATCATTTGAATATGATAAATAAATATATATATGTGTATATATATATAGAAAGTATATTAAAAAAGAAAAATTAAAATAACGTCAGGCCCATTGACGTTTCAAAAGAAAGAAACGTCAGTGGGCCTGACGTTTCTTTAATTTATTTTGTTCTATATATATAAATATATTAAAATATATGTAATAATTTAATTTGAAGATTCATTTAATTTTTTATTTATTTTATCTGTTTAAAAATACAATATTTTAGTATATATTTATATCATTTATTATATAAATATATAATTAGAAATATATATGTTTTCTTATATATATATTATATATTTATAAAACTATAAATATTATTAGTTTTATTTAAATTAATTAAATTATATTATAAATAAGTTTCAAAAATTAATTGATATTTATTTATATTATATATTTTATTATAGGTATTTATTGAATAATTTAATATAAATTATTTGTAAAAAATAATAAATGATTTAATACATAATATAATTAAAAATAAAAAATGTTATAAATATATTTTTTTATATTTTAAAATTATGTTTTATATAAATACAGTCATATCATATAAAAAATCAAATATAGAATCTACTCTAATGGTTAAACACGTGCTACCTCTTTAAGAGGTTGTGGGTTCAAATCCACACAACTTGCGTTTATTGGGATACGTTATTTATTGAAATTATATATTTAAAATTTAAAAGAAAATAGAATTATTCCTATATATAAATATTAATTATATATAAAAATGTATAATGTGTATAGATATTTAAAGAATTTAATATTAAGATATATTGATTATTTTTTTAAAAGAAATTATTTGTTGTATTTTTTATTTATTTAATATTTATGATATATATATATTTAACCACTCTATATAACATTCTTTTTTTTAAATTATATTATGTATTAATTCATTTATAATATCTTAATAAATTTAATTTTAATATAACATAACCCTTTTATAAAAAAATATTAATATAATTTATATATCTATATATATATTTATTTAAATTATTCAAATAATACGCAATATAAAATTTATAATTATTGATAAATATTTATTTTTTATTAGTTTATAATTATATTATTAATTTATATATAATATAAATAATTATATATTTATGTAAGAAAAACATAGAAATATATTTTATATTATATTTTAATTAATTTAATAAAAAATATTTTTATTGATTTTTATTAATATAAATAATATTTATTGAATAATAAAATAAATAATCAGTAAAAAAATTAAATATAGGAACATATTATTAAAGTAATTGCATATTATATAATTAATTATATATCTTTTATATATACATAAATTTTCAGATTAAAACATTACGTTCGGTGACATTTTTTTCAAATAACGTCAGGTCCGCTGACGTTTTACCCTATTTTGAGAACACTTTTTAAAATCACACCATTTTATAAAAATTTTATTTTTTTACATTATTTTGATAAATTAATCCCAGATCAACCCACCCCAAAGTACCATCACACCTTTGTTTGACAAAATATAAAACAAACTTTAAATAAGTAGGTACAATCATTTTTCTTTCTCACTACATTTTTGTGAGCCCACTTGTGCTATTTTCCGCAATAACATTGTTGGGTACAACTCCTTTTTTTTCTTTTCGGCCTTAAGTAAAAGTACACTTTTTTCCCTTCATATATATATATATATATATATATATATATATATATAATGTATATGTATATATACACACGACACAATATTACAGTAAAATGTATCGTTAAATATAGTGAAAATTGCGTAGTTAACACAGAGTCAACGCAGTCAATGCATGGTCCACACTTCTTTATGCTTATTCCTTTAAATATTATTTATTAGGAATTAAATTATTTATATTGAGTTTGATCTCTAAATAAAAATTAGTTAAATAATCTTTGTATAATAAAATTATCTAATAATTTTATTATTTTTTGATTTGATTATTCTATAAATATATCTATACCTACACTAATATAAGTAGAAAGTGATTAAATATATAAAAATAATCGATTAGTTATTTTGATAAAAGTTTATAACCAGAATTAAATAAGAAAAAAATAATTTTCAAACAAGATTATTCAATTTATTATTTTATCGTAATTTTTGATGAGTTGTTTGTTATTTAGATATTTGAATTTGTTTGAATATTTGTGATTGATTGAAATATTTGTGGTTGTTCGTATAGGTCGAAAAGGTTATAAACCGACCATGATTTGAGGTTCAAAACATAAATAATCAATTTTTTCAAAATAATATTTATATTATATTTAATATTTTATGATTATTTTAAAAAATTAAATATATATATTATATTACATTGCATGAAAGAAATACTAGTACATATAAAAATAAAATGATTGTTTCCTAAAATATTTTATGTAAATCTATTTTTAGCATAAATTTTAATTAATGTGTTATATTAAGTTTTCTATGTTAATCCTATAGTGTGAAAACATTCTTTGTTATCATATATATTTCTTAAAAATTCTATCAGATATGTTTCTTAAAATACGAGTTCTTTTTTTTCTTTTTAATTTTTTTTAAAAATGTTTCTACCATATTACTTTTTACTTCTGTTATTATGAAAAATTACATAAAAAAATATGAATATTTTCTTTCTTTGTTCAATTATGTGTCATCATCAATATATCTCTCTCTAAATCTTTATACTCTTTTATAATATTTTACGCTATTATATTTTGCTCAATATTATATTTCATCATTGGTATATTTTAGTATCTCCTTTCGCTTTTATAACATTTTTTATTTTTTATTTTTACATTTTTTAAATTTTATAATAGAATATTGAAAGTGATCCTTTATATTAAAATATTAAATATTTGATTTAACAATCCAACTTAATATATTTTATTTAATGTTCAATGTATTCATCGATGCATTCACAAAATGATGAAGATGCGGTCAATATTCAATATTATCTATATTCATATTATTATTGAATATGAATAATATTCAAGAGTTTGTTATAAACAATTTTGAATTTATTATATATATATATATTTTTTTTTTAATGTGCGTTGGGAGGATGGTTCGGAGGAGTTAAAATCGAACCCTATCCTTCATCAAATAATGATAAGACAAATAAATTACAAAATAAAAAAAAAGGAAAAGAAAAAAAGAAAAGGAAAAGAAGCAAAGTGGCCTTTATAGTCTAAAACTATAAAATACCCAAAAAATCAAGACCTAGAACGAGAGCAGCCTTTATAGTCTAAACTGGTCTACATACCACTCGACCTACTATTACATACTTTTTCAAGAAAATATTAAAATCGTCTTCTATATATAAGTACAATTATTTTTATTTCGTACCATATTTATTTCAGCTACTACACTCCTTTTTAATTGAATTAGAGTTTTTACTGAAATCATTGTCTGGTATTTCCATGTTTTTTTTGAATATTATCAAAAAACTGTACTCAAATGTAATAAAAAAATATATGATTGACATAATTTGATCAATTATGGGCTCAAATATTCTTGAATTTCCGAAGCCTAATCAACCAAAACAATTATATTCCACTAATCCTAATGGGAGCAACAAATAATTAGCAATATTCATTGGAGTTCCATGGAAAGAGATGTGTTCAAGTTGTAGAAAATCATATATATATATATATATTGGATAAGGTATGCCGACTCCTTATTGTAAATCACTAGTATTGCTCACGGGATGCATATTTTGTGATATATCTATATATATATATATATATATATATATATATATATAAGTAAAATGATGTTTTTTACTTTTGTTTTCCGTCTAAATGTTATTCACAGTTTTATATAGAAATATCATTATGATTGCATACAAAATTGCGAATCAATAGAAATCTCCGTTAAATAGGAAATACAAAAAATTCTATATATGATAACTTAAACACTGTAAATCATATCCATAACATTAGTGATTTGATTAAATTCAGAAGAATTAAATATTTTTTACTAATTAAATTGTTTATTTTATGATTAACTTTAATATTGTAATTATAATTTACTTTATTATATTTAACTGGTAAAAGAGTGTGAATATTTAATATACATGATTAATATTTCTTGAAATATGGAAAATATAAAATTTTCTTAGTTATCATATATGTAAAAATCATAAAGTGATTAATTAAGTTTTAATCTAATAGCAAGAAAAAATAATCTTTAGTTACATATTAAGTATAAGTATTAGTTTTTTGCTAATATTTTTAGTACTAGATAGCATATTTTTTAATAATAAAAATATACAAAAATAAAAAAATATTTTTATAATATAAATTTGAGTTAATTATTATTTATGTATAAATATTTTAATAATCTCTCTCATTTGTTTTCTATCTGTATATAACTTCTTTTTTTGGATTCTTTGTTTTAATGTTGTATTGGCTATATGTTGGTTGAGCTTTGTCAACTTTTACTCATTTTTGGTTGTGTTGCGTATTTAGTGTGTTTAGGATCTAGTATTCTAAACTAATAATGCACCATAAATGAGGCCTATCAATAGGAAATAGTTGTAAGCATCTATGCACCCAAAACCCGTTTAATGCTCTTTCTATTTCATTATTTCTTACACATCTATAAATTTTGTGGTGGTTACCAAAGAGAATTATGATGCATTTCTACAAGTATGGTGATTATGGGAGTATAATTGAATCAACATGTAGATCATGGAATCTAAATTATCCCAATCTATTCATTCATAATAATAAATCGAAAAGTTTCATTGAAGAAATCAAGAAATATGAATATATTATACCTTCACCTTCTAATCCAACTTCATTCCCAAATTCCAATCCGTACTTGGAAGTCTCCGTCGGAGCCACACCCCCACCGCCCACCGCCGCTCCCTCTACCCCCACACGACGCACTAACTTAATACCAAAATGGCCTCAGTATCTGGCTTGGAACTTCTTCCCCTCTCTCTTCTCCCCTCTAACTCCTCCGCTCGATCCCAACACCAAATCCCCTGCCGCTTCTTATCCCCGGCCGGCCCGAAAAACTACCCTCTTCCCACAATTTTCTGTGCGTCCAACCGAATCTCGGGCCCTTCCAGGCCCGATTCCGTCGCCGCTTCATCCACGTTAACTGCCAATGATGTCCCTGTAATGCGTCCTTATCCACTCAACTCTATTATCATTTTATCTCTGAAGTTGTTGATCAGGATGTTTAGTTTGTCCTTTTTTTTTTTTGTTCCTTCTATTTATATTATGGTGTGTTGGGCAGCCAAGAAATGGAGTTTATACAGTGGGTAATTTTATGACGAGGAGAGAAGATTTGCATGTTGTCAAGGCCACCACAACTGTGGACAAAGGTTTCGGAGTTATATTTAATTTATATGTATTTCATCAGTGGTTTGTGCCAGATTGTTTTACACCTGTTTTGATGCTTGTTAATTTGCAGCCATCTTTTTTCCTAATTTACTGTTTTTGGAACAGCTTTGGAAATGCTTGTAGAAAACAGAATAACTGGTTTTCCTGTGATTGATGATGATTGGAAATTGGTAAGTTTTTGTGTCTTCCTACGTTTCAAACTAGAATTCAGCTATCATTTTCCCAGTAATAAGGCACAAGTACCTGAGTCAGATGAGCTGAGCTGAATTGGCTTGATTAGATATTTATCAAGATAAATAAATGATATCTTGTGATTACCTTCTAGGAGATTTTGAAACCATTTTCATGCAGAGATGGAACATTTCAACAAATATTATGGGTGACCAAAAAAAATAAAAATCCATATCAAATATAAAAATAAGTTGTGGCTTATGATAAAGTTGGTATATAATGTGTGATGTATTTGCTTGCATTAGGTTATCTGATAGCTTCTTTGATACTGTTCACTTTATACTTTCTGCATCTTTCGAACCATCAACGATTTATTTAAAAGTTCAAATATGCTGATGTGTACTTGTGTTATTATGTTCTGATTCTGAAGCATTCTTGAGTCGGTATGCTCTGCAGGTTGGTCTTGTGTCGGACTATGATTTATTAGCCCTGGACTCCATCTCAGGTTATGCCCCTTTCTTGTTTGTGAATGATATATTAAATCTACAATTTTTCCTTCTCTGTCAATTTGGAGAACTTGGAGTTATTTTTCCCAGTCTTTGTGTTTTCATATTTCATTTTCTATTTTCTGTCAGTTTGTTATAATTGTCACCTAAAAGTATTTGTGGGCGTAATCATTTGTGATTTGTCACAAAGATAAAGATGAGAAGGAAACACGTTCTTGGGATTATTAATCTTGTCAATCTACATTTGTTGCTATGATCCACCTCAAGCCGCTTTAGATGTGTGTAAGGACGCTTAAGTTATATTATAGCGTCAAATGTGACCACATAAAAGTTAATTAATGATTCATGGTGTCTATTTTCAGTAATTGAGTAAATAAAGTGAAAACTATAAAATTCTCTGTACGCCATACCGTATGTCTATTTTCTTGATTATATTTAATTCCAATAATATAATGTAAACATGCCGTGAGGGTATTGTTACGTATTATGAATGATAAACACCAGCAGATAGCGAACATATTAAAATTTGACAATTGATGAAGCCCAAAGCTCTTATACAGCTTACTTCACTGGTGGTTCATGTTTCATTCTGGCCCTTGGGTCTTAAGTGGCAGGAAGAGTTTCAATTTAAAAATTATGACAATTTTTTTCACATATCAAGTCATGCATTGATCATAAAAAGCTTTTTTCGCATAAAATATGTATAACTATTATTTTGTGTGTAAAGATAGAAATGTGCCCATTAGGCACTATTAGTTTGTGTGTGTTAAGAATGATGTGTGCCCATCAGGCACTATTAGTTTGTGTGTGTCAGTGGTTAAAAAGGCGCGCCTTGGCGCTAGGCGCCAATATTTCGGCCCGCAGTGCCTTAGGGGTGTGAGGCGGAGCGAGCTTGGGCGAGGCGCCGCCTAGGCACTCGCTTAGGCGCCTCACAGCGAGGCGCAGGTGCAAAAAAGGCCCACCTCGCCCCAATCTGTTTTTTCTTTTCTTTTTGTTTTTTTTTTAAATTAAATATACTTATAACATGTAAGGAGAAACATAACCCACCCAACCAGCCGTCCCAGCCCTCCCCAGCGCCTTTTATTTTGGTTAGAAGTGAAACCCTTCCTAAGTCCCCCTTTGCTGCACCCTCCCACCGGCGACCGGAAACCGGCAGCAACAACTTCAAAGACTTCTAAAACATCATCATCTAGATCCAGTTCTTTTGGACTTGTGGATGGGGAAGATGAATGGGAAGATATGGGAGGGGATTCAGATGAGGCAGAAGAAGAAGATGTGGATGGATACAAATTCAATGATAATCCACAATTTGCATGAACTATAATGATGATGATTAGTGCCTTGCCTTAGTGATTATGCTTAATTATTATGTCTTGAACTTCTATATTTAATGTTTTGGATCATGTTTTGATGAATGTATTATGTTTTTTATTATGGTTAAATATATATCTACATGTTTTTTTTTTTTTTAGTTTGGGCGCCTCGCTTGAGTGAGGCGAGCGCTTCGCCTCACGCCTCGCGCCTAGGCAATGAAAGGGGTTTGGTGCCTCAGGGCGCCTTACGCCTTTTCAAGCACTGGTGTGTGTAAAGATTGATGTGTGCCCATTAGGCCATTACTCTTGAAAATTCCTCTTCTCTTGCTTATAGACTGAGACAATCGGTTAATTGTCATCGTCAGGTACTGGAAGGACAGACACAGACATGTTCCCTGAAGTTGACCGCACTTGGAAAGTATGTTGGAAATTTTCTTCTTGTACTATTCAGCTTTGCCTCTCATATTTGTGTATATCAGATCATTATTTCCTCCTTGCATGATATTAAGTTGAGTTGTCAAATGTAATTAATGTTTCCAAGGGGAATGATAAAATTTGGCAAAAATGTGAATTGCTGATTATCTTTCTCTTCTGATCTTTAATCTCTCTCTCTCTCTCTCTCTCTCTCTGTCTCTCTCTCTCTCTCTCATGCACATATGTACATGCTTGCATCATGCAGTGTGGATGGCAGAAAACTTCCATTCTATGATTATCCCCATAAACATTGCAATATTGTATTTGATCTTTTACTAATTCATCTTTAAGAATCTTCTAACTGATACAAAATTGGTTGGTACCATATATATTCTGAGAGGATAAGTACCATTGCTAAGATAGATAATTTATAGAGCTCCTGCAAAGGATCTATAAAAACTCAAAAGTGAAAGAGGAAGTGTGGTCCATTCCAATCAATTCATTCCCTTTTCCTACCAGGTGATAGAACTTCCAAAGTGCTAATTGAAGAACTAGCATTTGTATATTTGATATTTTTAGCAAGCCCTTATGACGTAAGTGCTTACAGTCAAAGGTGACAGAATTGGAGAAGAATTACGGAGCCTTTTTGTTTTTATTCCAAAATACTATCTTTCCTGGGTTGGTTATTATAAACTCATCAAATTTCATCCTTTTACATTAGAAACACAACTTACTTTCATTTATGGAACTCTTCTCCAAACCTTATTATTGTTTCATGTCTTTTTATACACCTTTTAATTTATATTCTGATATTCATTTCATACATTTTATTGCAAAAAAACCCTGAGACAAATATATTCAGTTATAAACCTATGTTTCCTGTATAGAAATATAACTAATGTGAAGATTCAATTTAGACAAAATTATAGTGATGGTATTTTCAACCCTAGAAATGCAGGAAAATAAAAATGGAAATGAAAATAGATATGAGCAAAGCTGCATGTGGTGAGTGTCTGATTGATGACTCATGTTTTCATGTACTGAACATTTATTTATTGCCGCTTCCAGGTTGATTAAACTAATTTTAAGAAATTTGGATAAAGGTGTATGCTTTTGTCTAATATTTTGGCAGTTACATTGTCTTATCATGTAATAGGTTCTTCTAGAATGTAAAATTGGATTGGAATTGGTTGCATCTCCATGTTGTCTGCATGTACATACGTTCATTTAGTGCTGACGATAGAACCATGCTTACTGTTTTCGGTATGTAACCGATATTGCGTGGCTGTTGTTAAACTCCCTTGGTCTCTTTCTCTCTCTCTCTAACACACACTGCGCACACGTACTTGCTTTTATCATGCAGTGGTGATGACAGAACTTTTTAGGGATATTCCCATAAATTTATCTTGTCCCTGATTCTGAATAACCTCTGCAGACATTCAACGAAGTACAGAAGTTGCTTAGCAAAACAAACGGACAATTGGTTGGTGATTTGATGACACCAGCACCAGTAGTGGTTGATGAATCCACCAATCTTGAGGATGCTGCAAGGTATTTACTTCTACATTTATCTAGCATATTGGCGGTTCCCTGTCATATTCAATAAAATGGCAACTGAACTTTTGAAGGCTTATCTTTTCTTTAATGACCAGATTGCTGCTTGAGACAAAATATCGCCGCCTTCCTGTTGTGGATGGTGATGGTAAACTGGTGAGGACCTGCCACGTCATTTCTTCATACGGCCCTTTTTTCCTCATCAATTGTTATTTGTATATTTTATTTATTTCTTGATATATGTTTAATTTTTTGATTTTGAAGGTTGGGATTATCACTAGGGGAAATGTCGTAAGAGCTGCTTTGCAGATTAAACGAGATATTGAAACGGCATAGCAGTTGAAATATTTCAACTAGAACAACATGTGGAATAATGAGATATGGTGAAATGCTTCTTCCAAACTGAATGCTGAAAACCACCATTGCAGAACTTAAACAAGCAAAGATTATTAGCCTACTGATGATCTTTTGAAGTGTATGGCATCCTGTGACCCACAATATCTGTGTAGAATTTTGGCATGCTATAAGCGTTGAGTGTATGTTTGATTAATCGCGTAACAGGCTCTTGTGTATGGAGTTTGAATCTTGAATTTGATTAAGCTACCTGTGACTCTAGACAAAAAAAAAAAAAAAAAATTGAACTGAGGATGGAATTAGATCTGCTAGTTGTTGTATGTAATCATTAAGGACCCCCCTGCTTATTTCAATAAATAGGCCGTGAATGATGATTTACTATTATTATATAAGTTAGTTTTACATGGGGCCTTGGCACCACATCTACTGTAGGATATCTTGAATTTTTATTAATACCCATAATTTCGCCGGTGGTTGAACTGCAGAATTATTGCATTAGTTATTCTGGATGATGAGTGTGCTTTGTCTTTTAGTTGGCTTGTTTTTTTTTTTTTCATCATCAGAGAAGTTGTATTGATCTTTGTACTAGACCAGGTAAAAGCAATGCATTCTTTTATTATTTCATGTCTAAATCTTTTTTTGATTTTGCCCGCCAAACTTTTGTTAGCTATGAGTTGTGTACTTTGCCATCTAAAATTGATTGAGAGCTATAGATTGATGCAATATCTATCTTTTTTGTTGTTTGTTTTCATGTAAAATTCTTCACAATCACTTCTGCTATGCGTGAACGGTATGAAAAATTTTAACTAAAAAATTAGCTGTGTAAAATTTTAAATTGAAAACGTGAGTACTTGGAATGCCAGTTCAATATATAAGTCCCAATTGTGAAAGGGCACGGTCCGCTACTATACTTCATTGTTCTATTTTCCTGTCGAACGTATGCATGATACATTTTCACACAACATAGTGACGTATATTTGGTTCAATTTGTTGGTAAGGGACAGTCTAGACCCTGTTGCATCGATGTGGGAAGGAATTGCTATTGGTGATGTTTTTTGGCCTCATGGCGGGCTTCTGTTGGTCTCGATCTAGATAAAAGCACCCATGAGCTATCTAGATAGAGAGCTCGAACAGGAGTTGTTCGGTGTTGGACCTCTCCATCTGTTATACCTGACCAAATTTGTAGCAGCATGAAATTTTTATTGAATAATAACATGAACGACAATTTGAAATATTTTACATACATAAATTTTCAGCCTCGAAAATTTGAAAATCCTAAATTTACTTCCCGTGGTCTTCAATATTACGGACCAGAGTAAATAGGTCATGAGATATGCTAGTTAGTTTGGGATTAAAAGGTTTAATATATTTTTACCTTTTCAATCTTTACCATCTTAGACTATATCCACTTTACCTGCATTCTTAATACCTATGTTATGGGTAAATAAACAGTTTATGTGTTTCAAGTAAATTAATATCATGATAAACAGATTTAACGTTTTATTTTCTTCATTTGGAAACATGCCAAAAAAGTGGTACTGATATGAGGTCTTGTCTGTTTCACACTTGTTCTCAATTACATATATTTAGTAGCATTGGAAGTATCTAGAAAGAAGTCATTAAATGTTTTTTTGTCTGTAAATATACCTTTTCTCCGATTTTTTTTTTCTGCTTGTGTTATATAAAAGATATTGATATTAATTATTTTTATAAATACATGAAATGGGGCCAATAGTAGTACTGGAGTTTGCTAATTTATTATTCTGAATAAGAAATAGCTGAGTATTTATTAATTAACCTCGAACCCATCTCCAAATGGGGACCTGCACGGCTGCTTTTGACATCAAACAACAAGTTTGTCCAAAACCCATGGTGCCCACCAATGGACAATACTCTCTCTCTCTTACACACACGTGCGTACATGCTAACAACTAAAGAATTGTATACATGCAAGAACGTCTGAACACACGCACACACCCACAAGATGTACAATATAAATTTGGATTATAAGGGGTATTAATTTGCAAATAAATAGGAAACCTTGTCAGTAAGAAAACATTCTTTATAACAATTTATCGAGAAAGCAAACTTTGAAGAAACAAGTTTCGATCTATATTGATGTAAGAAATTTAGGACCATATTGCATATAAAGAAATAGAATTTAGACGATTTTACGACCTTACCGTTCGCTCCATTCCCTTCCCTGTCCCGTTTATCCATGACCTCAATACAGGTTGTAAAATTATACATGTGGTTGTAAGGAAGAAAATTTATTTCAATTTATCTGCGAAATGTTAAAGTAGTTTTTTTCTAGCTTTGTCATTCTTTTATTTATAGTAACAAGCAACGGGGAACCAGTAATGAGTATATACATTTTTTAAAAGTCTAGAAGGGTAGTCTGATCATTTTATACATAATTACACATATTAAATAATTTAAAACAAATATAAATTAAAATGGAGTTGGAATCAGTCATCAAATAAAATATTTTATTTAAAAACTTCGTTTTATCTGTTATCCCAATCAGGCAATGATCGACCCCTCGGAATAATCAGCGACTCCGAGTTTGAAACGGGAGTGGGGCAGTTAGAGTGAGGGAGGAGATCAGGTGAGTTGACAAGGAATTCTTACTCTTGTCCCTGTGTCTGTTTGGCCTGCCGGCCGGCCACCCCCTGGATCTCCAGTGCGGTGGCGCCCACCATTTCTCTCCAGAAAAGATCCTACTTCTCTTCTTAGCAACAAATACCCACTTGCACCCAACTCCTGCAATGGTAGGTCCCCTCTCTCAACCATCATCAACACTTGAACCAGAACATGCACACATATACTATCTCTATCTCCTGAATTCTCATTAATTAATGCATATATAAATATTCACATTAATCACCTTCTTTTGTTCACATAGTTGCAACAAGAAAACTGTTCTACCCAAGAAACAAGATAATTATTAAAAAAAAAAAAAAGATAAAAAAAGAAGAAGAAATTACAGACTATTGAGGTGCATGTTACCATCACACCCTCAGACTAGAAAGACTAAAAGGCTAATCATAATTAAGAAGAAATTTAATTATCTATAGCTCAATTTTCACGAGTTCTTCACCAATACTCCACGCTCGGGTCTTCGGGCTCGGGCTTCTTGTTGAGATCAATCTCGTCCTGAAACCAAGCTGGTTTCAACGAATCACGGGCCCCATGAGCGGCGGTGGCGTCGGCCAAGCTGGTGGTCTGGAGGGCGTCTACTCGGGCGCCGACCTCAGCCGCCTTCTGCCGTATAGAGTCAGCTGAGAGATCCTTCAGCCCGACGGCGGAGATTTCATCGGGGAAGTTGAGCTTCGCAGTCGGTCCCCGGAGATAGTAGACGGCGATGTCGTAGGCCCGCGCCGCCGCCACAGGGGTGGAGTAGGAGCCGAGCCAGATTCTTGATCGCTTGTTGGGCTCCCGAATCTCCGCCACCCACTTGCCCCACTTGCGCATCCGTATACCCTTGTAGGGCTTGTCGCTCCGCCGCCGGCTCAAAGGTCTGGGCGCAGCCCCGCCAGCAGAAACGCCGCCGACCTCCATGGCTTCTAGATTAAAAAATAAGTATCTCTGGCAGGGTGATTGTATAAATAGGAAAGAAGGCATCAAGAAGTGACAACGAGAGAAACGAGACGCATGCGGAGGGCTGTGGATTGTGGCGTTGGTTTGGCAGACTGCGGCTTGAAGGCTAAGGTTCTTGTCATCTGGGCGAGAAGCCACGTTAGTTTCCCCTAACAGCAAGTCTGATGAGCAAAAAACTAACTTACAAAACGCACCGACAATCTATAATCTCTCTCTTTCTCTCTCTATCCATCACCACCGATACCCCTCTCTCTCTCTCTCTCTCTCTCTCTCTCTCTCTCTCTCTCTAAAAGACCTCTTGCCTTTTGGGGTTTATATATTTATGCGTACAAGATTTTATTGCCATTCCAGTATGGTGAACCTATGTCCGGTCAAAATTTCCCCCCTTTTTTATAATGGATTTTAATGAGGGTTGATTATTATATATATATATGTATAAATCAATTTTTAGTAGTAAAACTATCCACGCAAAAACTTCAATGTATCGAATTTATCGTGCAACTTAATTAATAGTATTGCTTGTTTAATTAAAATATATTATTTGTTTACTTAAAAAATATTATTATTAATTTGCTATCTTAAAAAAAAGTAGTAATATATTTTAATTAAACAAATAATACTATAAATTGAATGAATGATGCACCAGATGTACAAGAGAGTCACTCCATTATCAACTATTGTCATGGTTTTTGAACCTTTTTAATTAAAATATTGCTGCACCAAGGTCCTTTAATGTGCTACGATGAGTTCGTCATAGATCCACATTTAATTTATTATTTATTGTTACCTTGAAATGAATTAGCGGTTAAAATTATGATTATCGCTGGTGTCGAATTGCAAAATAAATGATGGTGACATGCAATTTGACACTAGATTGATACAATAATGTTGTAATTGAAAATAATTAAACAAATACGATAAACATTAATAAATTTTAAATAATAGGTTGTAATTGAAAATTACTTTATAAATTGTGATTTTTTATAATTAATTATTTTAAGGAATGTTATGGAGTTAGGGAATTCAAAATTGGATGGTCATGTAACGAAGTTAGGAGAACTTTAATAACAACAACAACAACAAGAATAATAATAATAATAATAATAGTAATAATAATAACAACAATAATAATAATAAAACAACATTTTGAAGATAAAAATTAATATATTTAAAAATGATATAAAGCATTTTTATAAAAATAAATTCTGTTTTTGTAAGTATTTTAACTACAAAATAAGAGTAGGTTTTGAGTATTATTTTTAGCATCAAAGTTTATGGCAGAGGCTGTCTTTATTTTATTTTTATTTTCCATTAGAATTAAGCGTCTTTTCAATTGAATCTTTTAGTATCTCCTATTCTATTATTTTATTTTTAATTCACTTGATAGGATTGTAATAATTAATTTTATATAAATTAAGGATATATTTGGTCGGACCCCTAACAATTGAGCCCAATCTGTATATAAATCGCATATGAAGAAATATCATTTAATTTTATTATTCGGGTGTTGACGTGATCAAATATGTCAGTTATGATATAAAAAATTGCTTATTTTATAATAATTTAGAAAATTATATTTAAAAACAAAAAGTTATTTAAAAAAATATAAAAATTAAATTATTCTCAAAAAATTAAAATTATTTAAAAAAACTCATATTGTATGACAACCACAAATTATTTTATAAAATTTCAAAAACCATCTATAAAAAGTGAAATTTAATTTAAAATAGTAAAAAATATTTTGAAAACAGTGAAATTTATTTAAAATATCCATACCATGTATAAATACATCCAAAATTATTTTATTGAATATGAAAATGATTTATAATACCAGAAATTAATTTAATAAATTTTAATACTTACAAGAAATTAGTGAAAATTAAGTATACAAATATATTAGTTTTAAAAATATTTTTGGGACAGTTTTTAAAAAAATACTTAAACAATTTTAACTAGTTAGATAATTTTTTATTTTATCAGATTAATTTATATAATATATAAATATATAAATATATCTAAAGTTATTTTAAAATATTTTGAAATAATCGTCAGATTTCCTTAATTTGGTTTTCAGTTTTTATATTATTTTATGGGTTTATTTTCGAAATATTTTTAATTTTAAAAATAATTATCTGATTTTAAAATACATTAAGAATTTAAAGTCTGAAATTTAAAATTTAGGATCTTCATCTGACGGCCTAACAAATAATCATAAAGCGAAAAAGTTATTGGAAAAAACAAACCTTTTTAATTCTTTCCTTTTAAATTTATATAGTTTCTTGAGAGTTGTTACTTTTTAGCCGAAGATCATTGGAGTTGGCCTATTTTTCCAAGAGTGATTCAGATTAGGTCCCTTCCAATGAAATTAAGACATAATAATAATAATAATAATAATAATAATAATAATAATAATAATAATAATAATTATTATTATTATTATTATTACTTTTTTCTTTTTTTGGGAAGAAATAAATTTCATGAAATATTGAAAAACAAATATCTTAAATCATTTAACACCAAAGAATTGGTCTGGGAAGGCATGGCGTCGGACTCACAAGCTTTAATGGATGCATGTGTTTGAGAGTTATGTATGCCTCGTGTGTTTTGTACTTGCACGCTTTGATAGGAATATGTCGATTAAATTTTATGTTTGTACTAAACTTATTTTTTTATGTTGGGTAAACTTTCTCCTACCTCTAAAAAAATTAATATCTAATAAAATAACTAACTTATTTATCATTCAATTATACCGTCATTACAAAATATCTCTCAACATTTTTCGAGCATCATAATTACATATTTTATCAATTTTTCTATGTTCACATTATTCACTTAAATTTACAAATTACACCATCTAAAATTTTTACGGACAGATATTTCACTCATCATTTCAATCATAAATAAAATCCTTAACCATGATGCTAAATTAAGAGTGGCTCTGCCAGAAAAAGGTTCCTTTATTCCCTTTTATAATGAGGGAGTTTCTTTTTTTGGATGAAAAATCTTGTAACTCTAATGGAATGATAAAATAATAACATTATTAATTGGATGAAAAATTTTTAATGATAAAATTTGTGGGTGGTTACGTGGTCCCTGAGTGCAATAATATCTGTTTGTTACCTTAGTTTTTATCAATTCGGACAAAATTAAAATATAAACATTATTTTTCTCCCTCATGTGGAGTAGTAGAACATATTATCGAAGTAAATATGATATTGATACTTTATAAATGCCCTTAATTAGACAAACATTATAGCATTTTAATATGAGTGAATTTCTTATTCATCGGGTGCACCGTGCATTCGAATTACAATATTATTTGTTTGATTAAAAGTTATTATTTATTTATTTGAAAAATATTAATACTTTATTTAAAATAACAAATAAGTGGTAATATTTTTCAAATAAATATATAATATTTTTTACTTAAACAAATAATACGGTAGATTAAATTGCACGGTTCACTCAATAGACAAAAAATTTAGTGCTTTAACATTTTAGTGTTTTAACATTGTTTACAAAAATTCAACCTCCATGAGTTGAGGAAACTTGTAAGTACATATCTCATGCTTCTTTTTTTTTTTTTAATTGTCTGGTAACAAATATTCTTGATTGACTGAGTTAATTCAAAGCAAATTTATTTATCCTCATTTTCAAATATTTAATTCACGGTAACGCTCATTTAAAGCTTTCACAATGTTACTAACTTGTATTATTATTTTTATAATCAGACATGGTCAAATATGAGGTCCAAAGACATTCATGGCTCGACATTCATAGGCTAACTCCATCAGACAAGGAAAATAAAAAGAAAGTAAACCCAAAATTTCACTTATGCTCAAGCCATCAAACCAAACAACCTTTTCTTCGTATATGTTAAAGTGTGTGTGTGTGTGTGTGTATATATATATATATAATTATATGAACTTTAAAAGTCAGAGGAAAAATACATTTGTATATTATTACACATTTCACTATGTGTCTATTCCCGTATATTTAGGGGTTACTACTCATTATTCCTAACAATTTCTATCCCTCCCTCCCCAAAGAAAACCTTCTTCCTATGTATATTTCATCACTTAAATATTAAAACGTAAAAATTTATGTGCATTGAGTGTACCGCAAAATTTTATTTATGATATTTATTATTTATTTTAAAGATATTGCTTGTTTAAAATATAACAAAATAATAATATTTTTTTAATAAATAAATAATATAATAAATTAAGTATATGCACCCGTACTCAATTAAGAAAGTAACTCTTATTGAAATTATGTTTATTTTTATTGATTCAGCTCCTCAAGTCAAAACCCAGTTAGCTCTAACATTAATATGTGGCCCCACACCTGTCGATGTTATTAAGGGACCTCAAACACGAACTATTCATAATAAATTATGATTCAAAGAGAAATTATTATGAAATTTAAATAATGTTAAACTATTCATCGGTAAAATAAAAAAGATCAAGATAAAAACTTTAATTACCATAATAATTAATGATTGAATTAATAATTAACTCTTTAATGGATATTTATACAAAATGGAGCCCTTAAGAATTTGTAAAATTATGAGACCTTTCATCCATTTACTCTAAATTTTTAATAAATCTTATTAAATTACAAATAAATATTGAACCAAACTAGCTTAAACTATTTAACCCGAGGCTAAATATTAGGGCAAAGGGCGGAGGACAAGAAGTTTCCGAAGAACGTAAAAATGGCTGCCGTCGCCTCCCACAAAACATCGCGGTGGTTGGCCGCCGATCCCACACACTCTTTCTCTCTCTAGGACTTGTTTACTCTTTGGTAGGGCTGCAGGAGCGAGAAAGGGCAAGAGTGTAAAAACAGTTGAGGAGATATGGATTTTAAAATTGGGAGTTAAATATGAATAAGTAGTTGTCATTAGTTGTGTGGTGGGGAAGAAAGTAATTAATAGTATAATGGTAATCAATATGGAGAGTGTGATAATTGCTATCATTATCTGTCGTTTGGTAAATTTAATATTGCAGTATGGAAAATGGAGGAGTCATAGGTCGGTGGATAAATACAGACCCTTCCGATTGACTTTTCCGACCCCCACCGCCTCCCCAACTATAAACGACGCTTCTTTTATCCTTTTCTTTTCTACAAGTCTTCCAACTTTTTTTTTTCGAGCATGACTACTGCGGTCTAAGGAAAAAAGGTTATATTTATATAATAATTTTAAGCAAAGTGTATAATTTAATTATTATTTTACAAATTTTTACAATTTTGATATATCATTTCAATAATTTTTTAATTGAAGAATTGTAGTAGAGAAGCCAATATATTGTAAGGCTTTCATTATTAGATTTAAATTTTAAAAGATCCCATTCGAAGGTCATTTTTTTTAATCAATTTGAGACCTGCATCCGAAATTTGATTCTCAAATTAAGTCTAACCAAAAAAAAAAAAAAAATTATAGTATTATTTCCTCCTTATTTTATCATCTTCCACCCTTTCTTCTCCACCCATTTCCAACATGCATAACCAAGGCGGGTTGATGAACACGAAGTTGTTACTTTGTTTGCTAAAATAACAAATATGGGACTAAAGAAACATAAATACAGAGGAAATCGTCAAACCAACCACCATAGCAAGTCGTTTGTTTTGCTGTCATGTCACATTAATATATATGTAAAAAAAACCCTTATAGAACATTATAAAATCTCTAAGTTTTCTTTATAAAAAAACTAATTCCGTCGCCTCCTAATGTCTCAAAATTAAGTTACAATGTGGAAAATGCGAAAATCATTAAGTTCATGAAAACTGCCAATTTTAAACATTTAGTGGAAATTCAAAATTAATTCAAAGTTTATGAATTATTTTACCAATAACCTATATTTAATTAGGGATATAGCTCGTATTATGTTCTGAGATGAGAATGGTATCGAAACTGACCATTGTCATCCTTAACTAGTTTTCAGAATCCTACAATATAAAAAGTAGAAGAGTTCCTAATATGAAGTTTCCTCTCTTAAAGACAGGAGAATGGAACTCAAAAAAATGATAATTGATAATATTGCTCGAAGAAAATAAACAATATTTCACAGAAAATCTTCTGCCAAAGCCTAGGCCCAAAAATCCTAATAACTTTCCATCTAACCTTACATATAGATAACTTGTATTTAAATTATTAAAAAAAAAAGAAAAAAAACCACCGAATAACAAAACCGCCTAAGAAAAAATAAAAGAAAATACTTAATCATCAATTGCATCCACCAATCTATCTTTCCACGACGCCCATAAATTCGAATCGTATAGATTTTCTTTCCCTTAAGAACAACTTTGTCCCCAAGGCTGAAAACAGGAAATTGAGAACAAAATTGTAGCTCATCCACTTAGGTAGCCTCATCCAAGGATAGTCTATCCCATGCAACGAGGAATTGCGAATCACCAAAGGATCTATACCTTCATGCAAAACAGAATGTCCAATTAATGGAATGAACTTGGGAGGCACATTTCAAAATTCGTTGGCAACTCGGCCTTCGCCACATGGTCTTCGGTGGCAACCTTAAGCTGCGAAACAAGAAACACTGGATGCATGCGGTATCCAATTGGTAAGAGTAATCGATACGCAACAACACCAACCAATTGAAAAATCAAGAAAATTCAAGAATAAATGAGGTGCCAGCTTCACATTCAACTTCTTGAACAAATTAGACCGTCGTTACAGTCAAAATTTCAAGAATACACAATCCCGAACCTAAAATTGATTATCCCATCGTATGACAATTGGCTACCAGAATCATACACTCTTGAGCTTATTTCAATTGAAATCTCAACTACTTCAGAATAGAATCTCGTGCTACCAATTCATCCACCCTAACCTTCATGTAAATCTCCCCGAGAAGCTTCTATGACATGATCAGAGGAGGTCAAATATAAAAGGATACGAGAGCCCCATTGAAATGCATTGACTTGTTCGTCCTATTAACAACCACAAAAATATTTTCCCAATGCTTCAAACGAGGAAACTATAGAATTGATATTTTGGAAATTGAATTTTTTATTGATGAAAAGTATCGTGCCTCTTTATAGAGGAGTTACAAGAATTAGTCAACAATACAAAAATAGGAAAGATACAATAATATTTACACAATCAATTTGAGATACAAAAATCCCTAAATAATAGGCAAATATTAAGTAATTGATTATTGCCTTATACGCCCCGGCAAAATTGACGTGCCTTCGGCGACGGAAAGTTTGGATTGAAGATACTGGAAGCGAGCACGAGCTAAAGGCTTCGTCAACAGGTCGGCAAGCTGATCTTGAGTATTGACATAGGAGACAGATAATCGACCCTTGGTGGCAAGATCACGAACAAAATGAAGATCGATGGCGATGTGCTTCATACGGGAGTGCTGAACCGAATTGAGGGCCAACCGAGTCGCCCCCATGTTATCACAAAGAAGGCGAGGAGTGGAGCGCGGCCGGATGCCAAGGTCGGAAAAGAGATGATGGAGCCAACACACTTCAGAGGCCGCCGTGGCTAAGGCACGATACTCAGCTTCAGTGGATGATCGAGCAACACCACGTTGTTTTCTAGAGCGCCAAGATATAGGGGTTGAACCAAGGAAAACAACATAGGCTGAAGTGGACTTGCCGTCAACAAGGTCACCGCCATAATCCGAATCAGAGAAGGCGGTAAGCTCAAGAGAGGAGGAGCGACGAAGAAGAAGACCATGATGCAAGGTAGACTTGAGATATCTGAAGAGACGCTTGACAGCCTCCCAATGCAAAGCAAGGGGTGAAGCCATGTGCTGAGCTAGCTTACTCACTGTAAAGGCGATATCGGGACGAGTAATAGTCAAATACTGGAGACCGCCAATAGCACTGCGGTACTCGGTGGCGTCAGAGGAGCCAGAAAGGACAGGAGCCTTGGTGGACATAGGTATGGAGACTGGTTTGGCCTCCCTCCATCTGAAACCGGCGAAGGAGATCCAAGGTGTACTTGCGCTGGGACAAGAAGAGACCCTCCTGCCAGTGGGTGACCTCAACACCAAGAAAATACGTCAAGGGGCCAAGGTCCTTGACCAAAAAGGACTTCAAAAGATGAGTCGTAACAACAGTAATGGGAGTGGAGGAGGTACCGGTGATAATCAGATCATCAACATAAGCGAGCACAAAGAGGCGGGCTTCACCTTTACAGAATGTGAATAACGATGAGTCAGCCTTGGATTGAAAAAAGCCAAAGGACAGTAGAGACTCACTCAGAGCAGTAAACCAAGCTCTCGGGGCTTGACGTAAACCATATAGAGTACGACGCAACAAACAAACAAGCGACGGAGCAGACTGATCTTTGAAACCGGGAGGCTGTTGCATGTACACAGGAACATCCAATGACCCATGCAAGAAGGCATTGCTGACGTCGAGTTGGCGGAGAGGCCAATTACGCTGAAGAGCAAGGGTGAGAACAGTACGAATGGTGGCAGGCTTGACCACAGGACTGAATGTCTCATGGAAATCGACACCAGGACGCTGATGAAAACCCTTTGCAACTAAACGGGCCTTGTACTTGTCAATCGAACCATCTGACTTTCGTTTGATACGGAACACCCATTTGCAGCCGATGATATTGCAACCAGGGGGTGGTGCCACTAAATCCCATGTGCCAAAGCGCTGTAAAGCCGTAAACTCCTCAGCCATAGCTGATCGCCAAAGAGGACTGGAAAGAGCCTGAGCAACTGTGGATGGCTCAACATCAGAGGGCAGAGGATGCTTCGTTGCAGCAAAGAAGCGTTTTGGCTTATGAATTGAGCCCGCGAGTGCGCATAGGATGAGTGCGCTGAGGATCAGCAGGAGGAGGAGAAACGGGATCAGGGGCATGCGGAGGAGCTGGCAAGGCAGGTGAAGGACCGGGATTGGGTACACGGTCAATCGGCGGAGGAAGAGGATCCGCAGGCGGCGGCTGTTGAGGCTGCCGAGGAGGCAGGACCGAAAGAGTGAGGGCAGGGGACGGTTCAAGAGGGGGCTGCGATACAGCAGGCGAGGAACTGGGAAATGAGTCTTCAATAAACTGCACATGACGTGAAAGATAGATGCGACCAGTCTGCATATCAAGACATTTATAAGCATTCTGCGTAGTAGAATATCCCACAAAAACACAGGAGAGAGAGGGGGTCGTAAGCTTCTCCGGGAAATAAGGCCGGAGCCACGAAAAACAGAGACAGCCAAAAACACGCAGCTTAGCATAATTCGGTTGGGAACCAAATAGGAGCTGATACGGGCTCTTCTTGGCCAAAAGAGAGGTGGGCATGCGATTGATTAGATACACGGCGGTTTGATCAGCAAACGACCAGTAAGATGGAGGTAGTGAGGCACAATGTAGTAGGGCACGACTGACTTCCAAAACATGACGATTCCGGCGCTCAACTAGGCCATTCTGTTGAGGAGTGTGAGGTGCAGTTGTAAGCCAGGAAATACCACAATTAACCAAAAAAGACCGCAAAGCAACAAATTCACCACCATTATTAGTAAATAGATTTTTAATCGAGTGCCCAAACTGTTTTTCCACAAGCAACCGAAACTGAGGAAAAAGAGTAGCAACTTGAGACTTAGCATGTAGAGGATAGACCCAACAGTATCGAGTAAACAAATCCACAAGAAGCAAAAAATATTTAGAGCCATCCAAAGACGGAACAGATGCAGGGCCCCAAACATCGGCATAAACATAATGCAAAGGATGTAAAGCAATAAATGACGATGTACTAAACGGTAAACGATGGGACTTGCTCAGCTGGCAAGAAACACAATTATTGCCCAAAACTTGGGACTTGTTCACAACTGGAAAATTAAAACAGCTAATAATTAAAGAGCTGGTATCCACAGACGGATGACCAAGGCGAGCATGCCAACGAGATGGAGAAGCCCGAACTCCAACACAAGCATAAACTTTATTGCGGGAATCAATCACAGCAGGAGGAAACAACTGGTAAACACCATTCTGACAGGAACCTTTAAGTAGCAGATCCCCCGTGGCCAGATCCTTGACAATATAATATGATGGAAAGAATTCCATGATAACATTATTAGCAGATGTAAATTTACTGACCGAAAGCAAGTTTTGCTTCGCCGTAGGTACGCACAAGACATTATTTAGGACAAAAGTACGTGCGGGAAATGTAAATTTAGATTTACCAGTGTGAGTGATGGGGAGGGCCAAGCCATCAGCAATATGGACCTCGTCCGTACCATCATATTCCGAGTGAATGGACAAGTTGCTGAGATTGGAAGTGAGATTGTGGGAGGCCCCGGAGTCCACTAACCACGGATTACCATGAGATGAAGAAGGCGGAGCAACAAAATTTGCAGTAATTGGGACTCGACGACATGTAGACGCAGCACGACCAATATAACCACATAACTGACATATGATATTCGAACGACCATTGGTAGTAAAGTTACCTGACTGAGAGGGGCGGGTGTTCGAAGGGCCTCCACGGGTCTGCTGAGAACCCGAGACATAGCCATGCCCGGACTGATTTCCAGTAGGCTGTTGGGAGCGGCTGGAATTGTGGCCTCTACGAGAGCCACGAGGCGGGCCCCTGCCCTGGGCGCTCGAATTGCTGCGGGAAGAGGCAGCATTTGCCGTTGCCAGAAGCTGGCGCTAAGAAGATTCTGCTGCCTTGATCGACTGCTCATGGGCATATAACAAATCATGCAGTTCTTCGTACCTTAATGGAGTCTCCCGAGTGCGGATAGGACCAACGATCGACGCATACTCCGGGCCCAATCCATTGATGACAAAAAGTGTGAGATCATCAATACTCACAGGTTCATCAATCAAAGCCAACTCATCCGCTTTGGCTTTCACGTAATGAAGATATTGGGTGATCGAACGATCCTTTATCTCAATGCGAAAAAGTTCGCTCTTCAATTGGTTGACACGGGTACGAGAACGACCCGCACAAAGGCGAGTGAGAATGTCCCAGGCTTCGGACGAGGAAGAAGCAGACGACACAAGAGGCAAAATATCGGCAAAAAGAGAGCCGAAAATTGCAGCCAAGAGAAGGTTGTCTTGCCGAATCCAATGCGTGACATCCATGGCATTGGACCCATCTGGCAAGAGAACCGGTTTCTTCAGGGTGCCATTGATATACCCGAGAAGATCATGGCCCGTCAGTAGCGCGATCAAGTGGGCTCTCCAGGATGAGTAATTGGTCTGCGTCAACTTTATCGGCAGATGATGGTGAGCCGTGATAGGCACCAGCGGAGGGGAAGAGGTCGCAGAAGCAGTGGGCGTGAGGGCTGTGGTATCAGACGTGAAAGACATAGTGCAGCGGGTGGTTTTGCACGGTTGAAAAAAAAAAAAAAGAAATTAAGGTTTAACAGGTGTAGATCGAAACCCCTCGTGATACCATATAGAATTGATATTTTGGAGAATTGAATTTTTTATTGATAAAAAGTATCGTGCCTCTTTATAGAGGAGTTACAAGAATTAGTCAACAATACAAAAATAGGAAAGATACAACAATATTTACACAATCAATTTGAGATACAAAAATCCCTAAATAATAGGCAAAGATTAAGTAATTGATTATTGCCTTATAGAAACCCCCTCACAAAATCCATACTAACATCTTCCCAAACTCTCGTTGGCATTGACAAGGGCTACAAATGCCCTGTCGGGTCACATGTGTCATATTAGTTTCATTGACAGATCAACAATCTACCACAAATTTAGTAACAACCCCTGGATCCAAATGCCCTAGAGTGGCTGTAGAGGACCTCGAACTTTGTGCTTCGCTCAATTTTGCGATTTCTTTATACACGAAGGACATGCCACTCCATAAGACTTCCCATGAGGCAACAAGTCAGATAGTGTACGATGAAAATTGCTACACACGAGTGGTTGTCAGGTCACACTCGACTTTGTGTGGCAATGCATGGTCGCACAAATTTCCTCTACGTCTTTGGATTGGATGCGGACCTTGATGTCTTCCCGAAGTCCATTAAGAAACAACCATACCCAATGCTAATATGACAAATTGGACAACCGCCTAAGGGACAAATACATCCACATACTCATCAACCGATGTCATTTGATGAGTAGTCGCCAGAGCCTCATACGAAGTAGTAGCAGGTGGTCGCCATAACGATGTAGTAATTCCACCGCCAACTCTTGCCATCCCAAGTTGGGAAAGTTGCCCATGAGCCACTGCAACCTTCCAATCCTCCTAAGTATAGTCCAATAAAAAAATGTTCTTTCGTGAAGTCTAGGACTACGGATCATTGCCCCCAAAACTGAAAATTTCAAGCTTTATTGGTGATGAAACAGATGGGGACCGAGCTAGTGCCGCCATATAAATGGAGACATCCCCTTGAGATGTATCCTTGTTGCGATCCTCCCCTTGTGGCATCTCCTTGTCACGATCCATCTTGCGAATGAATGATTTTAATTCATCCATACCCAATTCCAGACTTGTCATGTCTTCATAGATTGCCTCGTCTCCTCACCAACGACTATACTCATGAATCCATATGTGCATTATTCATAAACACATAATTACAATGGCAGATCGGACCAATTTGTTAGAGACAAGAGAATAGAACTTGAGAAAGCGATAACTAATAATATTACTCAAAGAAAATAAACAATGTTCAATAGTAAATCTCCTTTCCAAGCCTAAGCCAAAAAGTGCCAATAATTTTCCCACAACCCTAGACATAGATTACTTGTATTTAAAGTAAAAAAATAACTAACACTTTAGTGCATGGACCTAAACCATCAAGTTTAATCATCAATTGTATCCACCGAACCTACCTTTCCAAGACGCCCATAAATTCGAATCGTGTTATAATATGGATGTTAAATGATAACTTTTTATTTGAATCCACCGAACCTATCTTTCCAAGGGATTACCAACATATTGCTTGTTGTTGTCCATTACATTTTGACACCCCACACACAGCCATCCCGAGCTAGGGCAATGTGTATGTGTGCACATGTATTTGAAATGAATTACAAGCACAAAACTGAGCTGACCAAGCTTGTCAGGTGGGTAGGCGCACACATGGGGTTTGGTTAACAAGAACTTATTAAACTCCTAGATTGTTGGTTAGGGTGGTAAAATACCCCATAAGAAACAAACCCAGTTGGGAGTTGAAGAAAATTAGGCAATTAGTTTTTAGTAGCAGAGGCGATGATTCTCTGCTTTCCCATATAGCGGGAGCACAATTCATGCCCCGACTCAACCCCACCCTGTTTAGGCCACTCTTGGTTTACTGATACAAAACAAGAAAATTTGTTGGTTGAGTTTAAATTAGACAATCTTAGGCTAGCGTGTTTGTAGGCATCTTAACTTTGACTCCTATTAGATGATGCAAAAAAAGGGATTCTCTTATTGTGTTTGCAATGTAAAATAAGATTGGATCTATGCTGCAAGTTGTTAGTTATGTTGCTTACCACTTCGACACTTTTAATGTATTTTAGTTATATTGTTATTATATTTTGTCAATAAATTTATTTTCTCTTAAAATAAAATAATTATGTTGCAAGTTGTTGAGGATGTTGCTTACCACTTCTGCACTTTAATGTATTTTATTGCATTTTGTCTCTAAACTTATTTTCACTTAAGATAAAATAATCAAGAATTTTATCTTTAAAGAACGAATATGGAAAATCCGAATATTTGTGGCGGCCATATTCCCCAACCAAAAATTTCCATCTGCTTCTCATACCAACTTTTTAAAATGTTTAACTAAGTGAACACATGAAGTTTTCAGTTTCACTCAATACTCAATTTCATTAATATATATAGTTATTTGATATAAAATAATATTTTTAATAAACATATGATATAAGTTAATAAAATAAAACATAAAACATAATAATAGAAGATTGGGGTGGGAAGGTGATATCTAAGATGTGGATTGAAGAAATGCAAACCAACCTAGTTCCTATACGCCAATCATTAATGCTTATGGATAAGTTCAAATCTATTGCTTCGCACGCATAAGGTCACCAATTGAAGTATTAATTTCGTTATGTCATCTTTATTATTTTTAAGAAATTATTATCATTATAATTATTTGTTAACTGAAGAATAATTATGTGGGTCTATTATTCTGCTAATCTTTATCTTAAAATATATTTGTATCAGGATTAATTATTAAAATCATGAAAGCTGACTATCTGTCTCATAATGTGTTCGACATTAATTATGGTGTTTCATTTCGATAAAAAGAAAAAAAATAATAAAAAAAGAAAGAAGTATACCCAACAACCCCTATGCTTAATTAATTCACATAGCAAATACCAATCATAACGCAATAATATCACACTATTGAAAAATAAATCTAATCATACGGAATTTTGGAGTCACATGAAATTATATGGTAACCTGAATTTTTATTTGCATAATTGTTGGAATTCATCGATCATTAATTTTATAATTTACATATTTATATAATTTACTTGAATATTTGGATGATTTAATTATTTTTTTATGATGCCTGAAAAGCTTGGAAAAAAGGTTGACTTTCTTAAGGCGAGTAAGGCGTATTTTAAACTTCTTTTGACTATTGATGTCTCGATGATCTTTTGAATGAAGACAAGATAAATGCCATAAGATTTTAATTTTGAACTATAATTATCTTTCTGTTGGTTTTAAAACAATAAATTTTGGTTTCGTAATAAATTCCTTATATATATATATATATTTATGCAATTTTAAGTCCAGTATGTAAGTTAAAATTAAAACCATTGATATAATAAAATTAAGTTCCATGATATTTGTTTCCAAAATCAAATATATAAAACCATTTTAACAATTATAGATAATTAAAGGTTTATTTAATATATAAATCATGATTAGAAGATACCAAAGAGAAAAAAGATCAAAAAGTGGGTGAAGAAAACAATGGGCGCATGAATAAATTTCACCATTCCAATTCCAATTCCACTTCTCTTACTACGTTTGACAAATCCGAGGCATTACACACTAAAATATCCAGGGTTGTTGACAACGACACATGTCATTGTCAATGTCGATGTTTGAATAGCTCCATCATGGACTCACAAATTAACACAATTTTATTTTCCAATTGATTATTAAGGAAATAATTTACATACATATATATATATATATATATATATATATATCTTTAAATTAGTTTGATGTTACATTTCACAAAGAAATTCTAAACAAATATAATGCTTAAATTTTTTTTTTTTGATATGCACTTAATATATTTATCTCTTTATGATAAATCATATTCTTGATAAGTTTATCATAATTTTTTCAGCGAAAAACCTAACGAACATATTTTCTTCCGTGATTTTTTGTGAAGTCTGGATAAAGTGACACGTGATTATAAAATGTACGTGGGTTTCATAGTTTTTTTTTTATTATTATTTTTTGTATTGTGTCTCTCTTTAAATGTCACCGTAAATTATTTTAAAAGATTCAATAATTTAAGCTTAAATTAATAGATGAGTAATATTTTTGTTATATAAATTGGTGCTGACTTTTCACATCGAAAATTGTGAATAATAAAAGAAGAGTGTTAAAATGGAGGAGCGATACGTGAAAGATGTGCCCAAATATACGAGGTTAAACATTATAAGCGATGTGTCCAAGAATTCCATCAATACATTCTGATTCATTATTTCTCTTAATTCACCATTTCACTATTTAAACATTTCTTCACCACATAATATTTTAAACCGGCTATAAGGGTTTGAAGTGATCTCGAAATTTGACTATTTTTTTTTTTAAAATTAACTCAAGTTCGAAAATTTTCAAATAAAATTGTATAGAAATAAATCAAGTTCAGAGAAAAAAAAATAAAAAAAGAACACGATTGCATTGAACCTAAAAGTGGGTGGGTTTAGTCCGAAGGTTTTGTTTAATGGAACAGATTGATGTGATAGTAGGGACCCAAAATAATTTAGATCTTAATACAAATTTTAAACAAATAAAGATAAGACTTTAAAAGTTAAAATAGTTATCTTCTCAATTATAATACTAGAACTAGATATAATAATAAATTTGATTATAAAATTTAGACAAGACAGATAGAGTTGAATAATTCTGTACTATTTATATAACTTACAAACATATTAACTAATTATATCTCTTATAGTTAATACAGTTTATGTGTTTCTAATTTATGAACATTCAACTCTATTACTAATTATTATTATCTTATTACATATTAAAGTATTAGTAGTATTATATACTATTAGAATTTACTAAAATTTGTAACTAATTCATTATCACAACACAAAGAGGGTGGATTTAATGATATATATTTAAATTGTATATAGTGATTTTCTTGGAATCCATTCTACTAGGTTCTAATTTTGGTTTTTCACAACAAGACAATTTGGTTCCTTAAAAAAATTCAAAATGGTTCGTTATAAAGTCAAATTGTCAAAGGATACTTGTCGATTTGGGGTGTTTTTGGTTTAATTTTTTTGTACACTGCAATTATCTCAAAGACTTGTGCTCGCTTTTACTACTTATTGCTCATAGTATAAAATAGTATATTTTTCAGGTACGCTTGAGTCCCAAAAAAGTGAATTATCCGGCGAGATCAATGTCCTATGAGCGGATTCGTTGTTTCCACCGGGTCGAAATGTTGTTTACTTGAAGTAAGGAGCATAACATACAGGCTTATAGTTCCTAGTAGATTCTGCAGATGCTATTTGTCTCTTTTCTTAATCTTGTTTCTCATCATCAAATTGTAAGTGTTAATAGTTTCAAAAGATGAAGCAGTATAGATATATATCTTCGCAAAGATCAACTTGAATCTAGAATTGCATCCCGAATTCAAGATAAATAAACAAAAGATTGAAAAAACACCATATAGAGAATTGTAAAATTAGCCCCATAACTATAAAATATTTGTAATTTCAATCACGTTCAAATCAAAATATACAGTAAGATTTTTGTAACAATTTAAAGCTAGCAAATTTAGTCCTAACTTAATTTGAAGTCGGGAACTTTGTGAGAATTTGGCACGTGACTAGTAATTAGACATTTATACTTGATAAGGTAATGTCACTTATTCGAAAATCTAAACATATCTAAATTTATGTGCAGGATATAGTATAAGATATAGAAAGCAAGTAAAGACAACATACCAAGAGATACTCAAAGAATAAATGATCCAATCATTAACTACGAAGATATATTCAAGAAAGAAATGTCATATGGCTGGAAAGATGGAATGAAAGAATCTGATTTGCAAAGAAGATATTTGATAGAGAATTAAGGTTGATATTGTGGAGATATCTTGATATTTATGATATGCAACTATAAGAAGACTACGGGCAGGAGAAGAAGAGTATCTCTGTTACATTCTATTAACTTTAAACAAGCATAGAGCTGTGAAGAGGCTAGTGGAAAAGCTTTCAGATTTGAGAGAATACGATAGCTCAAGAAGTACTTGAAGTTGAATAGACAGTGAACCACGCATAGACCATTCAATATCTTCGACCCACCGCTGTCTGGACTCGAGAGAGTTCAGCGAATTACAAACGGGAGTTTGCATCAAAATCCATCTAGGGGACTAGATGATCAAGTAAGGTATTAGAAGAAGTAGTTACAAGAGTAGACTAGTATTTAGGGGAGCCTAATACGTGTAAGTTCTATTTGTAACATTTGTGTGAACATACTTGAGAGGAAGAAGAGATTCTTCCACGTAAAAATTATAAAAATCTTTTTTAACTTTCGCAAATTCAATTGCAGTTCGAACTATTGTTAAACTAATTTACACTCGCACAAATTCTGATCTAATAAATTAAAGGAAGTGGCCCAAAAAAGCAGTCCTGCAATCAGTTGTCTATGTCCCCATGGATTAACATCCAAACGTCCACGTCTAAAAACAGGGAAGCATTTGTTCACAACAAGTATTAAAATGAGAGTATTAGGCAGCCTTACATTACAAAGCCATGATTGCTGGCTGCTTCTGATTAGCGATGTTAAATGGGCTAGTTCTGTCGATTTTGGGCTAGCCTTAATGGGTTTTGAGTTAATCAAACTTTGGTTTAATCAGATCATTTTAAATGAACTTTTATTATGTGAACCTAACCCTAACCCTACCGGTTTTCGGGCTAATCGGGCCACTATTGGCTTATGAGTCGAAATAGTCAAATTATATATTTAAATTTAAAATTTTAATTAAATGCATATTATACTCTATTTAAAATACAATTTTAAATAACATTAAAAAATTATATATTTTATAACCTTTATATCACTAAATAAAATTTAAAGATTCAAACATTTAAGTGATATACACTTTTTATGTTTTCAATTATAGCTTTAAGAGCATTCATGTCATAAAATTTGAAATCATGTAACATTTAAGTTCTAAATTTAAATGACAGTATTTATAATCTTCTAGTAATTAAACATAAATTTTAATATCTTATACTAAAAATCAAATATGATATATGAAAAATAATTTAAAATGGTATATATTATTAATTCGATATTAAGAAATAGACAAATAAGAAGAAAAGTTCGGGCTATCATGCTAGCTTTAACCCTAAGCAGGCCAGCCCTATAGGACTTCAGGCTAATCGGGCTCGGACTAAACGGGCTGATTTTTAAACGGACTAATAAAACTAAGCCCTAACCCTATAATTTTTCGGACGGGCCGCCCCGTCGGACCATGACCCTTTTAACATCCCTACTGCTGATCCATAAAAGTTGCAAAAGTAAATGACTGGAAAACCATATATCACTCATCAAAATGAGCTTTCAACACATGGAATCATAAGTACAAATCTTGTAATGAAGATGCTACTAAACAAATCTTGAGAGACAAAATCCCTCTAGAGAAGGAACGGTTTCGAGTTAAACTACGCGTGTTAGCTGCATCTCAATTCTGTTTCTTCTATGTAACGAAACACACCCCACTACAAACATTAAATGCTGTAAAAGTAGAATTCCAGCGAGGAGGCAGGAACCAATCCCCAGTCTCCGTCATTAAGCAAGAAGGCAAGCACCACTAAGCTATGCTGGCTCTTTCCTTGAATTTCATAATTTATATCGCAAAAATTTATGTGCATCGGGTGTACCGTGTAATCCGATCTATAATATTACTTATTTATTTTAAAAAATATTACTATTAAATTAGCATCCGTTAAGATACATATATCTTCTTAACAAAACACGACCCGCCCCTCCAGAAATTTCGACAAATTGTCCACCAAATTTTGAATGCCTAGCAGCTTCGAGTGGAGTTCTTCAACGGAAACTCCAGCGAGGTTTTTGAGTGGTTGCCCCATCACAGCCACCAGCCTTTGCACCTTTGCTTCAAATGCCACCAGCGCCTGATTTCGTCCTCACCTGCCATTTAACTCGCTCAGAATTTGAATATGTTGCTAGGCTCTAATACCATTTGTCACATGGATAAATTCTACGGCAAATTTTTACCCAAAAATACCCCAATGTGCGGCCTAATCTCTTCTCAAGATTAGTAAACCTTCCCGAATCTCACAACCCTCGTATTTGATTTGCACAGCCCAACACCCCATACGCAAGACTTTTCTTGTTTGAGTGTGTGTGCAATGTTCAACAATATACTCACACATATGTTGAAATATAAAGGCAACAACGCAATTAGGGCCAATGCCCAACTTATACTCGTCTCCACTTAACAAACTTGTACAAGAGATGGCCTGGATGCACACAAAATCCGATCACTCATTAATTATCGATTGTGCAACTTAATGGCGAAATGACAAATATAAACAGGCTACAATACATGTGGTAGATGTTCCTCACCATGTAGGATTTAATCAGTAAGGGACACCTAAAATTTAGCATTACCACTTCCACACATTTCGTGCAACCACCTAACCGCTTGTGCGTGCAGCCTCCATGCACGCCTAGCATCTAGGCGCCCACATTCATTGCCCATCATGCCTGCGTGCACCAAGTGTTCTTTCCCGCAAGCATGCACCATCAACCGACAGTGTGCGCGCCCAGTAGCCTATGAGATACGCGTGCGTGTGCCCTTTTCTCGCACGTCCTGCATTCGTACGCTACCCATGCTTGCATCATTCAACCTGCAAGACAATACACGTCAGTGTACGCAAGGCCCAACTCCTTGCCTATTCCAACATTTTGTCAATGCCCGTCCACAATGTGCAACTCTCATCTACACATCTATCTGACACCAACAAGGAACAGCCCCAATATCATGTTTCCTACGTACCACGTGCCCAACGGCTCCCTGCCATGATACCAACACCAATTTTCTGCCAAGTGCCGCACACTATCGGCACCCATTTCCAGCGCCCTTGGCCTCTCACCCATCGAGTGTTTCACACTCGACTTTCTAGGGAGTAACACTTATCCACCACAGATTTGCACCCACATACACATGTATATTAGATAATGGATATGCCTCCTAGTGTAGTTTTCCGCGTATATCAAGGAATATTACATGAAGTACCTTGATGTTGAGCAATGGTGTCACTCAAAGCCATGATTTGGCAAAACAACTTGTCTTGCTCCAACCTTAAAACAATTCTTCCCGGTGGTTTTCTTAAGAAAAAAAATATGTTCCAAAGTTCAAAAAGTTGTTTCATTCTTCACGAGTGTTTCTATCATTGTACTTTGTTTAAAATAACATGTAAAATGAAATGAACATTGCGACATCTCATACCAATTAACAAGTTTAGCAAAACACTAATTACCATGAATTTTAATTTCCTTCCTTTAAATTTGGTGGTGGGACTGCCTTCGACTCTATGTAGTCTATCGTTGAATCTCAGTACTGCAGGCAAGCTAGGGTTCTGTCATCAAGAAACTAAGAAGTCGAACACAACTAATACCTAGATGATGGGGAACTGCTGCCACTAGGCTTACTGCTATCACGAGCCCCTCCTCATATGTCAATATGCATAATTTCATAAAAATTCATGATCTTTGATTTATCATTATTTATAATGTCTTTGAAAAGTAACACAAAAATACACCATCTCTTTATTTAATTTTTCAATTCAATGCATGTGAAGCTTGAATTTCGAATTTTGACTTGCAATGTCATAAATGAGAATTTTTTTTTTTAAAACTCTTAACTTATCAAAATACATTGAGTATGGAGGCCCTCACTTTAGGTAGAAAGTGTAGTGAAAACATTGAATATAAAACTTATGTGGTATAATTTGTTGTGTACTTATGCATAAGATACAATGTGCATCGCAAGCAGTCGTAGTCATGAGTTGTGGTAACAAGCGAGATAGCCGATGTCACGAATACAATTTGCTTGACCTTCTACAAAAGGGGTAATTGAAAAATTGCACGCCATACCAATTGGCCAAATATCAGATCCAACTACGCAAATCAAATTTTTTTTTCTTTGTAGGCTACGTTTTTTGGTTCGATTTAAATATAAGTTTAGCCCCAAACTTCCAATGTTTTCAATTCAACGGTGATATGGAAGATGAATAGAATGAGAAATAAGAGTGCTTTTTCATATTAGTAATATTTATGAAGATGAAAATCTCACTTCAAATTGTAAGTCCTGTTATTTCCTCATCAGCAATTTTATTCAAAAAAAATTTACTTAACTATATTTGCATCCAACATTAAACATTATGACTGAATCGACAATTTAAAAATTTCGCTTTTTTTGTTGTTAAGACCTTTGTTTTTTCATTAAGTTGCTGGATTGACTTTTTCGATTTGAAGTTAAAAGAGTCGTAAAATTAAAATTGAAGGTTAAATTATTACATTTTATCTATATGACTAAAAAGGAACTCTTTATTCTTGTTTTCTCCCAAAAAAAAAAAAACTACACACAAAGAAATGAACTCAAATCCTTGTTACCTTAGTTCCGTTTAATTTCCAGGACAACTTCTTCCAGCCCTGAGCCAGTAATAGCATAGAGGGGGTGACAACCCATGACATGATACAACTCATAACACAATCCACAAGATACGACATGAAGCCACGACAGAAGACCACGAACTTCCAAATTAAATTGATATTAATAAACACAGAACCATAATAGCACGACTACACAGTAAGTCCCAATGCACCATGTTGGTTCATATATCACTAACACACACTTGAGCAAGCGAAATTCCCATGCAATCCACTTTGGTAAGAAACTGTCTTTCCTTCGAATAGAATATCAAACAACCAACTTTGCTGAGAACTAAATATAAGCAGAAAACACAAGGAATCTGTAGTCAGATAATGGACGGGTACTGCTTCGACTGGGCCCTGACCCTCTTCTTGTATTCAACTGCATCCTGCATTAATTAGAATGTTTTAGCGTGTGAATGCAGTTATATAAGTTTCTATAATAGAACTCTGTCAATTAAACAAACCTGGAGGCAGCTTCTCTGGTCAGCTCAAAAGGACTAATTCAAAAGCCTACCAATGTGTGTTTTGGACAAAGCTACAAATAAATCTATCTTTGTACTTTCACTTGCACTAAAGAATGGGGTCTCTGTGCTTCATTTATTCAAGAACTCTCATTGAATTTTAATTTGCATTGAAATCGAGACACTATGTGCTTTACATCTAATGTGTCTTAAATAAGAGCCATTGTTTAAGGGAATAAGAACCAAATTTCAATGCAAATCAAAGTACAAAAGACCTAGTCTCAAAGCAAATAAAAGTGCCCTAATGTTGGTCCCAAGCATAAATTTTCCATATTTTAATCTGTACCTTTTATTTTAAACTGGGTTTTCTCTACATAATGGAAAGGGATATTCATATTGCAAAACCCAGATGTATTTTGTGATCCTAAATGTTTCATCAATATTGTGTGCTAAAGGGGGGCAATTTTAGAAAGAATCAGGAAGATGGTCCATGCACACGGAGACCAACACATGGCAAATTTGTCGAGAAAGTGGAACAAATGTAACTGCTAAGAAACTTCCCCCTTGGTGATGAAGAACCAGATAATTAGCCTACGCACATGGAGAATAACAAGGAGCAACATATGCAATAATAACAAGTACTACAACAAAGTTATAGTATAATGATATTAATTTCTAATAAATACATAGTAATTGAATACTCAGTGAAAGCTCTATTACCTGGATAAAAAGATGATATCCTTCAGTCTGGGCTGGATCATTAGGATTGGGCTGGTCTAACAAATCCTGGATGCCCACTAAAATTTGCTTCACTGTAATTGCTGGGCGCCATCCCTGGTGATAAATAACAGAACCATATAAAGATTTTGCTTTGCAAATGAGCAAGTAATATATGATTGATGGCTGTGTACTTACACTATCTTCATTAAGGATTGAAAGACAAACAGTTCCAGATGGGTAGACATTAGGATGGAAAAAACCTTGTGGGAATTTACATTTTGGCGGCTTACTTGGATAGTCTTCACTAAAGTGCATAGTGAGCGGGTAAAAACCACCCTCCCAATCAGTCTGCAAGACCATTGAAAATAAATAGATGCTCTAACACACATTTCAAACATTAAAGAATTGGGAGCACTGAAAACCATATGAACACATATATTCTATGATCCACTTAAACCCTCAATGAAAACATAGAGAGTGGTAGCCAATGTTTGAAACAAGTACCATTATTTCGACATAAAAGTTAGAGAATTTGGTAAAAACTGCAAATCTATTAGGATTCTCCACAAATTAGATAACAAGAACAACAATTAAGAAAGAAAGTGTGACAATGGTATCCTGTATAAAGTGACAAAACTAAAAGCAACTGCCAACTTTCACACAGAACCATCATTTCATCAACATAGGCAACATCTGACTATACCTGGCCACAGTTCTGGTTCCATAAAATATTGGAAACAGGCAAAAGGAAAGGTTTCAGTCCAGGCAGTTCAATAAATTTCTTTATCTATATATGAACAGGATTTAGATTTTCATAAATAACATGAAGTACATTATGCACCACAAATTACATTATATTTCCATCATAATTTAAACAAATTAAAATAAGAGGTTTGACTTAATCTTCAATAGCTATCAACGGCAGAAGGTCTGATTGCCATTCCATCTGTTGTAAGTTAGAATATAATTCATTGCTTTCCTTCACAAATTTGTTGGCAGCTACCTCCCCCTCCACTTGTTATTTTGTTTACCAATGTCATGCTATATTGCTACCAACTTGCCACAAAGGTTGTACTCTCCCCACCCCACCCCCCTTTTTTAAGTCCACGGCGCAAAAAACCACAACCGCCTGTTCAGAACCATTCCATAATATTGGAACCGCAGATGGAACTGAACTGAAATGCTCTAGGTTTCAGTCCAGAACCGAAGTGTGGCCAGGTCTACATCTGACTCATATCTGAACTCCAAAGAAGACTACTGGGAGAGGGGGACCTATAATCAAGGTAGTCAAAAGCGATAAGTGCACTCGAAGCGCAGAGGTCCCCCTCCCGCTTTAAGCTCAAAGTGCAAAGGAAGCGCATCCATTTTTAAATGGTAAGTATACTGTTCCCATGCATTCCAATCATTATAAAAAGTAAGGGTCATACATAATATCAAAAGGCACCAATAACAACACAAATTAACCATCATATAATTGTGATAACCTTAATTTCATGCTCTTGTAAGTGATTAGACACTCATACGTGCATATAATCTCATATTAGGCAAGATGAAATGAAACTGATGTGAAGAAATATCATAACCATACTACCATACCACATCACAATTACTATGAGAATCAAAGAAATATAGAGATTGCAAGCACGATACCAATCAATCAATTAAAGATGGTTTTCTTGGGGATCAATGCATTCAATGTAGGGCAAGCACTATAAGAAAGTGAAAATGGTCGCATAGGAACATGTCATTCAGAACAACACTACACAGAAGGGGGGGGGGGGTCCAGCGTTGGTGTCACTTCTTCAGAAGAATGCTGGTTTACTGAGTTTGCTTCCTAATAAAGATCTTAACTTCTAAACTAATTATAAAGGATCCTATGTTCCACAAACGTCACCCATTTGGTTATCTTTTATATAAGCATCCCACTAGCAATTAAAGCAAATTATTCATTATTTAGAGATAACAGACAAAAGACTTCTTATAAAAGTAAATAAATAGACAAACAGAATATCAATTTTCAAACTGCAAAGTTATTATTTATAGACTATCTGATGCAATTAAATTACCTACCAACAACAATCTAATTTTTTTTAACCATCACCGAAACTTAGGCTACAGAAAAATCAGCCCCTTCCATTCTTACAGATAATGCCCATGAAACACTTTCTAGTACAACCTATCATATGGGATCAGATAAAAAACAATGAATGTGTGAATACAAGCAAAACCAAATTCAAGGACCAAAAAAGTAAGCTGGCACATGAAACTTCTTTTTCCTTTCAAAAAGTTGTTTGAACCGAAAGATTGTAAAATACTTACCCCAGCCTTGCCAGGGATAGTGCAGTGCCACACCATCAAATTCACCGTACCATCAGGCAGTGTCTCTGGTTTAGCAACAAAACCCTATAAAACCTCCCAAGAAAGGCAATTTATCAATATCATCGAAATAAACAACAGAAACCGAAACATAAGTAGAAAAGAAAATAATTAAGCCAACAAAGGGAAATTGGTGAAAAGTAATCGAACATGAGGATGATTCTTCCGCCAGGATTTGCGTTCCTCCGCGAGTCGCCCACGAGCAATTCCTCCAGACATTCTTATCCAAATAAAATTTCTCTCAGTGTTAACTGTAAAGTACGGGAGGCCCTCTAGAGTTCGAAAGTTCGGCTTTTGGCTTGTGAAAGTGGGTAAAGGGCGGGGGTGTGGGGTGGGGTGGGGTGGACGGAGAATTTTTTCGATTTCTCCTCTCTTTTAATCTCCGCCTAATAAATATGCAGAGAAGGATAAAACAGACGGTCCCGATTAAATCTCACAGGATGGTGGGCTGAATTGAGATATATTACGAAGCGTTGGGCGTTGGGCTTTGTCGCATCTTGTAATCCCGGCTCAAGTTTTAATTTCTTAATAGGTTAAAGAGAAGAAAGTCAAAAGACGAGACTTACCCTATTTCTGATTCTTGCGTGAAAACCACGCCGTTAGGTGAGTGCCCTCACGGGGAAAACGCGTGCTGCTGCTGTCTGCTTCCACCCACTTGCTAATATTTTTCTATTTGAACGCCAACAAAAATGGCTCCAAATCTCCCCCACCCAGCCTAGATTTATGGATGTTAATTTTACTCGTTACAATATTTAATAGGTAAATAAATAATCAAATTGATTATTACTTAAATTTAATATGAATATAGAATATTACTCAATTACTAATTTGTCTATTCAATTACATAAATATATATAATTATACGTGGTACCTAAATTATATATTATATGACTAGTAATATATCTAATATATTATATAACATATTATGTATTGCATGTATGTGTATTATATATTATTTATAATTTTTTAAATTATATTTCAAGTAATCTATTTAATGAATTACCTAATTATTCGACAAACATTATCTGAATATTACTAAAATTAAACATAATAGATATATTGGAGACATACTTATATTACACCCGATTTATTTACATTCCTAGGTAGCAATATGTTAAACAAGTCATTGAGTTTCTGTGAATTTGGGTTGGATCCAATTGTTATAAGAATGGATTTGATCATGTAAGCTCCTGAGTTAATTTGGCAATTCGTCTTTATTTTCTTATAAAAAAATAGTTTATTGCGATTTCACAAAATATAAAAGGTTTATTTTATAAAATTTCATGTGTATATATTGAAAAACTTTAAAATATCCTATTATGATTGTTAATATCAACTAAATGTTTTTAGAGAATTTTAGCTATTATTTTGTGGTCTAGAAATATCTTTGATATAATATATATATATATATATATATATATATCATAATCTAATAATTTTTAAATTTTTAATAAAATTTTATGATATATTCTTTAATGTTGGAGTCAAATCAATCAGGTTAATGAGGTCAATCCACAAACAAGTGTCTATTAAGGTTGCAAGTCTTAACAGGAAGCTAAAAAGGTCTTGTTCAGGTTCGTGCAAAACGTGCAAAAATTGTATTCCAACTTGACATACGAACCCGACATGTTTGACACTTATTAATGTTCCGTTTTTCATATAGAATCCCATACACTTGCCTGAACTCTAATTAGGAGTTCAAAAGAGTCGTATTGAACTGAATACTGTCAAGTAGAGCTCGAGCTTGATTGGAAAATTTGACCGAGACGCTCGAGCTCAACTTGAGGTACTACTCCGTATGCTTGCGCTAGACCCAACTCGAATGGATGATATATATATATATATATATATATATATATATATATATATATATATATATATATATATATATATATATATAGAAAAAGAAATAGGTTGAAGAATATCAGGATTTTATAATTTATAGTTACAGATATATTTGTAAGTAAATATAATACTTAGAGTAAAATAGTATATTTATATAAGTTTAGTCGGGCTCGTGACCTTACCGAGCCTATTACTGGTGAGCTCGAGAGTTACTTGAGCAGCTCAAGCACATGCTAGACTTAATTACATTCAAGTTTGATCTTTTGTCAAGTTAAATCTGATAAACATATGATTTATGTTCAATTCGGGTTATTATGTATAGTTTTTTAGGCAATTGCATGTACCTAAATGACAAGTTTATCATGATTTTGTTATATTTTATTACGTCACGTGTTGTTGAAGTTTTGACAGAAAAACAGATAATTAAGGATGTATATACCATGTCTCAAGTCACATAGACCATGCTTATCTCCGTGATATGATCTTAACCGTCGAAATTTGATGTGATTTGGACATATCTTCTTGATTTAGTGTGATTTGGGCATATCTTCTCATTCTAATCAGAGATACAATGACTATAAAAAAACTAATAATTATCTATAAAAGGAAAAGCTACATTAGATTATAGAGGATCATACAACACAATAGACGACAAATTTTAGGGTTAGAAACAAAGATACAAAGGAGGATCAATCAACTAACTCATGAGAGAGAGAGAGAGAGAGAGAGAGAGAGAGAGAGAGAGAAAAACGAAGATCGTTTGGGATTCAATAGTCTTCTTTTCTTTTGTTCTTTTTATGTTAGCTATAATTATCAATATGTTTCTCATGGATTATGTATTAAATATGTGTAGCTAAACATCTAGTGATTCTAGGGAATGCATAGTTATGGATTCATATATTTTTCTTTAATGATATTATTTTCCTTCCTATATTTTTTTATGCTTCCTTGATTTGAATGTCGTATGGAATTATGTGACGACTAATTGCATATGTGTAGTTAATCCATTGTTGCCCGAGAGGGAGATATCTTAGTGATCCTCATACAAATATAGGAATTAAATATGGTTTAATACATTAAAAGGAACTCATATGAGCTATATGAATACATGTCCCTGGAAACATATAATCTTTGAATATATTTTTAGTTGTTTGATTTGTTTTGTTATCTATTTCTTCTCTTTATTTGTTTTAATTTATTTCATAAAACTCATTCCATTTATTGAATTCTTTAGATAAAGGAAATTATCATAAACAAATACTCAGTTGATTTTATAATATACTGTCCCTGTGGATACGATACCTGTTATCACCATATTTTACTATAATTTACCTTGTGCACTTGCATTTTAAGTGAAATAAAATAGCGTACAAAATCGGTAGCCCAGATTGTCTCAACTCACTTACATCCCTTATTTTGTCTTCAATGTCAAGTTTTACGAAGGCATATGGTGAGCGATACCCATCTTAATTGATGATAACATTTATAAATTTTACAAATTATGCTACTCACACACAACGAATTAATATTCCTAGCTCAATAAACAATTGAGTTCCTTATAAATTGTGGACTAATTTGTGAGACTTATGAAAGCATCACACTCTCCATCAGAATTAGATAATTTGCAACGGCATGGCCTAAAAATATTTTTCTAGTACCAAGCTTTCAATGTGATGCAATGATAAGTGTAAGGGATTTTGATTATTTTATAGGCTCCAATATATCATGTTAGAAAACCTATGTTTAGATTTTGATTATTCAAAGCAGATTTTGTAGTATGATCAAGTGCCTCGAATTCTTCTTATTCTTAGAGAAAAGAATAAATAGAAATCAAGAAAAAGCACTTGAGAAATAGAACCTGATTCCTGACATCCACACAAAAAAGACAAGCATAACGATTTTAGTTGTATGAACCATATATTGAACCATTATCACAATCTTCATTGGATAGAATCTCACTTTGTATTAAATTATATAAAGAATGCTAAAAGAAAGAGATAGAAGTACTAAGAAAACAAACAAGAACAAGATTTTGGTTTTGAAATTCAAAAGTCTTAAACACACTTATCATTTTCACAGAAACAACTCACAACAAGCATTACAACGTCATGGATAGTAGTTACTTTCAATGCAGGAAAAACCAAACCTTACTTCACACCAAGTGAGGTTATGAATATCTGGAGTGAATTTGAGATTCAACAAGATTTAGACAATTTTATGTGAACTTAACAACTGAATTAGTACATTGATAGGCTAAACACATGTTATATACCAAGTTTAGACTTGAACGTGTGCTGTAGTTCACAAATTTGTGTTATACGACTGTGTGTTGTTAAACTAACAAAATCTAGTTGATTTTATATTAGAGAAGGAGTAGAGTGAAAATAGAATGATTAACTCACCTTCAAACTAATATAAGTTGTTTGTGATTATTTATTATTATACTTGAGATATTCAAACACACAAGCAAACAAATTGTTTATTGGACACTCATAACATTATTATATTGCATAAATCAGGTTTCAAAAAGAATGAGTAACTATAAATCAATAAGTTGTGAGCTTTTGGTGTAAGGTTGCATTTGTTGTAAGCTTTGTCATAACACAAATTTTTTTTATAGCCGACAATACAAGAGACAATATTATTTGAAACATTTGAAAATTACTATTATTTTATTGACCAAAACAAAAGAATAACTAAAAACCAAAATCAAGCTCAGCATAAAGTAAATCCAAAACTCTCGATTTGGGTAAGACAAGATCAACTTCCTGTCTCTTGGCTTTTATCTTACTTATTTGATTATTTACTTTTATGGTTAGATTGGAGAACTCAAAAGAGATAGATGTTGTTTTGGAATTAAATTTTCTAGTCAGTCAAGACTAGGCAAATGCAAATATGAATTGTAGCTCCAAATAATGAAAAAAGTTAATGATCAATGAGAGTAATTTACAAAGTTAAAAAGCTTTTTGATGTTCATCGATTTTTGTTTTTTTTTTGTACAACAAGCGTACGTGCAGCTTATAGGAAGCAGTAAATAATGTTGCCTCTCGCAAGAATTGCCGTTAATCCATTACGTATTGTGATCATGCTAATTTTGATTTTATCTAGACAACTGCGAAAAATTGTAAAAGCCGTCATTTAACTTATGTTCGGTCTCAAAATCAGGGTTATTTACCCAAATAATGTAAAAAAAAAAAAAAAATTCATAAAATAGGGTGGATTTGAAAAGTGTCCAAAATAGGGTAAAACGTCACGTAGCGTGACGTTTTTGGTAAAAACGTCATCGGACCTGACGTTTTAATTTTAAAAATAAATACGTCAGGCCCGCTGATATTTTTATTTTTAATATATATATATATATATATATATATATATATATATATATATATATATATATATATGCACTATGCATGACTATTATCATGATCCTCATCCATAATATACACACACACATATATATGTCTGCCACATATATATATATATATATATATATATAAATATTTATATATATATATATATATATATATCAAGTATATATATATATGCAAGTATATATATCTATATATATATATATAAATATATATACTTATATATATTTATTTGTAATTTGTTTGTATTAATTTATTTATATTATTTATTAAGTTATATTTATATTATTAGAATTCAAATTTTTTTGTATATTTACTGAAACTAAATAAAATATAATATTAAATATATTTTTATATTTTCATTATATAAATATATATTTATTTCAATACTATATAAAATAATAATATAGTTGTAAATCAATAAAAATTCTAAATTTAAAAAAAATCATATTATAAAAAAATTCAGAAATATTTTTAACTAATTTTGATATTTATATTAATAATTTAAATATATATATATATGTAATAATAATTAAAAAAATACAATAAACGTAATTTTTTTGTTTTATATATTATTTATATTTAATATATATATATATATATATATATATATATATATATATAAATTATATGTTATTTATTATATTATGCTTATCTATTTTTTTAATATAACTAATTTATTAGAAATGTATGTATATATAATTGTTCTATATGCTTGTGCGGAAGCTGACCCTCACCTATTGTATTGTACATCCAGATGGAAAGTCATACTCAAACAAGAAATGAGATAGGCCGCTCTGACTTCTCTTTCATTCAAGCAGGTTGCACGCCCCTTCGGCTAGCTCCCCTCTATCCGGTAAGCAAGCGTCTCATGATATTTATTATTAGAATTATTACAATTCAATTTTTTTTTGTATATTTATGAAACTAAATGAAATATAATATTAAATATATTTATATATTTTCCATTATATAAATATATATTTATTTTAATACTATATAAAATAAATAATATATGTAAATCAATAAAAAATTCTAATTTTAAAAAAATCATATATAAAAAAACATATTCAGAAATATTTTTAATTATTTTTGATATTTATATTACTAATTATTGGAATAATTTAAATATATATGTAATAATAATACAAAAATAAAATACAATAAACGTCAAGCCCACTGACGTTTTGACGTTTCTTTTAAATTTTTTATTTTTAATGTTATTTTTTAATTTTATATATTATTTATATTTAATATATATAAATTATATGATATTTATTATTAGAATTCAAATTTTTTTTGTATATCTATGAAACTAAATGAAATATAATATTAAATATATTTATATATTTTTCATTGTATAAATATGTATTTATGTCTTAATATGTATATATATATATCTAAATATTCAAATAATAGTTAAATAAAAATATAATTATTATTATTAATTAGTATTTAATTTTTTTAAATTATTTATATGATTTAATTATCTTAAATAACAATATAAACTTTTATTTTTTTAATTATATAATATATATATATATATATAGAAAAATTATATATACATATATTTCTAATAAAATATTTATATTAAAAAATAGATTAGCATAATATAATAAATAACATATAATTTATATATATATTAAATATAAATAATATATAAAATTAAAAAAATTAAAAAATTAAAAGAAACGTTAGGACCACTGACGTTTCTTTAAAACGTTAGTGGGCTTGATGTTTTTCGTTTTTTACATATATATATATATTTAAATTATTCAGTAATATAAATATCAAAGTTAATTAAAAATATTCCTTAATTTCTTTAATTTTTTTTTATAATATGATTTTTTTTAGTTTTTAATTTTTTTATTTACAACTATATTATTATTTTATATACTATTGAAATAAATATATATTTATATAATGAAAAATATATAAATATATTTAATATTATATTTGATTTTGATCCAGTAAATATAAAAAAATTCTAATAATATAAATATCACTTCATAAATAATATAAAAAATATACAATCAAATTACAAATATATATATATATAAATATATATATATATATACTTAATATATATATATGTGGCAGACATATATATATATATATATATATATGTGTGTGTGTGTGTGTGTGTGTGTGTGTGTATATGGATGGTGATCATGATAGGCATGCATACTGCATAAATATATACATACATATATATATGTATATTTTGAAAATAAAAACGTCAGCAGACCCGACGTTTTTATTTTCAAAATTAAAATGTCATGCCCGTTGATATTTTTACTATAAAACGTCACCGGGCGTGACGTTTTACCCTACTTTGTGCACGCTTTTTAAATCTATCATATTTTATGAAATCTTTTTTTTCTGCATTATTTGGGTAAATAACCCCTCAAAATCAATCACTTATGTTTTTAAATATTTGAATTTAGTCCTTTTTAGTCGAAATTCAAATTTATTATCAGATAATTGCACTTATATTGATATGATTGCGTCACATATGGGATTTACATTTTTCTAGTAAATTTGTGCTACCCCATAATCAAATTTTCTATATATTTAATGTCATGTTGTTTATTAGGATGACATGTTCGTATCATTTACTATGCTAGAAAAAAAATTAATTTAACAGGGGTATGTATGATGAACGTGCAAATATGCAGTAATAATTTCAAATTTTGCCTAAAAAAATAAGCAAATTTAAGCAAATAAATAGGAAAAGACAAAATTGTAAAATACAAAGATAAAAGACTAATTTTGAAATTGCCGATAAGTTGGGATTAATTTTATAATTTTTCCAAATAACTGAGATTTGAGAAAATGTTTTGACATAAAAAATAAAAGAAAGAAACATTAAGCTAAGTCTCTAAGAAATCAAATATAACAATAAGAAAAAACTCAAATTAAATCAGGTTTGAGACGCGAATCCTAGAATTGCTTTTATGTTATTTCAATTATTGTTACTGCTTTTTACTGAATGAAATTGAGAATTTGAGTGATACCATCTCAATTTCTTTCTCTGGTCTTCTCTTAAAGTTAGATTTTTTTTATTTACTTTGATATATAATTGTGCAGTTGATTAATCGATTTTCTTTTCATTTAGATTTGATTTCTTTAACGTTAATTCTAATTGTTAATATGATTGTTATTCGATGCAACAAACAACAATTTTTTTACTTCAAAGTCAACAAACTTTTTCCCAACATAAAAACACGAAGATATCTGCTACAATTCAAAAAACACAAGAAAATTTCCTGCATAATTTTCAAAACATAGGGAATTTAGTGTAATTTACCCATATAATATATAATATAAAGTTATATTTATTTATCAACTCAGGTGGATGTTATTATATTTTTTTATAGCATATTAATTTATTTCTTTTTGTTCTTAATAAGTAATGCTATTTTTCTTTAGTTAATTTGTGATTATGTAAACTTTTATTTCCCCAAATAAAAAAAGCTAATGAAATGCATTTACCATGGAATCGGATCAGACAAGATTAGATCCAACGGATTTATCCATGTGAAAAAATATATAAATAGACAATTTGTTTAGACATGAATATTCATATGTTTAACCATGAGTATACATATATCTATAGGATTTTTTTTGTACTTTATTCAAAAAATGTAGACTTTATAAAATATAATATAAATAAAATATTTTTTAAGCGGCGAGTACTCACATACCAATTCTTTTATTTGTGGCTATTCCTCAAAATCTCTAAACGTACCCGAAAGTCTAAAGACACACCATGTAAAATTAGTAATTCCCTTTTTTTTTACTAAATATACTCATTTATACCCCTTATACATTTCTCACTAAAAAATTAAAAAACAATAAATAAATCAGTATCCCAGCGTGATTGCCAACCATCCGTAATTTCAAACACAAATTCACAAATCAAAGTTGAAAAACTCCTTATCTTCCTAGAAAAAAATTCAATTTTTTTTCTTTCTGCAATTTCTCTATTTACCACAAATTCATCCCCCTTTTAACATGCACCTTCTCTCTTTTCTACACAGAAACCCAAAAATGAAAAAAAAATCATCTTTGTTTCTCAGATCAGTAACAATAAGGAGAGAAAAAATTTTGTTTTGCTGAAATTAAAAAATGACATAAATTTAAGTTTAGCATCAGAATCTGGCGGTGCCTATGACAGCCCAATCACAGACAACTTCGTTGTATGTGGGTGGCTTATATTTCATTGTGACAAGCCCACATACAACAAGCATATATATATATATATATAAAGATATTTTAGTTAACTTATTTATGTTTAATTCTGTTATAATTATTATGGGGTATATTTAGAAGTTTTGACCATGAATGACACCACCTTGTTTTAATGCAATCCACCCACATAAGTATTAAAATAATAATTATCACAATACTAAACTATGCCTACAATATTAAGAGGTAATATTAATTCTCAGATGCAAGTAATTCAAGTATGCTACACCAAGCACCTCTCTCGACGATTTTGCCGTACAATGGACACAAACCGCCGCCAGAGACCCCACCCCGGCGGGCCGCACGGCCAACCGGGCGGCCCCTTAATCAGGCTTGTGGAGACCAGAAGACTGCTGATGATAGCCGTTAAGGAGTGGCAGTGGCATATAGTGGAATATTATCAAATCACGTGATCATAATGCTTACAAAGAGATAATGACAAAAGGAAAGGAGTTTGAGAAGTAATTTAACAGTATCTTTCTTGCTAATCAGGTGAATGATAATCCATCGGATGGTTTCGAGCCTACGCCTTGCGATCATAGCCAACACCATACTTCTGTACAGAAACGCACATCCGATCATAATAGAATAACTTTAGGAATGGAATGCCTTAAAAAAACTAGGTAGATGTTAAATTTGGAAGATTTAGTATGGTTCCACAAATTGATGTGTGCTGAAAGCAAGACTAACCACATTCCAATAAGATTTTATCCTACAATCAATTGCGTTCAATTTGTGAAATAATACCAAATCCTTTCAAATTTAACAATAGATATACTCAGTATTTTATGGATGCTCGTAAAATGCAGCAAATATAATATTTGTAACATCTCCGGACGTTAAAATGGTGGCTTAGGGTTTTGCTCAATTCGTAATCAGCAGAGGCAAGCTTAGTTGTTTATATTCAGTGGACTTCTAAATTGTATCACATATTTCAATCAACATTTGTGCTTCAAAAAATAGAAGACACCAAGATGGAGCCCTCCAGGACAAGGCCAATATACAAACAAAATTACATCCTCACGATCAAAATTACCAAAAGCCCCTTCATTCACGATCAACCTTGCAGCACCTCCCTGGAACTATCATCCATAATCTCCTTAATATTAGTTATCATCTTCAACACTTGCCACATAGTCGGCCTCTGCTCGGGCGACGTCAAGCTACAGATGCTCGCCACCTCAACCAGCATTCTCAGCCGCATATCATCTTCACTCTCATCGTCTCTCATCGCACGCACCCAATCAGGCAAATCCGGAGGTGCAAGGAACGGATGCTGGGACGGCGGCCTACCTGACAAAAGCTCCAGTAAGAGCACACCAAAAGCGTACACATCGGATTTGGCAGTGGCTCCTCTATGGGTTGATTTTCGGATTTCTGGGGCTCTGTAGCCCACAAAATCAGGGTCGTCTTCCGAAGAGGTGTCAGCTAGCATGGCCAGGCAGTAGTCGGTGACGCAGGCCTCGAAATCAGGGCCCAGAAGAACGTTGGATGATTTCAGGTTTCCATGGACAAATTTTGATGCTTGGTGGATGTAGGCTAGGCCTTGAGCTACATCTTCTGCGATTTTCAGACAGGATGTCCAGTGAAGAGGCTTTGCCCTGCTTGATCTTGAACCTGAAGAGGCATCAACAGAGTATCAAAATATGCCTCGATTTCTACTTTAGAAGAATTAGCATGCCCAGCATTCAATGAGGATAGAAGAATATCGAGGCTTATCGTCAAATTAATCATTTTCTTAGCTTCACTCAATCTAAGAAGGTGGCCATGGTTCTAACTGATGATATGCTCAACCCATCACCAAACCCAACAATAAACTCACAGATTGTATCCTAAATAAATGGTTAGTTAGGAGTTAGGACATTCTTCAAGGTATTTTAAATGTTACGAGTGAGTTCCAAATGCAATAATATACGTATTCCCACTCGTGTCCCATGACCCATGCAAGAATAATAGTAGTTGAACTTATGTCATTATACCCCACAAAGCACTATCATGTTATATTCCTGTGGCATAAGAAATATAATCGCAGCAACACAATTGTCGGTAGCAAAACAGCTAGTGGCACCCTAATTTCCATCTAAAGTCGAGAAAAGTCTCTGCAACATTGATTTATCCACTAAAGAAAAAGTCTTTCTAGCTCCTCTCACCATCACACATTAATATCTACACATTACATCCTCTCATATATATAATCGGAAAAAATACGGGAAGTTCTATACTACAGGTGCAGGCACTACTTTCACACCGTTGGATGTGCAACACATTGCATGAAAATAAAATAAAAATTTACTTAGTTTTCATGCCACATGTTGCAAATCACACGGAGAAGAACACAAACAGAATCAAACAAAACATGCCAGTTCATTTCACATTAAGCTGTTTGGGTATTAGAGCCTTTAAGCAAATTTTGATCTGGACTTAAGGTGTTAAGATAGTTGAACTGATTCGAATTAGCATCTGGACTATAGAAAGTTACCATGGATAAGATTGAAGAGACTTCCGTTGGGCTGATAGTCGAAAATGACCAATCTTTCCTGTTGGGCCTGAAAATAGGCTCTAACGGGGACAAGATTGGGATGCCTGAGCACACCAACAGTCTCCATGTGCTGCTCAAATGCTTCGCCACTTGTAATGGCGGTTTTACAGGCATCTAATCTCTTCACAGAAACTATCAACTGGTTAGCCATCACAGCTTTATAAGTTGTACCAATGGTGCCCCTCCCCAGAAGCTCTGCTGATGCCCTCATAAGCTGCTCCAACGTGTAGAGTTCTTCCTCCCCTGAACAAAATAATAAACTCCCACTTTTTATTGCTCTTTTCTGTTGGGAAGATTCCAGTTTTTTCTCTTCAGGATTTTCGGAATTCGCAGTTTCAGATTGGAGTGAAAAGAAAGCTGTGTCACTTTTGGTGTTTGTGACGATATCATCGGTGGGATTGGTGTCTACTTTTCCATGTGTTTCTTCTCTCTCTTCTCTTCCTTTTCTGACTAAGGCAACGAGGCTCAAAACAGCTGCTGTTAGAATCAGAGTTCCTACCAGGAAGCCTAAAATCAAGCCCACATTTTTATGATGCTTTTTATGGACCGGACGAGAACTATCACCTAATCCTTGCTGTGACTGCGCGTTCTGCAGAAGCGGCGACCGAGGTGATGAGGCGGCGCCGTCACTGCCAGAGGAGGAGTTAAAGAAAGGGTAATCGCGGCACGGCTTGTGAATAATTTCCCCGCAGAGATTCGGGTTGTACGTGAATGAAAGAATCTTGAACTTTTTGAGGGTTGAGGTTACAGGTATTGGGCCGCTGAGGTTATTATTTGAAACGTTGAACACTTCCAGTGTAGTTTGATTTAATGGAGGAATAGTGCCGGAAAAGCGGTTCGAATCGAGGCGGAGATAGCCTAACCGGTCCAAAACCATAAGGTTTTCCGGCAGCGAACCGGTGAAGTTGTTGTGGGACAAATCGAGAATCAACAGACGGTGAAGTGACAAAAGAGAGGGGGGAAACGCGCCGGAGAAATAATTATGGTCCAAAAAGAGGGTCTTGAGATTAACGAGAGGGGAGAAGTCGGGGAGAGGGCCAAAGAGCGAGTTGTTTCTGAGACTCAGAACTCGGAGCTGGTCCAGGCGGCTGAGCGTGGCGGCGGAGACGGTGCCACGAAGGCTGAAGCTCTGAACAACGTAGCGGACAACGCGGCCCTGCGCGCATTTGACGCCCTGCCATTGGCAGTAATCGAAGCGTTCGTTGGTTGTGTAGAAGAGCTTGTTATCTAAGTCAGCATTCGACTTGAATGATAGCAGAGAGACAGCGTCGGCCGGGAGAGATGCCAGCGAGTCTGCCAGGTCTCCGCCGGCGCAAATGGTGGCGGCGGGGAATCTGAGAATGAGTGCTGAGAGGAGAAAGAAGAAGGGTTTCTGGAGCATGGTGGGGTTCCAAGGGTGCCGGGTTAAAAGGAAGGAGCTTTATTTCATGAAGAAGCGGATTTGGTTGGGTGGTGGCCGGGGAGGAAGGCAGTGATTGGGCGGCGGAAAGGGGCGGAGGAGGTGGGATATAGTAGTGGTGGGCAATTGCGGAGCAGCTGGAAGTGACAGAGAGCAGTGGGTCAAAAATGTCACGTGAAAGTGGGAAGGGTTTTTCGTTTGAAAATGTAGTATTGGTTCGTGTTTGGGTAACCGTGCTGAGTATTCATTCTTGCAACAATACGTGATGTCTCCCAATTACCTCACTCCTAATTGACCACAGTCTTTACTATAATAATGAAATATTTAAATATAACTATTTTGTCAATTTTCAATTTAAAAAAATTTTAATATATCAATTTTTGATTAATTGATTTAAAAAAAATATATCTTCAAAATATAGATATATTTTCAATTTCTACATCATTTTTATGTATAATATATTAAATTAATCTTCCTTATACAATCTTAATTATACACTTATATCAAATATATTAAAAATAAAATATTAAATATGAAAAATATAATTATTTTTATTGATTATCTGGAGTTAAATTTTGATATTTATTATAGATTGGATTATTTGTATTGTATTTTAATGGTCAATAAATATTAACTAATTTTCTTTAAAAAAGTATTTAATAATTTAGTTTTTATACAATTAATCAATGTATTATAGAAACATTACTTTTATTTGAAATGAAGATATATATATTTTTTTGAATCGAAAATTATATATTTTACATGCTCTATGAAAAAATAATGAATATTTTGAATATTAATTAACTCAAAAGTATATTATAAATATATTTTATTTTTATATCTTACAAAATTTGCATAAGGAGTTAGTATTAGTTTGGATTTAGTATTATAATCTTTGTTTTTTACTTCCAAAAATAAATAAAATTAATAATTATAACTCGAGGAGAAAAAAGATGTGTTCTTCCATAATACACTTGACAATTTCAACTATATCTTCTCTTTTTAATTTAAAATGTTACATCAAAGAACCAATTCTTGATAAATTGGTTATCAAATTTTAATTCAGCCAATAGAATTAAATAATTAATTATATATAATTTCTACATAAAATTTAGAGGTGTAAATAAGCCAGTTCGATTAAAACACGAACATAATCTAATTTGTAAAATTTGGGCACTGAATCAATGAAATCAAGCATAAAAACAAACCAACCAAACCAAAATATTTCAGATGGTTTTGGTCGATCAACTTAAATTCTCCTTTTTCTTAACTAGTGCACATCCCATGAAAATCACAAGTGTTTTAATAAGTAGTAAAATGTTAATTTAATATTAATTGTTAATAATAACGACATTACTATAGATACAATTAGTAATTATTATTTATCTGTATATGGAAAAAGGATAAATACTATATGTTTCACATTATCAATAAAGAATATAAATTTATTGATATTAAAAGACCAATTTCATGATACTAATAAAAACATAATGGTACCCTCAAAACAGTTTTAATAATATGAACAAATATTGAAAAATATTATCAATTTTATGAAAAGATTTTTTAAATCATATTATAAATTATTTTGTTTCCTTCTAAAATAACTGAAGTTGAATAATATTCAAAATTGTTGGATTGAGTATTATAAAAGAGCGTCGATTTGATAGTAATTTCATTTATTAATCAAACTTTTATCATAAACAATATTTTTGTAAATTATATATAAGAAAATTTATTATTTCATGAAAAACTTCATACAAATATGTCTAAAATAATTAGCTGTAAATAATGTAATATAAAACTAATTAAAAATACATAATATTTTCATTAATATGAATAAAATTATATGTTCGATTTTATAATGTCATTTCTTATATTTTTCAAAAATACTAACTTGAATTAATTAAAATAATAAATTTTAAAAAAAAAAAAGACCAGCGAAAATTGAGAAAATATCATCAGGATTATAATTAAAAAAAACATTTCTACATTCCTTAGTGATGAATATTTTATAGATAAGTCTTAATATTATCATTTAAAACAAATAAGTTAGTTAATAATAGAACAATATTAAGATCATGTTATACTAAAGAACTTAGAAAATCTTCTATAAATTAATATTTTTCCCATACAATCTATAAAATATTAATAGTCAAACTTTCCTTGAAATTATATACATAAAATGTTATCCTAAATTATTAATATAATAATTGATTTAATGATAATTAAGATTAAATATAACTATTTAATATTTTACATACCATTATTACAACATTAATTGTCAAACTTTCCTGAAATATAATAATCATAATATCTTGAACAAAATGTTCATAAAATAATTGATTTAATAAAAATTAAAATAAAAACTATAATTTTTTAATATTGCACGTATAATGTCACAATAAAAATTATTAAGATTTTCCAAAATATTACATAGATAAAATCTTCAACTAAATATTTAGCTCCGATGATTGATCAGTACTCGTTTAATCTGTTAAGTTTAGTTCTTTGGGTTGTTGCACCATCTTCTATTGTTGCTTATTAAACTTCTCGAAAAGCCCTATTTCGTGTTCTTGGCAATGTTGATTAAGGGAATTTGCTTTAGTGCATTTAACCGAGACTTTGGGGCGACTCCAATACCACAAGGGTTTAGAATTAAAAAAAAAAAAAAAAAGTGACTTTGTCGCGCACGCAACTTATTTTCATTTTGTTCCATGCAGGTTCTTTCGGTAGCAAACTGAACTTACATGAGCGAAGGGATGTAGAGGGCCTTTTGTCTCTGCTATACAATTGGATGTTGAATAGCCTGCAGGATAATTGTGTCTAGATATATTCCCCCAATATGTGGACTAGCTCACAAGGCTACTCGGCATGAGAGTCTCAAGGGATGATCGTTGGAAAAGACTTAAAGATTTAGATCCTTAAGAAGAAGATAGAAAAAAGGTTAGAGTCAAGAAGAGGCACTACGACCAACACAAGTACGAGGTTCTACTTGAAACCAAGGCGCAAGGCGCACTGAAAGCCTTGATTATGATGGGTGAATAACCTTCCTTATAAGTTGGGCCCATAGGGATAGACACGGGCATGATTTTGGTTCCGAATAAGAACACAATTTAACCGTTGATTTAATTTCAATTCGATTATGGGGTACACGATTCCTGGAACTTGTGGTGCCAATTTTAAAATCACCGGTTTTGGTTAAAAACCATCAGTTTTAAATGTAAAATAAAAATATAAAGAACCGAAACCATAAAACCATCGATTTCAGAACCATAACCAGAAGCACATTTTTGTCGATTCGATTTTGACTCCATCCTACAATTTCGAAACCAAAATCAAAACCAAAATCAAAACCAATAAAACTATAATCAAAACCAAAATCAAAACCAATAAAACTATGCCTATATCTACATAGGAGTAGGCGTTCACTAGGGTTGTGAATTGTTGTGAGCCAAGGTGATGCCATGGAGGATTCAAGATCCCAAGTATCAATGAAAAAAACAAAACAATTATATATTAAATAAAATGGTCAAACATTATAGTCAACCATACAAAAAAAATTCCCTAGCCGTGTTTGTTATAATTAATTTCTATATAGTAAAGAATGTTTCTATAATTATTTTAATATTATAATTTTATATAATGTCGTTTATGTATGGATTCCATAATATAAATATCTACACATATATGTTTCTAAAATAAATACGGTTAATGCGGCCAAAGATATATGAATTCAACATCTACATATATTATAAAAAGAAAATGAAACAGAACATCATCGAAACACTAATATTAAAAATAATCTCTAATTTCCCTGCAAAATAATCAAATAAATTATTTAGAAGAGTAAAAAAAATCCAACAAAAATATAAATAAAAAATGACAAAATGTATCTTACCATTCCATCAATGTCTCACAACTTCAATGACTGGTAGAAAAACCTTTAAAAAAAATCTTGTTTTCGTTTGCTCGTCGATCTATAATCGAGTATGTTGCGTACTCTGATGAAAAAGAAATTAAACAATACAACACTACAAATAAAAAACCTAATTATCGAATGAGTTAGTGACGAATAAATTCTATCACTGACGGATTAGCGATGGTATTTTGTCGGTAAATGCAAATGAATTAAAAGCAGATTACCTATGAAATAATGAGGAAAAATAATTATAAAAAATATTTTCGTCAGTAATCCATCAATAATTTTTGTGGACATCATTTTTTGTAACCAAATTATTGATGGACAAGAATCATCGGAAAATACTAATGGACAATTGTGTCATTATTTTTATATTTCAAATTACAGACGGATGGGTTTAACATATAAATAAATTATTACTATAGCGATGAATATTTCTATCGGTATAAATGAAGCTATTAATTTAGGCTGTATTTTTAACGATGGAATTTGTGACGGATTAATCCGTTAGTAACTATCGTAAACCTTTTCCAACGAAATGACTTGACGAATTTGTCCATTAATAATATTTAAAAAATGGAAGTGATCCCTAATTAATTCAATTTTGTTCCCTACTCGTTTAGTGTGAAATTTGGGGTGGAATTAATAATTGAACCCCTAACTTCCACCATTGTACCAAACAATGATGAAACAATAACAATTACAAAAGCATAGGTGATAACTTATCATAGAATGAATTTATATATACTTGCCTCCCCTGCCCATGTTTTTTTTTTCTTTTTCTTTCTTTTTTTGGAACGGGTTAAAAATATAAGGTAATGTTGCCACAATAGGGTACTACGTCGAATTACCAACACTGGAAACCAAAGGTATTTGTACGGGTAACAATTTTTTCATCGAGTTAGGTTAACTTGGGGGAGGCAGGGCAGGTTGGGAATTTCCCGTTTTCATAATAGCGAAGATGAGGTGGATACGACATTTATACCCTCTGCCTACTTCATATCCTCCTATCGGTCCCGATTTAATTCAAACAGAGATTCCCTCTTTCCTTTTGTTTTTTTTTTATAATATTTTGTTTATATATATATATATATCACTTAGTATATTTTTACTAATAAATTGGGTAATCACCGCTTTAAGTTTAATTGTCAAAACAAATAAGATAAAAACATGAAATGACAAGTAAATGTTTGATTAATAAATAATTAATGGTTGAATGACAATTAATTCATGATGACTGAAAAGAAGTAACTAATTATTATAAACTAATGATTAACTTTACGACAAATCATATCAAACGACAAACAAATTGTATGATTTCAATATTATTCGAACTTATTAAAATAATAATTAAGTAGCAATTAATACATTAATAATTGTATCTCATGCATTATGATTAATTTAAATTTAGACATGTCATTAATAAATTTTATCATTTATGCATCTTCAGCAATTTGATTTTAATATTTGTGATTTTTATACTATATTACAAATTTATACTTAACAATAATAGTTCAAAAGAACAATAATCAATATCAAAATCAAATACACATCCAAAACGTGAGTACTAATATTCATGGCCTGTTCCACAGCACGTCATTTTTCTATTATGTTTTTCTTAAGCTTTTCATTAAGCTCTATAGCATCAAATTCACTATCTAATGTATACTGTCTATGGGTATAATCTAGTATCCTAATATTCAACCTTAATGTAAGTAGTCAGAGGATGATTTTTTTGCTTGAATATGTCTCGTGAGCTTGTACTTTGACTTGATCCAAATTGATGAAATGGATTAGGAGGTATAATGAGATTTGGTCGAAGACGTTCTGAATCTGGGTGTGGAGGGAAATTGATTTTGATGATTCAAATTTGATATTGCATGCTATACATAAAGATAAATGTTTGTCTTAATATTAAATTAGATATGTTTTCAGGTAGATGAATATGAATTTGCTCTAAAAAAAAATAGATAGCAAGTTACAATTGATAGTGACAACTTAATTAAAATAAATAAAAAGTGAATGTTATCAATATTGTAGGCCGGCTTCAATTAAAAACAAAACAAAAAGTGGTGACTGTGTGAATGTTTATTGATAAAAACAAAACTCATAAGACTTTACTCAATAGAATTCATAGACCATAGTGAAAGTAGTTGAAGTGGCTGTCACTAAGCTTACATTTGAAGGCATGGTTCTGAGGTCAGACTTTATAAACAACTTTTGATTAATTTCCCTTTATGCTCACACACACACACTACTATTACTTGGTGTAAAACTTCAAAGATGCCAATTGTTATCAACTTTATAAAGAAAGGAATTATCCCACGCAAAAGATGATAATAAAGCAGTTGAAATATTACCAAAGTTGCTGCAACTGCGATCATAATCATAATCTATTTGTGCAAAGTGTTGTTTCCAAATAATTCATTCCCTTTTGACAAAGAGTGTTGCATTTTTATCTGAAAGGTATTGCTGCTTTCTACTTTTCTTCTTTTTTTCTCTGTGCTATATTTATCATGCATACCTAGGATTGTGTATATTTTCCTTTTACATAAATAAAAGATATTTCTTAAATGATTTATTTTCATCTTCTTTGAATTTCTTAAAGTCAACATACCCTTTTTCTTCTTCTTCTTTTTTTTTTTTTTTAAACAATTCCCTTATGGACTTCTAGAAATATATTTGCGCTCTTTTACTTTTTTCATGCATTTAGGATGATATATAAACTCGTAAAATATATAAAAAAAATTTCACGATCGCCCCACTCAAGTCAGAAGGTTCAATGTAAATTGAAATTAAGTTGGTCTAAAAGTCAAGTTGGAACTGCCATATTCTGGTGCGACTTACTAACATGCGAATCCCATCTATTTTTACGTACTTTTACAAAAAATAGAATTTTATATTATTTTAATTCATTTCATAATGATAGATACTTACTATTGTGCATCTTATTTATTCTTCACTTACATGTTGACCCATACGTCAATTAAATATTTTAAACAATAAAGGAGGCAGCATATGGTGTATCAAGGAATAATAAAGTTCAAATTTGTTATTATAACTATTATCAATATGTGTGAAAATAATTTTAGGTATGTCTTTATGGTGGGGGACATAATTTCTGTTGTCCTTAAAAAATGATGTAAAATTAGGCTGGTCACACCATCAAAAACATTATTTCAAGAATTTAGAGGGTTTAAACTTCAAAGTTTTAGCAATTACAGGAGTCCTAGTTTCCCTGTTGACCTAACGTCTTAATTTAATGTACCCAATTTCTAAAAGTGCGATTCTAGGCCTGTGACAATACTAACTTGCTTGCTTTCATACGTTTGGATCAGCACAGGTTTCCTTCTTAATGTGCTGCAACACTAGTTGTGGTGTTTTCTCTACTTCAACGGAGATGTTAATGAACTCGATTCATTTTTTTAAATGTAAAATATAAAGCATAAAGTCAACAACACGTTCTGTCAATTCAATTGTTCTTTAAGTGTAATTAATTTAAACAAACTTTCAATTAATCTATTTACTTGAATAATCCTAAATAAGCTATTTGAATTTAAATACATCTAAATTACGAAAAACAGATAAACAAATTATTGGATGCAAAAGTTTATTTCGATTAATCCCTAACATAGCTGGTTCAATGTTTTGGAGGACCTTCTGCAAAAAAGAAAAAAAAAAGATTGGCCCTTTCAACACTAATTTTATATAATTGAACACATATTATAAGATTTAATAACGATGAAAAATATTATGTTCTAGTTTCAACATTTTCAATCACATTGAGGTAAAATTAACAATTTTTCTAGGAAAATAAAAAATTAACATAATTTAATTCAAAAAATGCCATTAAGATTTTCAACAATACAAAACTCATTATATGAAAGCTAGTTAAAGATTAAAGAAAACTAAAATTAAGAACAAAGATAAAAGATGAAAACGTTGGGAAAATGTTTTATTAAAGAGTTTGTTTATTAAAATTGATTATATTGTGATAATAAGTAGAAAATTAAATATAAAAAATTGGAGTAAGAAGGAGAAAAAAGAGGATTAAAATAATGAACTTACTTTAAAATAAGCAGACGACATGTTTTAGAAAATGAATCTTCTATATTTTTTCTATAAATTTCTTCAAAAGTTGAAAAAAAAAAAATACATAAATATAAAAGAAGAGGTGAAACTGGTAGTATTATATTTTATTCATTTTATTTCTTCTCCTGTGTCACTTTTTCCTTCAAATTTTATGACACAAATGCTCTGCGAGAGGATCTAATAATTCTCATGCCCCATTGCCCATCTCGCAGTTCTCGTTAAACATAAAATATAATAATTAACAACAATCATTCCACTCAAAAAGTTAAGTACCAATTATCAGTACTCAATACCTTACAATGAAAATAATTATCCACTTACTACAGGAATCTGAATCCCGGTTTTTTCTCGCTAAAATCTGGAATCTTGCGTTATCCTCTGCATTCGGTTAAGAAAAGCCAGAACCGTACCATGTCTACCGACTTCAAATCCATCCCTTTAATCGGTAATTTCTATGTTCTCTTCGATCCCAAAATCTTGTCATGATTGAAAATTTTCAACTACGATTTGATGGACTCCTAAATTTCTAGTTCAAGAATTTCTGATTCCCCCACTTCTTGACACTTAACAGATATAAGTTCACTAGTGGAAAAGTGGGATGACCCAAACATGGCCCAAGATGGAGGAGTAGCGGAAGTTGTTCGACAATTGGGTCAGGCTTGTAAAGAAGCTGGCTTCTTCTATGTGGTAAATTGTTTTTCACCCCCCCCCCCCCCCCCCCCCCCCCACCTTTTTTGGTATGTAATGAAATGAAGCTTTAATTTTTGGCTTTCCAATGAATTTAGCAAATTTTGTTTGTGGATTCTCTGCTCCTCACTGTTTCGCAGAAGGGCCATGGCATTCCCGAGTCTCTTATTAAAGAAATCAGAAGTATATCTCGCCAATTTTTCGATATGCCGTATGAGGAGAAGCTCAAAATAAAACTTTCCGCAGAAACTGGATACAGGTTTGCCGCATCTGATGAATATTAAAGGTTGATTGCGTTATAATTGGTATGATTGTACTGAACATGATATTGATGCAGAGGATATCAACGAGTTGGAGAAAACATAACGAAAGGTGTACCCGATATGCATGAAGCTATTGATGTGGGTTTACATACATACCGTAATTCATTAGTGTGGCTTGCTTATCAATTTTTTGTAGCTCAAGGCTTATTCCACAGTCCACATGGAGAAGTGTATTATTATAATTGTTGCCAGGTCCATTTGGACCAAATATATTACTTACAAAACAAACATAAATGTGACCCTATGTTCTTACAAACATCTACGCACACATGCAATGTACGAAATTGTATATGTGTTGGTTCATGTGTAATTATGTTTCTATTCTGTAAAACAGTGCTATAGGGAAGTCAAACCTGGAATGTATGGAGGTCTTGGTGAAGTTATGGAAGGATGTAACAAATGGTATGTGGATTGATTGTTTTATTCCGAACCCTCATTATAAATCATTTGGAAGTAAACTGACTCTGAATTTCTGATCACTAATATATTCGTCTGGCATCTAACTGGTTAGACAGTAAATATGGACAATCGCCGTTTGAATAGAAGCAAAATATTGCATTATTTGCATTTTTTATTGATCAATTTTCTTCCTAAGCAAGGGCAAGGTATTTATCTTGTTCTTATTTTTGCATAAAAATCTCTCTCTACACCCCACTTGGCCTTAAAACGTAGTTTGAAGCAAAATCTTTAAGTCACATATGATTGCCAATTCCCGTTCTATATACCTTTTTTAATCTTTTCTGTATTTAGGTCATGTTATTTGGGTTTTTAGGATAGTTCATTTTGTTGAATATTTCCAATACTTGGTTGTGTTATTTTCGGGTGTGCAAAATTCATTTTGTTTCTCTTGAGGACAGTGCTTTTGAGAATATACCAGAACTTAAATGTTGCATATTACATCTGTGCTAAGTAATTTGTAATAAAGCTTCAAGATTTCACTAGTTTTTTCTTACTCTATTAACTTACATACTGCATACCATTCCTATATAATCTTTTGTAACAGCAATAAAGTTATTTTGCGTGCTTGCTGAAGTCTTTTCTCTTTGCAGGCCGTGTGAGCCTCCAAATTTTAAGAAGTTAATGGAGCATTATGTCGATCTCTGTACAGGTGCTTACTTAATACAGTTTGATACTTGTTAAGATCTATTGAATGTGTCCACAATTCGTAACAAAGAATGAAATTTCATTATAATAGATTTGAGTAAAAAGATAATGAGAGGCATAGCTTTAGCATTGGGTGCACCAGTGGATGCATTTGAGGGTAATAGAGCTGCAGATCCATTTTGGGTTTTTCGTGTTATAGGATACCCTGTTGTCCGCCATGCAAATGGCAATGAAATGGAAAGTACAGAAAACAACGTTGGTTGGTAAGCATCGTTATGCAATTTACATTCCTTTCTTGTAGTTTCCACTACCTCTAATATGTTTGTGCTTTTACATTACCCATCTCTGTCACTTGATCCAAACCAGCGGAGCCCATACGGACTATGGTACAATTTTTAGTCCTTGGATGTTTGTCCCTTGATCCTTCTGTTGTTGGCCTATCAACGGTGATGATCTCTAGCTTTTGTTTGCAGGTTTACTGACTTTAGTGAACCAGGATGATGATATAACTGCACTACAGGTAAGCCTTTTCATCCCTCATTAAAAACTTGTAGTCGAGAACATTTATAAATTTCTTGTTCGGAGAAGTTATAGCCAAAGTCTTGGGTTATTGAAGGTGAGAAACAGTAATGGGGAATGGATATCAGCTATACCCATTCCAGGCACCTTTGTTTGCAACATTGGTGATATGCTAAAGGTATGCACTCTAACAGCTTTACCTTTTAACATTTATCACACTATTTCATGTTATAAATACGTACCTATTTTCAATATTCGAAAAAACTGCAGATTTTGACAAACGGTGTGTACGAATCAACTCTGCATCGGGTCATCAACAACTCTCCAAAGTACCGCATTTGTGTTGCATACTTTTATGAGGTTAATATTGCTACAGTATCGTCGTTGATTATTTGTTTGTGCAATATATACATGTCCTATTCCTAACATATACCACAGGCTTGTAATATATTCCTCTTAAAATTTATCTTGTTTTATTAAACAGCCAAACTTTGATGCTGCTATAGAACCACTGGATATATGTGTGCAGAAGACTGGTGGTATTAAGAAGTTCGACGGAGCGGTTTACGGCAAACATTTGGTCAGTAAAGTTACGACCAATTTTGTAATGTAAGGTTGTTGATAGTAATTGTTTCCTTCTCCTTTGTTAATATGTTTAGTGTGTCAAAAAGTTGGTCTATGAAGGTGTATCTGTGTTATCATGTGCGTGTTTCAACTGATTGATCCCTCTATTTCCTTTTGTTTTAATAAAGAGACTCCAAGTCTAAGATAAAGAAGAAAAGGATAAAAAAAGCCATATGCTATTGCATCAATAACACACTCACTTTTGTAAATTTCAACTTTCAGAATATTGTTAAGCCAGCGACAATTTATAGTGTGTGTTTCCCACTAATACAAGAAAGAAGAAGAAACTTCAAATGTAAGAGAAATCCAGTACAGGAAATCAATTCTATCCACTCAAAAGTCACTGAAGAATCTTTTGATCAATGGGTCAACTTTGTTTCTACAATCTACTTATTTTGCTTTGAAACTAGTATTTCTCTCATGATTGAATATATAGTTATTTTTTATAAATAAACAATTACAACTTATAAAAAAATATACTTTTTTAAAATTGATTATTTCTTGTATGAAATTAAAATACACCCGTGGTCGCACCCTTCTTGAATTATATAAATCATCACAAATAATTCAATAAGTTACATATATTCAAACCAACATAAATATCAAAATAATACACAACTCATACAAAGAATTTAAATAATCTTATTTTTAAAAAAAAATCTTATTTAAATAATTTCAAAATATTTTATTAAAATAATGAATTTCTCAATTTTATATAATTAATTATGGCTCTACTTGTGTTAGTACAGATATAGATTTACATATTGAATAAAATTCAAGATTAAAAAATTATGAATATATTGGTTAATCGTATTTAAAAAATTGAAATTAGCTAATAATTTTATAGATCTAATATGTCATTTTAATATATGTGATATAAATAATAAATTAAAGAGTGAAAAATAAATAATTTTAATATATTATGTAAAAAAGTGGATTAGAAATGAATACATAGGTTGGATGATATGAAGAATGTACGGTTTGTAAAATATATTAAACAAATAACTGATTCCATAATTCTACCTTATAATTTTGCGTCGTTCCCTTCTCCTTCACTTTGGATTTCTTTATTTTAATATCATGCACCAATACATAATGCACAAAAAACAATCAAATAAAAACTTAAAACCATTAAAAATAAAAACTCAAACAAGAATAAAACGAGTTCATAAAAAAAATAAAAGATCATCGATCGCATAAGATGTGAAAGTTGCCCATATAGTAGGAATTCCACATGGCACAGACACATTCCAAGATGAGAAAGTCTGAACAGTTGCTACTCCAATGAAAGAAATATATAAATAATTATTAAATAATAAATCATGAATATAAAAATAACTGCCCATTCTTTTATAATTATCATAGGAAAATACAGGGGAAGGTTTCACAAAATGAAAGAAACTATAAATATAAAACTGATTGAATTTAAGCATCCACCTGTCACGTAGAACCATTTAATTTGGACAATTTAAAATTTATTTTTCTTTTTTTTGGGCATAAAGACAAATTATTTTTCATTTTAAGCACATTTAAACATTTTTTTTGTTTTTTAAATAAATTGAGAGTTTGAATTGACAGGAGACTGGAAATGATGTTTAGATTGTTTGTTATGGTGGGTGCGTTGAAGTTCTTTTTCTTCAACGCACCCATTTGCACCAAATTTTCTAGAAAACCTTACAATACGTTGAATCACATAATTTGCACCTCCACTAAAACAGGCAATTTAGCAACTTGCAATTGGTGAAGCTTAGAAAGCGATCGTTGTATTATTCCGCAAGAAAGTGATCGTTCCTTTGTCTACATATTTGCCACATACCCACAACAAATTTAGCAACTTGCAATTGGTCAAGCTTAGAAAGAAGCAGAGCAAATGTATGGCTGGAGATGTTGGATATACAAATTAATAAATCCACTGCACAGCAAAAATAATAATTATCCTTCTTTTGTGTGAATCAGATATGAAACAATATTAAATAAAATAATCAATACAACAATGCACAACTAAAGAAACAAACGAACTCAATTATTAATAACATAATAAATACGAGCAATTTTAATGCAGAAAACCTCCTCAATGTGAGGAGTTAAAACCACGAGATCGAAGTCCACCAAAATTTACATTATAAGTAAATATAGAAGCACACCAAGTTTTACAATTTGTTACAATATATATTTAACAACAAGATTTAAGATAATCTAATATTTATAACAAACAAGAATTGTAAAGATCTTACCCAAAAAATTATACTGTCCGTTGCTGATTCCCAACTCTAGGACAACCAAAACTCAATCTTCAACGTTCAGAATTTACTTCAATATATCCTAAACATGTTGTCCGAATTTTCATTCGATCCAAGGGTTGGTTCTCTTGCAATCGTGTTTACAAGATTTCTAAACTGGACACATCTTCAAACCCATAACCTCTCTTTTCACTCTTGTTTTTCTCCAAATTGGCATATAATTTTGACTCATCTTCTACCATATATATCAACATGTGTGTAGTGTATCTAAGTAAAATTTAATACACTAAATAGGCTCTCTCTTCTTCAAATATTTAGGCTAACACACGAATCTTATTTAAGCTGGGTATTACCGTCTCCACAAATTAAAAATCCAACCGAATAGAAGCACGATTTACCTTCTAAATAATATATACTTTTCTTCAGCAAATTAATTAGAACTGCTTGTGTCAACTTTCTGAGATTTCTGCACCTTTTAAATCAAGCAGTGGAGCATATATTTCACAATAATTTGATAACATTATCTTTCGAATTATTTGTCGTAATGCTGGCCCGCCATGTGCCAACTCGTTGTCCTTGTAATGCTTATTTGGCTACTTGCATGTACCACTCTAGCTACTCCAACGCTGGAGGTGGGACCTAATGCCGTACATTTATGAAGACCTCTCCATTTCTCGTTATTCCAAGACAAATTAATAATGGGGAATTTTACTTACCCGACACTAATATTTAGTATTATATATTGTCCAGCAAATACTATATTATTTGGTAGAAGCATTAATCATTATGGTTGCAAACATATGTCACCAATGTCAAACTGCGAGTAAAATATATCAAACTCAAAAGTTTAAAAATAAAAATAAAGGGAGTTTTTACCTTAAAGATGCGAATCGGAAGAGAGAGAGGCAATCGGAGTTTGTGGGTATTCAGATTACATGATTATTTAAGAGGTAGAGGGTATGTTTGGGTTTAAATAGGATGTATGTATACTTTTATAAATATATTGAAAAATAAAAGACTATAGTTATAATATATTCTTGCTTACTCTCCTCCATTCATTGTCGGGATCAGCCTATGATCTGTGGGAACAAAATAAATCCCTCCAACTACTACTTTCCCATTTCCTGTCTGCTTTTAATGAAAAGGAAAATAGTAATAAAAAATAATTTGAACCATGGACTAGGAGGTATAAAATACTACACAGGATACATACGCATTGCATTTATTGCCCTCACAGTTCACCAATTTGCCTGGGGATAGATGGAGGAGGAGCGGCAGCTGTTTATCCACAAATATCCCTCTCTATCCTCCAGACTCCGGCGGATATAATTTTTCTTTTTTGATGAATTAATTAATATATTGACGTCAATTACATATTATTTATAATACAATTGCAGCTCAGCCTATAATTAAATCTATGCAGGAGCCTTTTTTCTGCCTGAAACTGCAATACTTATTCAACCCTGAAATGCTGCAATTTTCGTTCCAAAGCATTAATGAAACTGCTCAAAAAACCACTACACTACGTGTGCTTCTGCAGAGCTGCATACGTACGCGGTTGATCCATTAGCCTCCTGGATTTCTCTGGCGAAGCCGAATAATTAATCTTGCAAGGTATTTTCTTCATCGATTCCGGGTCCGGGCAAGAGTACTGTTGCTTCAAGAAGAAAGCTTCACATTCTTCACTGCTTCTCTGCAATGGAAGATCCAAAATGCAGTTCATGCTCACGTCAAGCTTCTTATTCGCAATCAGCTTCCTACACTCCGGGCCAACCTGCGTAATATAGTTGTACTTCAACGTCAGCTGAACCAGGCTTCCCAGCCTGCACATTGGCTCCGGCACCGTCCCATATAACTTATTATCAGATATATTCAAGTACTGGATTTTTTCCAGGCACCCGAAGGAGTGCGGAATCGGGCCCGTCAGCTTGTTCATGCTGGCGTCGAAAAGAATGACGTTTTTCAGTAATCCGATCTCGTAGGGGAGGCAGCCGGAAAGCTGGTTGTTGAGCAGAAGGATTTCCCGCAGTGTGTGTGATGCTTGGGATTGGCCTATGCTGCTAGGGATAGGGCCGGTGATTCTGTTGTTGGCTAGGGTGACGTAAAGCGCCGGAGTTTTGCCGAGGGTCTCCGGTATGATTCCGGTTAAATGGTTGTTGTTGAGGTAGAGGACGTCAAGGTCGAGTGTGAAGACCTGGGGAGGGAGTTTTCCGGTGAGTTTGTTGAACCGTAGATCCAAAAATGTGAGATTGGTGGTTAGAACCGCCGGCGGGAACTCTCCGGCGATCTTGTTGTTGCTGAGATCGAGCTCGTAGAGGGATCGGACCTTGCTGATGCCGGCGGGGACTTCGCCTGAGAAGTTGTTAGAGTTGGCATGGAAGATGACTAGGTCGGTGAGGCCGTCGAGGAAGTTCTTCAATGCGAGTGGCTTGCCCTCGAAACGGAAGCCATTGAAGTTGACAAGTGCAACTCTGAGCTTCTTGTCGGAAATGGTGGTGTCGCAGATGAAGCCCTTGTACTTGGTACGGTCAAAGCATATTCTGCCTTTCCAGGTATCGGTGATTTTCAAGGGGTCGTGTGTTATTGTCTTTCTGAATCTCTCGATGACTTTTACGGCCCTTAGGAGCTCAATTGGTAGTGGTCCTATTGAAGGTGATGGTCCTTTGGGAGGTGGAGGTGGTCGCGGTGGTGGAGGAGGTGGAGGTGGTCGTCGTGGTGGTGGAGGAGGAGGTGGCGGCGGTGGTGGCGGCGGCGGTGGTGGTAGTGGTGGAGGGCATTCGGGACCTGGAGGAGGGGGCGGGGGAGGAATAGGTTCGGGGCATACCGGGGGTTCGACCGGGGGCGGGCAATCCGGGCAGTCTCCATAATAAGGGGGGCTGTAGCTGGAGGGGGGATAAGCTCCTCCTCCAATTGATATTTCAAGATTGTCTGTAGTGCTTATGCCATGAGCATGGTAGAATGCTAAATGTGATGAGATGGAAAAGATGAGAATTTGAATAATAAATGAGAAAACAATGGTCCTCTCCATCTTCGCATATTTCAATGGGGCAGCAAATTATATATATATATATATAGAGAGAGAGAGAGAGTCATCTGTCCATGCATGGAGGGAAGAGAGAGAGATACTAGGTATTGATTGGTGATAAAACTATAAAAAATATTACCAAATGCCAAAGGATAAAATGAAATCACAAATTTAGATAGTTATTTGTAGTGTGGGCTCAAGTTAAATAGAAGGCATAAAGTATGGTGGAGAGAGAAATAAATGTAAAAGGTGGTGTCACAATATATCAATGAATAGTTACGAGAATGATGGATAGTCGTATCTCGGGTCATTAGCTCCACACGTCAGGTCGCTCATCAGGCTGTCTTATATCCTTTGTCAATGGATGCCCAATTTCGTAGGACGGCCTTCAGCGTCCCCATTTTTTTTAAGTTCAAGTATTTAGGTGAAGAGTTTTTTGTACCATATGTATAATTTTATCTCTACTTTGAATTTTGTTGTTTTCTTCTTTTTAATATCCAGTGCTATAACTAACTTTTTTTCTATTTTTCACTACTATAAGGAGATAAAGTATTCGAAGAGAACTAAAGATTAATTGCTATCAATTGTAATATGTATATTGTTATCGTTGTCTACCTTTCAATACAAAGCAAGTTTCTTGCAATTGGTTTTTTTATTTTACTGTAACACTAAAGCACCTCCGTGTGTAATTGCGTCGCAACAGCACAAGCTCAAAAGCGAGTTCGTGTTGACAAGCAGAAATAATTAAAAGTGTCGACTGCTAGCCACACGATGCGCTAATTACTATTATTCAATACAAACGCTCCGTGACAGGTGGACACATTAAGTTGCAGTTGCAGGGCTAAGACTTAATTGGGGTGCATGGATGATGGATTATGTTCACGAAGGACAAAGCAAAAGAATATAATCTAATCAACACACACATATTCACTTTTTTCAATCCTACCCCAAAATGTAATCCAATTATATTTTATTATATATTTTATACACATTTAAAAATAAAATTAAATTGGAAAGAATTTAAAAAAAAAAACTTAATTTATCTTAATGTTCTTAATATTATAATTGAATTTTAAAATTTTCAATTTGGAGCTCAATTTATATTTTTTTTCTTAATTTAAATTACTCTCAAAATTTAACTTTTAATTTAAAGTTCAAGTCTAAGAATATATATATATATATATATATATATATATATATCACCTATTTTTTATTATTTACACCAGTTTTTTTCTAATCTCCATATTTAACTACACATGATCCCAATTGGCTCCAACACAATAACTTGTTGTGCTATGATGTTAGTTGTGATTTTTCTTTTTTTCTTTTTTCTTTTTTTCTTTTTTTTTTTTATCTCTGTATTTTTTTTTTTAATAAAACAAAGAATTTTTCGATGCTCTCTTTCTTGCTTTTATTTTGCATTGTAAATAGGTGAAGAAAAAATAGGGCAAGAAAAGAAGAAAGAAATATGATTGTTAGTTTTCTTAATTTGCTGTTAGACTTGAGCCCGGGATTGAAAAATAAAAGTTTAGAGATATTTCTTAAATCGAGTAAATATAAAAAAGATGAGCCCCAAATTAAGAATTGTTAAAATTTGGGTTTAACTTTAGGAAAAATTGAGCTATCTACTTAAAAATTTTCTATTAAATATAAAAATGATCGAATTTAAGCGTAGAATGTTGATACTCAATGCATCCAAGAATTCAGATACTCTATTTTGTTTCATGTTTCTATCATACATTTAATTAATTTTAATAAAATGCGTGTGTGCTCATCCAGACTACATTTTTGGTAGTTGGGTGGAGGGCCCTTCTGCTAAATTGAAAGCTAAGATATATATACATATATATATATATATATATATATATATATATATATTACTGTTATAGAATGTACGTCTTATGAGCTTCACCACTCATATGATAGTAGCTTTTACATTAATATTACATAGCATTAATATATATGGGATGAACCGGGCCAACCGGTCTTTACAACTTTCACCAAACCAAAATGCTTATGTAATTTAATTATTTTTCGTATTTTTGTTCTTTTATTTCTAGTATAGATTACACAAGGATAACATCAAATAAAATAAACATTACGAAATTGTTTTAAAAAAAATAGTAAATAATAATTATTTCCTATTAATATTTTTAGATTTATTAAACAAAAAGTTTGTATTAAATTATAATTTTATTACTTTATTTTAATATTTTTTTGGTGATCTTTTTATTTCTTGAAAATATTTATTATAGTTAATTTGGTGTTTCAGATTAAATTTAATTTTTGTAATTATTTCAATTATTTTTACGTATATGTTTATTTTATCTGATAGTTTTTGAATTTTTGAAATATTTCAAATTTTTGAAATATTGTTTTAGATTTTATTATTTATTGTTTTTAAATGCACATGCACAAAAAACAAAAAACAAAAAAAAAAGATAGGACCATTTTTCTTAAAAAGACATTTTAAAAGATGAAAATCAAAAGGTGGTAATTAGATATGACAAAAAGACCAACTTTTCCATTTGTATTGATATCCTAGCACAAAGCTCATAAAATTCATGGATTTGTACAATTTTTTTATAGAATGAATTTACTTTATTAAACATAATATTATAAAATTAAAAAGAATATTAGGTATTTTAATATTATTTGATTATCAAAATATTAATAAAAATTTGATTGTTACATTATAAGGGCTATAATTGATGTTATATTGTTTACATAAAATGTAATAAGGAAAATAACTTATAGAAATTGAAATATTGAAACATAATATATATATATATATGTTACGGTCGAATATAATTATGATTCAATATTTTATAATAAATTTTACAAATTTGCAAATACCTCCTCATAAACAACATTTGTTGTCTTATTACAAATTTTACTGTTATTAAATATACTTTATGCCCATAAATAATAAAATTAATTTACAATGTAACTAAATAACTTGTAAACGCCATCTACATTATTTATTAATCTTTTGTAATATACTAAGATTTCATAAAATAATCTTATGTAATAATATACCAAAAAAAATAATAAAATGTTGTATATGATTTTGTTAAAATAAAAATAATTTAATTGTTCTGTTGTTAAAATAATATATATTAAACTATTTTGTTTGATAAAATTATTTACAAAGTAATTGAAATAATAAAAAAATTAATATGATTTTTTTTATATAGAATAAAAGTGCAAAGTTTCTGAATCTTAAACAATCCAAAATATATATTTCGAAAACAAAATCTGAAAATTATCTTTAATTTTTTCTTCTAATATTGTTCTCCAAATTTTTCTAACCTGATTGATTAGGATGACAATAATTTGGCAACCATTGAGATCATTGAGCGCGTATCTGTATTAAATTAGATTAGACGTCCGCTCATGCGATACACATGATGTATTATATTTATTTATAATGTATAATAAATTATATTTTTATTATTAAAAAAATGTACATAACTTATTATTTATATCAATTATATTTATATAAATATCATTCAATTTGGAATATAGTTTTATATATTAAATTGTATTTTTATTTTTTTAAGTTAGTTTTATTAAATAATAAATTGTACAATATTTTGAAGTGAATTTTGAATTGTCCCTCAACTGAATATAAATATTTTAATTTACTAAAATTATTGAAGTTAAATAATAAATTAATAGTATAATATTTTTTATCTTTATGAAAAATTATTTATGTTTTTATGTTAAATCCATATAAACTTTTGATTTACTATTATTCAAATTCATCACATATATCAAAATTTTATATTTCATCCATGAAAATTGTATTTCATTATTTTAAATATAATTATTTATTTCAATATATACAATATTTGTGTCAAATTAAAGATCACAAAAAGGAGATTAATTTAATATATCATATATTAAAAACAGACTTATAAAGAAAAAATTATTTAAATTTTAAATTTTAGTGAAAAACTAAAATAGAGGAGAGAGAGAAATGACACATATCAATTAATTGTATAAACACATGTAATGAGAAGAGAAAAAGTCTCACGGTCGATTCTTTTATATTAAGTATCGATTATCTTTAATTTTCTTGTAATATATATATATATATATATATAAGATATATAATCTTTGTTATTGATATAGTAAAAATACATTAAATTATAATCTTACCGTTAGATATTGTAGAGAAATTAAAAGATTGAATATATCAAACAATATAAATGTAGATAGTCAAAGATTTTTTAACTGTTCAATTAAAGTAATAAGTTTTAAGTTTCATAAAATGCAATTGAAAAATGCCTAAATCCCATTTGTATTATTTTATTTGAATTATAAATTTTATTATTCAATTATTTATTCTTTTTATTGATTTAGCCCTCGAAATTACTCAAAAAAAAAAAAAAAAGAGTATCGTACACTATGATGCAGTTTTGACTTCCTTCCATATGTTTATACTCTTGGCTCAAGATGTTAAAAGAGTCACAGCTCAATGGACTGATATGTTTAATCTCAAAATAAGTTAGATCTTAATTTTATTAGCTCATTAAATGATTCATTTTGCCAGACCTGGTTAAGCCAAAACCCTACACATAAATGTAACCTATATTTTTCTTTTTATTTATCCTATTTTTTTTTAGTATCGAAACAATGACACACACACCATTTTATATAAATTTTCATATAAAATAATTATTTTTAATTGAAAAAATTAGAATTTAATTTAATTACTGAAAATTTTTAAATGGCATCATTTAAATTTATAATGTAAATAAGATACCAAAGTATAATTTTAAATATTATAAATTGGATGCACTTAAATTTAGAATTGAGAGCATTAAATATTATATATTACTTAAATATTTAAATATTTAAATTTGTTATAATAATATAAAAGTTATAACATATTTAATTATTTAGTGTAATTTAAAATTATATTTAAAATAGAATATTACATGTATTCAAAGACGGATTTAATGGGGCCATGGGTGCCTTGCGCCCCTCAACTTATTAAAAAAAAGGTATTTTGGTTAAACTAACTTATTTATATAAAAAAATAAATTATATCGGTAAAATTATATATATACATTATTAACATGCATAAATACCCAATTAATGTTTAGAATTTGAGATATTTTATACTCGTATCTGTTAGGTTTCAACTAAAGCATTCAACTGTGGGAGATTCTCTAGCTTATCAGACTCTCTAAAGTCTAGTCTTAAATGCCTAAAGTCCGCCCCCAGGTGACTGTTTAGCTCCTTAGGTCAGCTCCAAGGGGCACGTCACACACGGGATGCGGGCTTAGCTCCAGGACCAGCTCAAAGGTATGTTCTCAAATCAGGCAGGCGGGATTGGGCCTTAGCTCCAGGGTACGGTACACACGTGTGGTACTTTCACGCCTGATTAAGGGAGATAGTCCGACCTACCAGTCTTTCAAGTCTAGTCTGAAAATTCGGATCCTTAGGAGGTCATCTATCTTACTCTATTATATAGGATATAGGGCGCTAAGCGTGCATTCATTCCTTATTCTTTCCGCATCTAGTCAATTGGAAGCTAAAGCATGCGACTACCTTAGGCTTTTGAGGGGACAGACATAGCATAGTACACATAGCTGCGTAAAGTAATGAGGGACCTTGCAAGTTCTTTCTCACAATCAATGAAGGAAGGATCGACCGGGGCGCACTCTTTGCTAGTTCTTACTTAGCTCGAGTATTAAAGAGTTGAGGTTCAAAATTTTCTTAATCTTTACTTTTTTTTCCATCTATCATAAACTCCTGCTATAAATTATTCGTTTTTACCATTTATTTGTATGGTTTTGAAGTTTAATTTTTTTTTCATTATACTTTTAAGCTTGAAAATTTTAAGATATATTCTCCATATCTAAAGTTCTTCAAGTGTAATTGTAGATACTAATTATAATTTTTTGATCTCTATTAATTGTTTGATAATTACAATGTGAATCTTTTGAAGTTATAATTTTTTAAATTTTTAAAATTTTTTGAATACATAAATATATGTATTTGATAAAAATTTAAATTTAAATATGTAACTTAATTTAATTAGCCCAAAAAATATTTGTGAAATTAAAGTTATATTTATCTTATTATAAATCTGTTTAAAACAGTCTACTTAGTCTAAAATAGGTTAGAAGTATCCGGTTTAACTACTCTTAGGGTCCCACGCTCGGCTTTGTTCCTACATTTCGGTAAAGGAAGCGAACAAGTGGAAGAGAAAAATAAAATCAGCGCAAACGGCGAATGGCGGGATAACGTACGCAACACGTCGTTGCCTGACGTCAGCTAATTCGGAATTGCTACTTTCCACCTATGTCCAAGTGCAGCCAAATCCCACGTTTCATCACATGCCAAAAAGCTAGCAATATCTTTTCCAGACAAAGATACAAGAAAATTGGTCTTCACAAAGGACAATAATAACCCTTACAAGCTCACGTACAATAATGCATTTCATCTAGAACTTTAACTTTATCAAAATAATATATCGTGATGGATAATATCATTACATACATATTATATTAGTATAATAAAAGCACGACAATGCAACAACATACTAGTTGTATCACTCAATAGAAAATCTTATGCATAACTAATTTTGTTATTAAATTAGAAAAAATTCTATACTATCTCAAGAAACAATATATTAATTTATTGAATGTGTATCATATAATATATATTAAAATTTTTAAAATTATTTTAATAATATATTATAGCAGAGATGTAATGAAACCATAAAACAGAGTCAAACAAAGTCTCCACGAGGCTGTACTTGGTAAAGAGTGAATCTCTTGTACATCAGGTGCACGTGCAACATAAATTTAAAATATTACTTGTTTAACTATAAAGTATCACTATTTTTTAAAGTAACTAATCAGAAGTAATATATTTTAAGTAACAAGTAATACTATATAGTTAAACAAGTAATACTTTAAATTGTGTTGCGCGTGCACCCAATGCACAAAAATTTTGTAATTGAAAAGTGTCCCAAGTCAAGCAAAGTCTCCATGAGGCTTGTAATTGGCACATGTCGGTGGGACATTATGTTGTCTCTAAAGAAGCTTACTTATTTCAAAAGACAATCCACTCAAGATATGTAGCCCAACTACATACTTTTATAAAAAATTAAGGTGGACCACGTGCTTAATTATTTTATTTTTTCATCGTACATATTATTATGAGTGGTCTACATTAATGTGGTCTAAGAATTTTTTTTCAAATCAAAATCCAATCAATGATGACACTTGGGTCCATAAAAAAATTGTAAAACCCTAGTCTCCATTCTTCTTCTATACATACCTTGATCCCCTATTTATTAATTTTCAACCCAATAACTAACGTCTTCTCTTTTATCTCTATGATTGTTAATGTTTGTGTGCTCTTTTAAGTTTCTGTTGGGATATATTTTTGTGTGTGAAATAGATTAAGTGGTTATTGGGTCTGGGTGTTGATTCACATTAGATTTACATCAATGTCACTGATAGTAAGCGGGGTGAACTATACCACGAGTCAAGGGAAAATTTGACGTCAATACACAACAGTGGTATCAGAGCCTTGACCGTACGAGACTCATGCCCTTGTCTACTGATGTTCAGGCGCGACCAACACACTGTTGTTGTCCCAATCGAACTGTTGTACCCATCCATCTCACACCCCTACGCCGCTTGCTATCTGATTTAGTCTAATTATTTTTGTATTAGTATCAAATTGATGCATATTAAATGGTATTATATTAATATTTTTATAGTATTTTAATTTCAATCTAATATAGTATATCTTAAGGAGGCTCAGGACTACTAAAAATGAATCGCAAAGTTTAGTGATAATGGTCGCTTATATTATGAAATAAGCAAAATTCTTCAATTTTTTTGTTAAAAAAACAACGTCGTTTTAATAATTTTAAGTTTAAAATAAAATAAAATAAAAATCATCTTATTCAATATGTAAACTTGGAATGCCAAACAAATATCAAAATTTATTTAAGCTATGGCCCAAAATTAGTCCACGTACATATAGTTAAAACAATTAAAATATGGTGTAGTTCTAAGTTATATTTCAAAAAAAATATGGCAAATGATAATTGACCAAAAAGTCATGAATTTTTATTTTATTTATTAAAAAAAAATTCAACCTATACCATATGCATTACATTACGGGCCAAAATACGAATTCGGATTTCATATCAGCAATTGCAACCCAAAATTAACCCATGCGCATCAAAATTGATAAATTTATAAAGGTGGGGCAAATCTTTATTATGTTTGAAAGGTCATGTTGTAACTGATAATTAATAAAAAGATCGTAAATTTATATATAATTAAGCATATTATGTCTCTGATTTGAGTTGAATATATTATAATGTATTTTTCTCGATATTTTTTCATTATTTATTCGGGTTAGGTTTGAGATTTTGTATATGAATGTATAGACTTACTATACATTAAAAAAAAAAATTAAACCAATATTAGAACATTTCAAATCATAAATAAATTATTTATTAAACACAACCTCTAATTTGGTTAGAGTTTCAATGATATATTAGTTTAAATACAAAAAATTATAGCCAATGATCAAATAGACACATCTACAAAATATGTGGATATTGTGCAAATTGCCAAAATAATTAAAACTTAAGTCAGTATATCTTATTTAACTTTTATTATATAATTTACTTTATTAATCAAGTTTATTAATATATATATATATCTTATAATTTTTTTTTTGCTTAATTGAAATTTATGATATTCTCATGTTGTTTATAATATTATAACAAATTTGCAGCTGCAAATATTCTTTATTATTGAAAATATATATTCGTTTATAGTATACCAGAAGTCTCAGGGTTGAGATTGGTGAACAAATTAATTCAATATTTTTAACATTTAAATTCAATTACTATAACATTCTACCACATTACGTGCTCAATATATGGATTAATTTTTGTGGGTAGATTAGTTAATTTTGCGTAAACAATTATACTTTTTTTTATATTTTTTCTTTAAACTAGTTTCATCTAACTAATTAAGTAATAAAAATAATTGTAGAATGGAAAAAATAATAAGTTACTGTAATAGTCGCAGTTCTACTAATATTAGTATAGATATAGATTTGAGACAAATCTTTGTCTGTACTTCTCATTAATTTTTGTAACTTATATGTTTAGAAAACTAAATTGGAAGGCAGTGGGCATTATAGGAAGGTAGAACAGATGTGGAAAAATTCATAATTGTTAATGCCGGTTGGGACATCCAGTTAGTGAGTGCCCTAATGTTCAGGAGAAGCGCAGAATTGGAACCTCAAATTTTTTGTAGGAAACATGCTAACTCTGACTAAGATTTTGAGGATGGAATTTTCCTTACAGAATTATTATGTACTGTCTTATCCTACTTGCAACTCACAAATTTTATAGATTTTTTCTCTTTTCTCGCACTTGATCTTTTCATGATGTATTTCATGATTAAGTTCTTCCTTTTCTTTTTTCTTTCATGATTAAACTTTTACCATTGATCTTTCTCTCATTTTTTCTTCACCTTCACGATTTACTGTATAACTTTCATAATTAAACTTTTCCGATTAGCTTTTACGATTTACTGTGGATTTCACAATTAAACTTTCACGATTGGACTTTCTCTGTTTTTCCTTTCACCTTCATGATTCACTGTGTTATTTTCATGATTAGGCTTTCACTGTGGGTTTCACGATTAAGTTTATACGATTCACTGTAAGAGCAGTGTTCACGATTAATCGTGAAAGAACTTTGAGGCTATGTTTCATGGTTGACTGTGAAAGAACTTTCATGATTAAGTGTGAAACAAAGAGCACCGTCGTACAGTTTTGACGATTAACTATGAAAACTTAGTAAGAGTATTTTAAGAATTGTAGGTAAAACATATATTTTTTAAAATTTTGAAAAAGAAGAGTTTTAACTAAAATTAATGGGTATATTAAAATTTGTCCAAAAAATGATATGTATGTATATATGTATATAGAATTTGTCCGTAAAAAAGCCCTTTAAAAAAGTTTTACACAAGAAATTTCCTTCACGTACTTTTTGATATATATAATTAAAAAAATGTATTCTAATTATATGTACTTTGTTATTCACTTCAAAAATTAATTATTAGTTAAGCGTTAATGAATTATATATGAAAGTTACTATGAAATATATATATATATATATATTAATTAATAATTAGTAATTTGAAAAAATAAAAAAGAATGCATGCCAAAATTATAGGACGTATTTTACATAAATAAGATGATCACTATTAATATGAACTAATGTTTTTATATGTAATAAAATATATTTAATTTTGTATTGATAATGACATAGAAATTAATGATAATATGAAAATTTTCAAATTTTGACTGGACAATGAATTGAGAAATTCCAATTTTGTAATATGATATATTTTTTGTGACTTTATTAGTAATATAGGTCGATTTTTATTATTTGAATTATTCATGTACTAATTTATTTCGGAATTACGTTAGAATTTGGACTTTCTAATTGGGCTTATAGCCTAGCCTAATAGGATGTTTTACATTAGCATTACGACTTTCAAGTTGGGCTTATAGCCTTGCCTAACAGAGCCCAAAGTTTAATTCATTTTTTTAACGAAAGCAATATTGTTACCCAAGCCCATTAAAAAGCCATTACAGGCCCAAGCTCTGAGTCCAATTCACTGTGCAAGAACCGTGTGTCTGTGTGGAACAAATTAAAGCAGGTTTTGGCTTTGGTCAAGAGTTGGATTCTATCAACGACAATAGTTTCCATATGATTGGAATTTAACATCTCATTAATTTGTATAATCTTCACACAATAATTACACTCAGAAGCAGGTAAACAATCTGCCAAATATCTCCTATTTCTTAAGCTCAGGCCGAAGGCCAATATCCCTCCTCAACCGCCGTCCGCCACCCATTCCCATACACCAACTTAATTCCAAACTCATACCAAAATATCAGATTTTCCAAAATAAAGATCTTATTTGAAATAAAAATTAAGTTATAAGTATTTAAAAATTTTGGGTGAAAAAAATATATATTGAATAATTTTTTGTTGAAAATGATGAGAGAACGAGAAGAAAAAGAAGTGTAGATCTGGTAGGGTAACCATAACCCACAACCTCATAAATAAATACGGGTTGGGTTATAACACAACCCACAACCGATCGTCGCTAACCTAATCCATATGAAAGTCAAAATACCCTTAAATAGCATCATCTCCAAGTTATAACATATTTAAATATCCAAAAAAGAAATTGACGTACACATACTGTATCGAAAATGGTGGAGAAGCTTAACTGAGCTACGTTGCATGGGGCCTAATATCCCAAAAAAAGTGAGATTTTGGTTTACTGATTGTCCTAGTTCTGGGTTTCAAAGTCTTGGATCTTGCTTGCTACTCGATGGATGTGAAAGTTTAGAATAACTGATGGTCTATTTATTTTTAAAGTGCATCACTCATTGAACGAAAATAAATAGAGGAGTTTCCCTTCGATTGATCTATTCCAGCCAGATGATCGATTGACTAAGGGTGAAAGCAGCCAACATCCAGTATGCTTCAGTCATATGTATTCAAATAATGGCCGTTGCTTAGCTTGCATATACTTATATTGAATAGCACGTCTGCACTCTCTTTAACTCTCTTCATTCTGACTTCGTCCATATTATATTTGCAATTATTTTAGCTCCTTCATACCTATAGATTGTTGCACGCTTAGCTTCTTCACCAAGAAAGATTAAATTATTTTTAATAAACATTTCAATACCCTATTAAAAAGTTTAATAATAATCATATTATTAGCAACTAACAACTAACACCAATAAATTTATCTTTTTCTTGGAGGAAATTTCATTAAGCATGGACAATATTACAAAAGTCATGTAACGAAGATATTAAGAAAGGAGGAGAAGAATGGAAATAGAAAGGCCAATAAGTTATTAGCAATGAACACCAATAAGTTATTTATTAATTATGCAAAGGAAATGCAACCTACTAGATAGCCACTCTAAATTACAATTCGAATTTATTTTTAAATATTACCATAGTCGATGTTGGGATGGTATTGAAATTATCATCTCCATACCAAAATGCTATTTTAAGTACTACTATCTCTGCTACCGTTTATGGAATTTGGCATGAGATGGGGATTCCCCGTTTGGAGAACGGATTTCGTGCGGAATTCGGGTTCCCTAATTCATTTATACTCAAATTAACATTAAACTTCTAATAATTGTTTTCGGCAACACTAAAAAATAAAATATAGAGAAATCAATGAAATAGAGCCAAATTAAAATTGAAATAAAATAAAATCAAACGCAACCAAAAAAATTAACTCAATAGCATATATATAAATATATAAATTAAAATAAAAAAGCTAACAGAAAACGGAGACGGAACGAGAAATTCTTGTTTTAACTAAATGAAGACAGTACGAAAACGGGACTGGTTGGGGGCATAAATATCGTCCCCGCTCCATCCCCATCCCTACTAGTTTGCTTTCGAGGAATCCCTACCCCAACCCCATTCCCGAATTATTTGAAAGTTATCGGCCCCAAAACATTCAATTCCCAGCAAAAATGGTTGTTCGTAGGGAAATTATCCACCCTGAGAAAATCGACATAATCCTAATGTACATCTATTCGAAATAATTAAAGTTCAGTTTATACGCTTTATTAAAATAATTGTAATTTGAATACTTCACGAAATAATTATTTATCATCCAAAATTGCAAATATTCAAAACGAGGTTTACAAATAGAAAAGTGTAATAAACAAGATAGAGAGAAGTATTTTTTTTTTACAAAAATATATAATTTAACTTATATAAAAATATATAAACTACTATTTTTAAATAGAAAAGGATTTTTAAGAAGATAGGAAGTTTTTTTTTTTTAAATACAACATAATAATTAAACTTAAATAAAGAGATATAAATTATTGTATTAACCATATTAAATTTTATAAATCTGATTAATCTGTTGAAATTTTATAAAATCATTACTGCTGTGATCACAGGCCTCGTGAGCATCTGTTAGCCCAAGTAGCATAATTTAATGAAATACTGCCCTTCTCATCATTTATTTATATTTATTATTAATTTAGTTTATACCATTCAACAATAACTTGCAATATATTAAAAAAGAAATCATTAATTTCTTTAGCTTCTGGACACAGAATTGTACAACCACTGGAATCAACTTGAATGGAATGGAGCATCCCCTGGAACAAGAACAAATATAAAATCAAGTTGAGATGAGACATCATCTGCAAGATGAATTATGCCCTGACTAACTTAGAAGATGGATCTGGCATTAAAGACCATAAAATAAGAATTAATTTGATATATTTTATATAAAAAAATAAATAAGAAATAAAAAAAGTTATACCATTTAATTATTTTTAAAATAAAAAAAGGGAAAAGCCTATTTTTGCAAGCAGCTTTCCAGTTGTCACAGGCATCCCCTCCATGCGTGCAGCATTATTACTCCTCTTTCAGCCATAGTTGCTCACGATCCATCACATAATAAAATTTGTCCAACACATATTCATCAATGCAACATCCATTCATTTATTTGCATTGTCTTAATCACAATTAGATGCTCATATGTATCTACATAAACATATTTATATATACTCAGAAGCTTTGATACTGTTTGTTGGGATTTTTTATTTAGATAAATATGTTCACAGATCAAAATGCATGGGATGCCGTGTATCAAGAGATGAGAAATCACTGGGGAAGAAAGACTGCAATGATTCTTTTTTCTTCACAAATTCATATGAAAAGGCAAGTGTGTTCTTCAGTAAAAACAATGGTGATCCAAGTGTTTATGAAGGTCAGCCGCAACCCAACCAACAATATATGGCCTGAAAGAAACGCATCTTCACATCTGCCCAATTGAGGGAAACTTTCACCGAGGTGAAAACTTTAATATATGAAATTCAAGAAACTTTTCTACTTATTTGGTTTTTCTCTTTTGGAGAGATTTGATTTACACAGAACAAAAGTTAAAATTTTTATTGGTCAACAACGCAACAAGAACTGCTCTGAAATTTAACCTTGAAAATGAAACCATTTTGCAATTCAATTAATCATGTGATTTCAATTTCCTTCTTCGATCTCTTTTGATCCAAATAAATAGAATAATATGGATTCCAAGAACGAATTAGTTGAAGATTTTCTGGAAACTTATGTTACTTATTAAATTTGATTAGAACAAATGTGTGTTAGCTTAATTCCATGTAAACCATCAGAAATAGGATAGAGAAATTGCAAGTCCCTTTTTTTTTTTTTTTTTTTAATTGGCGAACTGATAACAATTCGACCCATTTTTTTTGTTGATGGAATGTTCTTTAAGTGACGTGGATTTTTTATTGATAAAAGGAAAGATTATCCAGCTATAAAGAGAGATAACAAAAGAATTGAAACATGGCAAAAATTCTTTAGCTTCTCAACAACAGCCCTAACTACATACGAAAGGTCAAGATCACAAGGAGATGCAGCTCAATCACTATGGTTTATAGTTTTAGCCTTGTTTTCTTTTGTGGAGAGTAATTATGTGGTTCATATCAGTAGGGCATTACAATAGTGGTTATCTTGTTTTCCATCTTTTATAAAAACCCTCTTTATCGTATCTACATTTGCAGCTAATCCTGAATTTTCGTTATTTTGAAATATTTTGAAATTAATTTTTTTCATTAAGGGCATATAAATATCTGCAAATTAACAAAAACACAACATACACACACACACATATACATATATATATAGTTTGTAAAGGGCAGCTGTTATGTATATTTACAGTAAGCATCAACTAATGTGGTAATTAAATTCATAAGCTACATACTTTGTATATTTATATATTTCTGATTTTTATCAAGAGTTTTAAAGATTTATTTGTAGTAGACGTGATAAATTCTTTTGTTCCCTATAACTCTCCTATGAATATATTCCATAACGGCGAAAACAAGACATAGTCACACATTATGATGGACCTTCGTAAAATTTGATGTATTGTTATCATTCTTCTTTTACTTATTCGTTTTCTTTAATTAGTGAATTAAATCTAATCCCTAATAAATTCAATAATATATTGAAACATCCTCCTTCTTATTCTGCATGTAGTTTATATATGTTAATTTGTTTATCAAGATAATTGTCAGCATTATGCTTGGACATTAGATCAATTACGATTTTGCTACTCTTCTTTTTTTCCAATACTTGAAGAGAATATAGTAAGACTCTAACCACAATTAAACAAAAGCAACTGAGCATGGGAAAGAAACTTATCTCACTCTCTCTCTTACACACTCACACGTGATTCACAAGGTTCGAGTTGCTAGCCATTTTGCTGCCACCACTAAAGATCTAACATGATGAGTGTAAGATTTTCAGAAAAATAGTAACTCAAATAATGATGATGTCGGGATTTTGTGTAGATTTGTACAGAATCTAACAGGACAGTGCGTGTCAAATTCTCAGTACTACAAAGAAAGAAAAAGTGAAAATAAAAATTCCCTCAAATACAGTTGATGAAAAGATTTCAAAATATAAATTTTAAGTGATCGGGGTGAAACTGTAAAGGCTGAATTTACTTTTCTAGTTAGGATTGGATAGAATATGATAGAAATTGGGATTAAACTTGGGATAGGGATAAGTTTGAAATTTTTATTTTACGTTTACTTCGTCGGATAACATTAGGATAGAGAAAGATAATTTTATACTATCCAACGTTTACTTCGTGGGATTGGACAGGATAATGCGAAAATTACAAAATTGCCCGTAATACATGATTTATATACGAGGATATTTTTGTAATTAAGTTTGTGCATAAGGGTAAAACAGTAAATTTTCATTTCTTATCCCATCGAATAATTTTTATCCCAGGGGTTTAGGTCGGATTAGTATCCGCCGAATTATCCCGAATTTTATCTTTTATCCCGGGTCGGCTGGATTGACCCGAAAAAATATTCAATAAAGTAAATGCTTGATAACTGTGGACTATTTTCCCTAATTCAGGTTTATCACCCAAAGTAAACGGGATAAAAGTTAATAATTTATAACAAATTGTACTTTTATTTTAATAATTTAAAATACAAAAAACAATACATTACTCAAATAAAATTCTTCTTACAAATTCCCTTGCAAATCTCAGAAGCTGTCGGGTGAACATGAAAAGCAAATGAATGGCCGGAGTGGTGGATCGAGAGTATTCCGTTTTAGTAGGCCCAGCTCAAACGGCGTCGTTTCGGTAGGGGGATAGGTTTGGGACATGAGTTTGTGATACAGAGGATCCTAAAGTGCTATAAATCACCACTTACCTTCACGATCCAGCATCAAAATCTTATTTTAGATTTCATCATTCTTACTGAAATTCTTCGCATAACTGAGAATCATTACAATGGCTACCGCCTTCACTTCCATTCCTTTAATTGGTAATCTTCCTCATTCTTTTCCGAACGATTTCTTCTGCCTTGTTGGTGCAATGCATCAAAGTATTCATTCAGAAATGCTTTGTTCTTCCCATTTTTAACAGATATCACTTCACTAGTAGAGAAGTGGGACGATCCGAACATGGCCCGAGACAAAGGTGTTGCAGAAGTGGTTCGACAGTTGGATAAGGCCTGCAAAGAAGCTGGATTATTCTATGTGGTAATACATACATACATATCTCTATATATATACATATTCGTTTCCATTTGTTGGTCTCTGTATTAAAGAAGCCGTTGTTTGGCAGAAGGGGCATGGCATTCCGGATAGTCTTATTAAAGAAATGAGAAGTATATCCCGCCAGTTTTTCGAGCTGCCATACGAGGAGAAGCTCAGAATAAAACTCTGTGCGGAAACTGGATACAGGTTTGCTATATGTAGTGTAAAACCACGTTCGTGATTGATATGATTTCTTATTGAAAATGGTGTTGATGCAGAGGATATCAACGGCCCTTGGTGAACATAACACAAGGTGTACCTGACATGCAGGAAGCCCTTGATGTAGGTTAACATAATTTACTTAATTCTGAAATTTTATTTACCTTTTTTGAAAGTTGTCAATTCGGGGCTTCAAATTACCCTTTCTATAGAAATAAATAGAAGCCAACAACTTTAAAAAATGATGCCTAGGACCCACACAATTGCCTAATTTTGGGCCGTGCATGCAAATTTCCAAAAAAAGAAAAAAAAAATATATATATATATATATTATGTTCATATACACTTTATTAACATGATTATTTTATTATTATTATTATTATTATTATCCTTTTTTTGTGTTAATTCTGCTGAACAGTTCTACAGAGAATTCAAACCCGGAATGTATGGAAGCCTTGGTGAAGTTATCGAAGGATGTAACAAATGGTATGTGTTTTAACTAGTTAGACAGTAACATGGTCAAATTTTATTATTATTATTATTATTATTATTATTATTATTATTATTATGTTTAATCCTGCTTTTGATTTCCCTGTTTAATTTAATTTAATTTACATTTGGGACTCTCAAATGTAAAATAAAAGTTTATTATCTGTGCCTGCTGATGTCTTTTCTGTTTGCAGGCCTACTGAGCCTCCAACATTTAAAACTTCAATGGAGCATTATATCAATCTTTGCACAGGTTCTTAATTAATAAAGTTTCAAAACTATTTTGTGTCTCCAATCCTTAACAAAATATATGAAATTACTCTATTGTAGATTTGTCCAGGAAGATAATGAGGGGCATAGCTTTAGCGTTGGGCGGAGCAGTGGACGCGTTTGAGGAGAATGTAGCCGGCGATCCATTTTGGGTTGTTCGTGTGATCGGGTATCCCGTTGTTATGGCAAATGATATTGGATGGTACGCCCATGATGCTCTGTCGTTTGCTTTCTTCATTTCATAGTTTAATATACTGATGTTTTTTGCGCTTCTGGACCATCACTTGAACAAACTGCACAGTGGAGCTCACACAGATTATGGTACTGGTTTTATCCTCGTACCATCTTTGTCCTTTGATGCCTTTGTCAGCATACAAAGATGATCCTCTTTTTGCTTGTTGTTTTCAGGTATACTGACATTACTTAATCAGGATGATGATATTACTGCACTCCAGGTGTGCCATGTCCTTCTTGATTTTTTTTCCTATATATGTACTCCCTCCTACGTGCAGAACTCTTATTTTGTGACGGAGAATGTTAGCTAACTACGAGAATTTCGCTAAAAGAAAACGGGGAATATTATTCAGATATTGTCTGATTAAGCCTTTTTGGATAAAAGGTGAGAAACAACGATGGTGAATGGATATCAGCTGCACCCATTCCGGGAACTTTTGTATGCAATATTGGTGACATGCTAAAGGTATGCATCCTAGCGATCTCGTCTTGTAGCTTTTATTACACTATAATATAATTAATTAAGAAAAATGCTTTTTTTTCCTTTAGAAATATTTTTGTTCCTTTACTTTTATTTTTGTAATCTTTTGCCCCTTAATAGTTTTTATATACTCATTTGTCCCATTTGCTTCTTTTTTTTACCCTTTATTTTCTTGTTTCTTGCTTTGTTAACGAATGGGGGGAAAAAGTAAAAATAAAAGTTTAAGTGGGCAGAAGGGTAGAAAAACAAGGCACAAGAGGCAAAATTTAACAAAAATAATAAAAGAGCAGAAGGAGCAAAAAGATAAAAAGTAAGTGCAGGTGCCAAAGCCAAATAAATTGAAAGTTTGCGAGGCAAAAACAAAATAAAAATCATTTTCTTAATCAATTGTTATATCCATATATCATTGAAATTGCAGATTTTAACGAATGGTCTGTATGAATCCACTCTGCATCGGGTCATCAACAACTCTCCCAAGTATCGTGTTTGCGTTGCATACTTCTACGAGGTAAATTTTCATTCCTACAATATTTTGACATATTTGTATGTTCAAGTTAGAGCTTGATTGTAGTCACTGAGGACGACCCTCTAGGGTCTAATTTTGGTGATCCTCAAATATATAATCCTTTATTTATATCTATTGACATATTTTATTCTTGTCTTATTTATTGTGTGTTTGTGAGTTAGTCTTTGTATATTGTATTTACCTCACATTTGAGTTCACTTTACTAAACAGCCAAACTTTGATGCTGCCATAGAACCACTGGAAATATGTGTGGTGAAGACTGGTGGTACCAAGAAACTCCAAGGAGCTGTTTATGGGAAGCATTTGGTTAATAAAGTGCTAAACAATTTTGTAATTTAAGGATTTTGGCACAAGGCCTTTCTAATAAAGTGAGAAACGTTCCAGAAAAATATTGGTCAGGTTAGTTTTGCAACATCATTCCAGCCTCCAACGTACAACCCCTAACTTGAGCATGACGTCTCCAACATCATTTCAAATGATGCTGCAAATTTCTGGATTCCCCTATGGACACATCTGTCACACTTCAAAAATTTTGCGCCATTTCTAGAACGCGTAGCTTGTGGAATAAGGTGATCAAAAAATCTTGGATGGGCACAAAATAAATTTTTACCGGGTTTCAAACTAATCTATATATATACTTATAGCCGACAATTGAGTCCAACCCAAACAACCCATAACTTAATGTGGGTTGGGTTGTAAGAATATAGACCGGAAAAAATTGGGCCTCCATAATCTGACTTGATTAGGCTGGCTGCCCGGATGGGCTTTTGCCGGTTTAACTTATGCGCTTTGGGTCAACCAGCCAGAATGTTTTTTTACATTTTGTGTTTTTAGACCTTAAATTTGTGCTCCTTAAAGGACCTTAATTGAAGGCCAAATTCTTGATTGGAAATCAAAGACAAGATATCATATGCATATGATGTTGAGTCATATAACTTATGAGGTATAAAATCGGGTTTCACTTTGATGATTTAATTAAGCTATTTAATTAGCTGTCATCATCTTTGTTTTAAACCTATAGCTTTTTGTATGTATATATTTTTAATTATTATTGGTATTTTAGTATTGCGAAGAATATATAGCATTGAATTACATATGTTCATAAACTTTTGATTACTCAATTTAATTATAAGCTTTTAAGATTTTGAGATACTGGTTCAATTCAAGTTTTTATGACGAGTGTGTTAATATAATTGTTTTGATTATTCTTTTGATTTCGTTAGTCTTTTTTCTTTTAATAATTATGATATTTATCCTCCAAAATTACAATTGTATCCAAATGGAAACTCGGTCTTCACTCACAATTAAAAATGTTAAATATTTTTTTTTTCAAGATGTGGGTCGATTGGGCCGTATGGCCTGCGATGGGTTCGGCTGGGCCTAACATTTGAAGGCCCAATAAATATATGGTCGAGCCAGCCTGCTTATACACATAGGCCCGCATTGGCCATGTCTGCATTGGTCGCCTGATTTGCCAACTCTATTTATACTAAAGCAAAATTGAAGTTAAAATGTGATAAATACAATTTTTTTCCCTATCCAATTGTGAATCTGGACATTTTTATGACTTCTATTCATAAGTTTGGTGTACACATAAGTTGTTTGTTCTCACCGTCCTATTGGTTTGCTTTTCTTTTATCTTTTTTCTTTCATCAACTTTTTTCATTATTTTAAGTAAAATATATTAAATTAATCTTTTGTTTCACTATATTTAATTGGACACTCATCGTACATATATTAAAAATAAGATTCTAGATTAAACAATTCAAACCCAAATTAATCCCACAAAATTTGCGAACGACCACATGCATATTTTTTGTTTGCCGACACTCCCGCCAAAAAGTGCTCAAGTTGCCTAATCCGAGCACATTTACCAACACTAACGGGTGCTTGGTTTGTGAAAAGAAAAATGAATGGAAATGTGAATGGAAAAGATAGTAGGGAGGAATCACTATAAGTGTAGCAATTATATTTAGTGTTTGGTTGGTAATTTCAGTATTCCATTTGTGTTGGTTTTTAGGTAATTAAAGTCATTCTCCCAAATTAGCCAGGAAACGGAGGATTCCTCACTATTACTATTTGGATATAAAACAACTATTCATCAATCTGCAACTACTATTCATGGAACCATCCATCCACTTTTTATTCCATATATATTCCTCAACTCAAAACCTACCAACCGAGTATACCCTAAAACAATATTTGAACGAATCCCACATGGGTTTGGATTTGCCGAAAGAGGATATTGTCTTTTTGATCGAGACATCAATGGTGTGCAAAATCCATTGCACAAGTATAGATTAAATGCAGAACGAGTCCTCCAACTTTGCCACATCCATTTCTGAGCCAGAACTATCAACAAACCCAAATTTCCGGCGAGCCCATGGAGAAAGCCGAATAGAGGGTGGCCATTCCATATAATTCTCCCCACGAAAAATAATATTTGTAATTGTATTACCGGGATTGTCGTTAGAGCCAAGTTAATAGGGGGAAGGTGGGTCGATCTTGACCACTATAATATCATTGCCGCTGCCAGAATCAGACGTCTTATCTTCGTTGTTTGTCATTAAACTGTTGTTTTTATATGTGACTTATTCTTTAAGAAGGTGAAAATATAATAAATGTAATCTTGTGTCACTCATTCATCAATGTTTTTGCAATAAATATACAAGTAGTGCTTATTTCACGCCCCACAAATATGTACGTCTATAATATAAGATATAGCCCAATTAATATCAACTTAGAAATTGCACTTTGATTTGAATACATAACATTTTAAATTTTCAAATTGAAATTATTTAATCTTGTGAGAGTTTCGCAAAAAATTATGGAGCAGGAGGGTGCTATCATTAAAAAATAATCCATGGAATCTTGAGTCTATGGTTATAGAAAAAAAAATTCTAAAAAAAAAAAAAATATATATATATATATATATATATATATATATATATATAAAGTATAAATGTTATTTTATAGTTTCCCTAAAAAAATGTATAATTGTTTATTTATTAATAAGAATCCGATTATATTAAGGGTACTTACTATTCATACCCCCAAAATCTTTAAATATACCCCACAGTCTAAACATACCCCAATTAAAATTAATAATTATCTTCTTTTTACTAAATATACATCATTTATATCTATTATACCCTTTTTATTAAAATAAAAAAATAAAAATAAATTAGATACCCAAACCTAACTGCCCAACCCTCAATTACATGCCCTCCTCAGAAAAATCCCAAAAAAGTTTCTCTCTGCAATTTATCTATACTTTAATCTACTATAAATGTATCTCTCTTTTCACCTACACATCCTCTCTTCAAATCAGTAGTTTCTAAAAAATATTAGTACAACACAAAAAGATTATAAAGAAAAATAATATTTCTTATGAAATAATTACATCATATTATAGCACTATGATATATATATATATATATATATATTATGAGATTCTGGCTTTTTTTTTATTGCTGAACAGTGGCAAATTATTGGTGAGATGAATGGGGTTGATACTTTGTTACAGGCCGTGGCTATGTAATCGTCAAGGACCCTAAGACTAGCCATGAAGAGGAAATGGTGGAAAATTTGTTCAGGTTTGTGTTACTTAAGGGAGAAGGAGTGGAGTTGATGATTATTTTGAAACCAAAGTTCTATAATCCTTTCAAACGAAGGAATATATATATATATATATATATATATATATATATATATATATATATATATGAACCATTGTACATATAGTTCTTAAAAAAGTCATAAATGAATCTGCAATTTCAATTTTATATTTTTATATTTAAAAAATATGAAGAAGAAGAAGAAGAAGACAATATATATATACATATATATATATAAACCTTGTACACACAAATCTTAACAAATCCATGAATAAATTTGCAAAGCTTTGTAGTTCAGTATTCAAGAAACATAGAGAAGAAGAAGACAATAAAAGTAAAAATCTGCAATTTCAATTTTGTATTTCTATATTCAAAAAATATGAAGAAGAAGAAGACAAAATACAATATATATATATATATATATATATATATATATATATATATATATATATATATAAATCCTTGAACACAAAATTCTTAACAAAATCAAGTTGGGAGAAATAACATTTAAAGAATAATTTTAAGTGTTTGTTGCTTATCAAGTTTGACAATCGCGGTGAAATGATCTCAAGAAAGTCATGGATGAAAATAGAGAAAGCAACTTTTATCCAGCAATTCTAACTTCTATGTAGTGAAGAAATATGAAAAAAAAGAAGACACTAAATTTCTGTAATTGATAATAAGAACAGAATTAAAAAAATATAAATATATAAAGGTATTTTAGTCAAGAGATTGTAAATCCAGGTCTTGATTTAAGAAAATAGGTCCCATTAGACTTATGAATGAAGCAGCTGCATATTTTGACTTTGCTGTCCTCATATTTTCCACATAAACTGCTAAAATGTGGGATTCAAATTCAATGCCTTTTCACACCAACCAAACACGCCCTCCTCCCTCTTCCTACCCAAAATTTTGCACCAATCCAGCCAAAACAAGAAACTTATAAATATACAACGAACCAATCCTGACTCATCTAAATTAGCCGCCCCACCCCACAACGTCTCTTAACCCTATCCCATTTTCTTCGTCAACCCTAATTATTTTTTACTATGACCTTTTTTTCTTACTTTTTTGTTTTTTTGGCTTGACGAAGACTATTAAATTTGTTACACCTGTTTAATTACTCTAGGTTCAAGTTTTTTTCAACGCACAAGCAAAAGAAAGAAAAATATGTAATTGTTTGAGCGGCGTCTCCTACACTGTGTTCACAGTTGTATAATTTATATGATATTTGTAATTGATCGTGAAGTGATTTAAATTAATTTTATATAAAAATTAAAAGCAGGTGGTGTTTAAAAATATAAATAATTTTGATCAAAATTCAAAAAAATGAATATTTACTAAATAATCAATTTTCACTAATTTATTAACGAAATGACGTTGAATATATTTTGCAACAGCCTATCATGACCTTTGACCCCTTTCTACGTGGGATTTCTCCAAACACGCCCTTAATTGTCCAACTGCTTCAACTCTCTCTCAACATATTGTAGGAATTTTAAATTTTTTATTTTACACAGACAAATCTACAGAGATTCGAGCCAATGCAAATCCCAAAAGAAGGAATGAGGAATCCAAAGGACAAGAGGAAAAAGCAAAAGCAAAAGCAAGCAATACAATAAGAGAGAGAAAGAGTCCCCCACACACAGTGTACACACACCAACTCCATCACGCCCTTTTTCTTTCTGCATTCAAATCTTGATTTTTTTTATTTAAAAATAAAACACAAAATTAAAGGAATTTTATAAGTTTGATGCGAAGTTCACACAGATTTTAACAACCAAATCATGAACAGGGATCCCACGTTGTACAAGGAAGAAAGTAGGAACTCAACTAACAAACAATCTCCTTCGAGATAGACTCATTAATTAGTGTCTAGTCCTAATTAAACACATGCATGCAGATTGAATAATTACATGATCGGTAATAATAAAACTGATTAAGAAGATTCTAAGATCAAGGTACTAGGTGTCTCTGCAACCGATAGCGTGTGATTGTGCTCCCCTTCGTAGGTGACGACAAGCATCGTTGGATCATCGGCAGCCCTCTCTACGTGCTTCCGGGCAGGACACCCTCGCACGCTGCTGCACTTGTAGTAGCCCCTGTAGCAAGTAACACCATTGATACATATTTTACTATTTTTGTCGATAAATATAATGAATTAATTTTTCCGCTTTAAAAAAGAATTTATTTTGTTCACTTTTAGTTGTTGGAATTAGATCCGCCTCGGATAATCTTAACCTCACCAACTATTTGCTGAATACTGTTCAGCTATCCCAAGATATAAATTTAAGAATTACATGTTTTGTTACTATTATATTTAAAAGTTAATTACCCAATTAATTTGTAATATATCACGATAGATAGTTCACAGTGGACAGGTAAGAAGCCACCTCTCTTAATCTGCTATAAATAATGCAATATCCTAATTAAGAAATTGATCAGACATTAATGAAATTCTTCGATCATTTCAGCGAAGTTCAATTATTACAAAGTAGGTAGATTAACTTATAAAATCAAACAGATCTACATGTGTAGCCAAATCAAGTTTAGCAGTAGCTTAAGGAAACCGTCAAATTAATGCAATTTAATTATGTAAATTATAAAAATTATTAAGCAGAACTGTATAATACCTAGGATGTGGGGAACCCTTGATGGGCTTCTGTCCGTACTTTCTCCATGAATAATCATCAGGTGGGATGTCTGCCATCTTCATGCTGATCGCCGGAACCATAACCACCCTCTTCACTCTCAGCTTCCTGAAAAAATCATTATATTTGTTACTAATATGTGTGTGTGTCGATGATAATTAAAAAAACCATAATTAAGTAAATATTTACCTTCTCTTGGAACAGTGGCAGCGGCTGGAGGAGCCACTGCACTTGCCGGAGGCGGCGTTCTCCGACGACGTGCACTTTCTCTTGAATGAGGAGGAGGAAGAAAGAGGAGGCTTTCCGGCGGAATTGGACACCTGAGAAAGACTGCTAATTATCTGAAACGCCGACGGCGGCGGCGGCTTGCTTTCCGTATCGCCACCGGTCAGCGACGAGACAAACGAGTTCCCGCGTGACATCACCGGCGAGTAGGAGAAGCTGATCGTCTTCAAATCCGTTTCCTTCAGCGTACGACGATAATCTAGAGGAGGGACTTGTTGAATTGGAGTTGGGCAGTAGATTTTATTACTGTTACGAGCTTCTGCTGGAGGTGGCTGTTCGGTAATAATGTTCGGAAGTACAGAATTAGGAGAGGAAGAAGAAGAATCCGGAGAAGTTGTCACAGGGGCTCTCCTGAACCGGGCGTGGCCGGTTCGGGTCCGGCCCAGGAGGGAAATTACTCTCTTGAACTTGTTCACCGCCACATCCGCCACCGCCACGCAATCCATTTCCGCGGAGGATTTCGGCATTCCGGCGTCCTGCTGGTTCTGCTTCTGCTGTTGAGAAGAGAATAATCTGATGAGCTTTTCCACACTCTGAAGACCGGAAGCTGCTTCCGCGACGGCGTTCTCTTCAGACTGTGAAACAAAGCTGCTGTTTCTGTAATTCATCATGAGCTCCACGGCCATGGCCGATGGACCGATGATTTCTTTTTAATTTTGCTGTGGGATGCTATGATAGCATCAATCCAGTGGGAAAGAAAAAGAGAAGGGCATGAGGGAGGAGAGAGAACGATATATAAGGAGAAGGGAAGGGGTCAAAACGATGATGGAAATGGGGACGTTAAAGAGAAAAAGCAGCGGAGGGCAAAGTAAACAGTAGCTCACTGACCAGTCACTTTAATCTTAACATCTCTGCCTCGTCAAATTTAGGTGCGAATAAGATTGGTCCACTACCTTTACCAGCCAAGTAGTATCATGTATAATTTCACAATGCCAATCTCTAATTTTTTATTTATAAAAAATTATAATAGAAAAAAAAAAAAGATAAGTATGAAATAAATATATGTTGTAATATTGATTATCGGGTAATTATGTTGTGTCATGATATCATGTATAGACTTTTAACATACTGTTATAAACCTATTAAATATACCGTATTATTTTTACTTATATGCTCTTATCATACTATATTCTTATTGGATCTGTCAAATGGAATATGTCATACACAAATTGCCACCCTTAATAAGTCTAAGATCTTGTGCTATAGCTAGAGCATAGGCATGACATTTACAAAGACGGCCATCATTAATTTCCTCGCATTATTATTATTATTATTATTATTATTATTATTATTATTATTATTATTATTATTATTATGGAATTTGAGACATGTGAAATTGATGGGTTGTGAGCAGATATTCTGAATGTAATTGTTCTGAGATTGAGTTGTGATATGAAGTTTGATTATGATTGTTGTGCTTAATATTGTTGTTTGAATTTTAAGGCTGCTTTTTTGTTTCTTCTTTTAGAAGGCTTGATTTTATTAGTCCACTTTACAGTAATATAAGTTGTGATATAGTTTTCGAATATATTCTGTTTTCCTTTATAGAACCTCCAATGCATTATTACTATCAACTTTGAACTTGAAGTAGTCCATTAGGTCTAACAAAACCAGAATAATCTTTAAGAAAGGTTTATGGCGTGAAAATTGGAGGAGAAAGCCATGACAATTAGAAATTATTTGCTGCCAAATGTTATCACAGATACTGGAAGCATCCAATTGTCAATCTTTGCAGCATTCTTTTGATGTCCATTTTATTGAGAAAGTGAGATGAGGTTGTCAAAGCCACATTTGAATTTTTAACTGATCAAATTTTAAATTATGTAGTTCAATTTCAATGGATTGTGGTCATATTGATTTCAAGATTTGGGTCTTAAGCCTAGTTTTATCATTCGACTAAGGATAATGCTTTCAAGTTCCTCACCTTATATTCCTTCATGATAGAGACCTGCTGCTGAGATGGTCCGAGCAGTGAACAAATTTAAGACCGACTTTGGAGGGCACATAATTTCTCTAGAGCGCATCCAATTATGTTCTGATCATGTTCCTAACAGGTGTTTTGAATGAAATATTATGTATGCTTTTTCATTATTCTCCTGCATTCTTGTTTGAATCTATTCTTTACTATTAAGTTTGTATTAATAGTTTAGTGTGCTGTACTTGATGGTCTTTTTTATGTGATTATATTGTACTTCTTATAGCAATAGCTATGCTAGGGCATACAAGAAGTTTAAAGAAACGTAGTAGTGAGGTTTGATTGAGAGAAGAGGAGCTTCTCTGTTAAATTTCAATATTTCCTTCCACTTCAAGATTGAGGTCTTTTTCATAAAAAAGAAGAAGAAATTCTAAATAAAAAGGTAATGTCAGGATTTGAACCCAGTATGTTTGCCTGCTCCGGTACCAAATTAAGTGAAAGTCTCATATTAAAGCTTAATTTGTTAATGGGGTAATTACTTTGTAGTCACGGCTTCCACAGTGAGTAATGAGCATCAATAAGGAGGCCCACACGGAGTTTAGTTCTCTTGGTTTACTTTTTAGGAGACATTTGTCCACCATGGAAAACTAAGATATTTGTATTTTGTTCATTGAGGCGTGTGGTGGAGGGGGCCAGCGGCTGCGAAGCGAAAGAGAAATTGGTGAAGGGTTTAGGTTTGAGTGGAGAAGGGCCTCTGAAGATGGTATCATCTATTTAAGAGTAATATTGTAATTTCAGGCTTACTCGTCTTAATCCTACGAAAGGATAATATAAAATTATATTATCCTATCCTATTATTATCCTACAAAGTAAACAAAGAATATATATTTCGAAATTATCCATATCCCAAATTTAATTCCACATCTCATTCAATCTTATATAATCCTGATATGTAAAGTAAACACAGCCTAAATGTTTGTCTCCACTAAACTTGACATCGAATAGATTAGGGGGTCTAAGCAATACAGTGTAGAGGTGAAAGAAATATTAAAATTCTCCATCATAAAAGAGCTAAGTTGTAGTACTGAATACTTAGATACAAACAAATATAGGTAAAAAAAAGTTAGTTTTATTTTTAAAGCATCTTCGACATTTACTCTAGTGGTAAATTTATGGCATAATTAATTTTATCTTCAGTTCTTTGGACCAATTCTAGTAACATGCTCGATTGGGAGTGAAGTCACAATTTTGATCTCCAGCATTATACTGGAGCTCATGTTAGTTTAAAGTTTTTTTTATTTTTTTTTTTCTTTCGGCATTTTGTTTCTACATAGGTGAAAGAACATGAAATTATAACCATAAAAATTATAAAATTACAAATAAGACATAAAATTATACAACATAATGAAACACAAAATTACTTATAAAAAATACATATAATGCTAAAGTACAATATAATTCCTAATTAATCTGAAAGACCACTTCCATACCTTGCGAGATGAATTTTTATCTCCAATTATAATGTAATAATATGTTTATATAGTGTTTTTGTTAATTTGATTTATTAACATATTTAATTATAATATTAGTTACATTTAATTAAAATGAATTAACTTTGAATATGATGCAATTTCTTTAGGGCTTTCATAGAAAATTATTTTCATAATAATTTGAATACATGCATATATTACACAATAATTTAAAATTACAACATTTTATATTTAAATGTTTTTTTCTCCTTTTATATAGTTATCTAATATACATTTACACAAATTTGACAAGATGAAAACTACATATATAAATTGTACATCAACAACTTTTTCCCTGTGGAAAGTAATTTATTGAGAATTGTGATGTCCACAAAAGAAAAAAAAAACATTAAAAACGTTAATGTATTTAGAAGCCGCCTCCATTTTATATCCAAATATCCCACCAACTTTCCCTAATTTACAATAACTTCTCTTCATTTTTCTGATCATACAATTATATATATATATATATATATATATATTTAAGCATAAATGAAACTGAAAAGATGTAATGAAAATAACATTTTAATAAGTTGGTAGCATTTCCAATTTTCCACACTTGAGTTGTCCTATTTGTAGTGTAGTCTGGAAGGATGAGTTGATTTTGACCATTTCTGCGGCTGCTCGGGCCCACCCACCCCGAATTGGTCGTCTAAAAGAAAAAGTAATGTGTATGCATTTATATCTACTTCCGAAAAATACTTAAAAAATTAAAATTCTAGTTTTATTTGTCTTCAAATTGAAAAAAAAATTTAAAAAATTATATATGGGATCTAAATTTTCACCTTTCTTTTTTATAAAAAATTTCAGTTAAAAATGTTTCACTTTGATATTTTATTTTTAATATATAATAAATCGGATTTTATGTATATCAAATACAGAAAAAAAATAAGATTTTTATATACTATTTTAATTTGATTTAGTAGTGAATCCCTACAGTCCCATCTGTTATTTGAAGCAAATATTAATTAAAATATAATGATTTAGTATTAATAATAAGAAAAAGCGAAAGTTGATGGAGCCCACACATTGAAAAAAATTGAGAAGGGAAAGGATGAGGTCAAAGATGTGGGGCAACGTCGTGTAATTTCACAGATCAGAGACGTATGGGTTTGGAGGATTGGTTGTTTGCTTACTCTGAGAAAAATTGACTCACAAATTCTCCACGTGAAAGTCTTTTGTTTTGTCTTCATTTTCTTCTAATCTTTCTTACAATTACAGAGGACACACAGCCCCACCTCCAGCCCAGCCCAGCCCAGCCCAGCCCAGGACGTTGTAATAAAATATATACACGTACACTTTACGCTGCTAGGCTTTCACCAATTTCAATGAAATTTATCCAATTCTGCATGTTCAACCATGGCTGCTTAATTGGTTCTCAATAATTTTTTTTTTTTTGTGTTAACAATGGGTCTCATCACTTTTGTCCCTTTTCTCACAAGCTGTTCTTTTTATTTTTGGTCACTCTCGTCCAAATTTGATCAGTATTTGTAAGAATGTATCAGAGAAGGCCTCATCACAAAAACTCTAACGCTCAAATAAGATCCGATTTATTTTATAAATTCATATAAAAATAGAGATTAATAGAATAATAGGAGATAAGATAGATGAATGTAAAACCTACATTCATTTGTAAGATACATATAAATGTGTAACTGTTGATTAATAATTGAAATAGCTTAATTTAATTCATATTAATTGAGAAAATATTATAACTTCGTATGTTTTACCACGAATACCAACGTAGTATATAAATTTAAGAAAACTCAATGATTACAGAATTAATTATTGGATGCTTTATTGTTTCTTTTATGTTGGAGTTTTGCTGAAAATACTTACTCGATCAATCCCCATCAATCTACTGCGTAAACAAAGAATTTAATTAGTCTTCTAAACTGACAAATTGGAGCAGCTTCCCAGAATCAACGCATGCTATAGAAAATTCACGAACCTTTTGGAATTCGACATTTTTTATTTCAATTTTCAGAGACTGCAAAAGTCTTGATTATTAATTCCAATCTAAAATACTATCATCTGATACAGCCGTTCTCTACCTACTATCGCTTCGTGCAATGTATTATTCATAAAATATTTAAAATTATAACTTAAACAATTAATAAATTAATAAATAATTATATTTTTTAATCTAATATGTTATTTTTGTATATATATGTAATGGTAGTGTCAAACTAAAGATTGTAAAAAATAATTAATTAATTTAATATATTATATATTAAAAAAAAATTCGAAACAAAAAAATATGTTGGTACTTTTGTAGTTTAACAAATATACATGAATCGCATGACACAGTTTAAAGGGGAAGGTGTGAACGTTCCTCCACCTTGAAAATACCAAATATAAAACTAGTTTTTCTTACTTTTTAAATTTAGGGAATTTGAGTAATTGAAAATTTTGTAATTTTTCAAATAAGACTTTGATACCTTAGAGAATCATTGAAAGTTTTAGAAAGTTGACAACAAATTTGGAAGAGAAAAGAAAATTCTTCTAGGTAGTTATTTATTGTGCAATCGTAAATAAATATTTTATATTTTATAAATTATAAATAGATACAAAATTTTAACTGGAGATGATGTTATTCTAATGGCCCATTTGGTGTGCCCAATAATATATTTTCCTAAGTCAACTCAAGAACATGACAATCTTAGGTCAACTCATTTATATATATATATATATATATATATATATATATATGTGTGTGTGTGTGTGTGTGTGTGATGATATTCACGAGCTCCATATATGATATATGAAAAATCAGAACGGTATTCTATTGTCTTCTCTATTCTACTTTTTTTTACTTTATGTTTGACCGGTAGGGATACACTTGTGTGTATAAAAGAGTGATAGTGAGTTACCGGGTTTTAAGTGGGGTTAGGATTAGACCACATTGTATTACTGATCAATGACGAGGGGAACCACAACCTGAGTCGGGCGAAGGTCTTGACAGCGATACCCAACAGTGGTATTAGAGCCCGGTTGTTTGAGATGAGGCTCTCACGTTTTTTGGATTACTATTCACAGAACAAAACGTGGTCAATCCGCTATTGCCCCTCCTACTCCAGTGTAGACGAGAGGGACTTTGCAGCAAGTACACTCGTGTGCAAGATCACTGCCCCCTTTAGTGCAGCCGGCCCGGGACCTCGTCAGGTGTATTTTGAGACCCTTACCGTAGGGTCTCGCTCTGGTAAAAAGGCTGATACTCTTTTATATTTCAGAATAGACACCGTGGGATTCAATATAGGATTGGTATTTGTTGCTCGTAGAGTCAATTATTTATCTGCTTTATTTTCACTGCGTATATTAACAAGTGCTACGAGGTTAGTTCGCTTACCCTCTACGTTTTTGTATGTTCGTGCTTGTGTGTTGGTGGAATATGCCTACCTTATCCAATTTATGTCTTACTCCGTTCGACGGTAAGTCAGATTTCAATATCTGGCAGCAGAAAATGAAAGGACTCCTTATACAGCAAAAGGTATATAAGAGCATTACCCTTGCATTTTCTGGAACCGAAATGGAGGAGGGGGAACTGATATGGATGAGTTAGCATATTCTTTGATTATCTTAAACTTATCTGATTCTGTAATTAGAAAAGTGGGGAAACTAGGTTCGCCAAAGAACTACGAAAAAACTAGAAGAACTTTTTACCGACAAGACATTGCCGTGTAAATTGTTCCTCTTGGAGAAATTTTTACGGTTCAAACTTGACCTAAATAAGGATATGGATGAAAATTTGGATATTTTTACGAAATTAATTCAAGATACCAAACAAACGGGGGATAAAAACATTGATTATTACTCAGCTATTGTACTTTTAAATGCTATTTCTGATACTTATGGGGATGTTAAGTTTGCTATTAAGTATGGAAAGGATAAAATCTCGCTTGAAATTGTAAAAAACAGTCTGAAGAGCAAGGAGATGGATTTAAAATGCAATATGAGCATAGAAAATGAGTCGGTGGTGTTTGTTCGAGGAAGGCACAAGAAAAAGGGTGTTTCCAACAATCAAACTCTCGACAAAAGTTCTGATAAGGGTAGGGATAATAATAAAATGTCTAATGCAAAAGGTGTTACAATTGTAATGAAATTGGTCATTTTGCTAAAAATTGTCTTAGACCTAAGAAGAAAAAAGGTAATGACAAAGCTAATATAGTTTCAGATGTCTATGGTGAAGTTTTTATGGTGACTGATATGTTTGAGAAAAAGTATATGAATTATGTGCATTCTAACGAAAATGAATTGGTGATAGATTCTGGATACACATTTCATATGTCTCTATTTAAACTGTCTTAAATGTCTTTCTGTAAGTATAGTGTTAGATTTCATGTTTACATGTTACCCATATGATTATGTGTGAATTTTTTGTGGTTATTGTTGATTTTTTGTAGAATCAACAAGGGGTGAAGAATGAAAATTATCTGTGTGAACTCAAATTTTGTGTGAATTCGTGTGTTTATTTGGATATTTTAATCTTGGTGATAATTGGATATATCTGTGCTTGCATATATGTGTTGTTTCTTAACAGGTAATTTGGTTCTTTGTGAACTGATTTTGATATATGCGTTTCTAAGAAATATATTTTCTTAGGATATATAGATAAGTAAAATGTTATAGACTTTGATCTAGGGGTGAACCGGGCTATAAGATAGTAATGAGTCGGTTCCTCATTTTTATAATTGAGTCTGATTTGTTTTCTTGCCTGATTATTTGCTTTTTACTTGTTGTCTGATACGGCTCCATTTGAGGTGGAGCAAATCGATGTCCTTGATGGACTATGTTGTGGACTTTGTGTCCTTATATATCCTTTGGGGAGAGACTGTGTCCTCGTATTTCCCTCGGTGAGAGACTGTGTATCTCAAAGTTCGTATCAAACCTAGACTTTGTGTCTTCATATAGAGACATTGTGTCTCGAACTTTGTGTCCAAACCTGAATTTTGTATCCTTGTATAGAGACTGTGTGTCTCGGACTGTGTCTAAACCTGAACTTTGTGTCCTTTTGTATCCTTTGGGAAGAGACTGTGTATTCTCGTATTTTTCTCAGTAAGAGACTGTGTGTCTCGAATTTTGTGTTAAACCTGAACTTTGTGTCCTTGTATTTTCCTGGTGAGAGACTGTGTCTTGAACTACGTGTCCAAATTTGGACTTTGTGTCCATTGGTTACTTCATATATTGATTTTGTGTCTTACAAAAGGAAGTCTGACGATGATGTGTGATTAACATATGATTCACGTGCAATTCGGGGTAATTATGTATAGCTTTTTAGGTAATTGCATGTATCTAAGTGACGAGTTCATCATGATCTTATTATATTTTGTTACATCACGTATTTGTTGAAGTTTTGACAGAAAAACTGATAATTAAGGATGTATAGACCACGTCTCAAGTCACATGGTCGCGCTTATCCTCGTGATATGATCTTAACCGTCACGATTTGGGGTAATTCGGGTATATGTTCTTGATTTGGTGTGATTTCGGGCATATATTCTTGATTTGGTGTGATTTGGGCATATCTTCTCATTCCAAATAGAGATACATCAGCTATCAAACCTAGTAATTGTATATAAAAGGAGGAGCTACATCAGATTATAGGGATATCATATAACACAATATACAACAGATTGTAGGGTAAGAAACAGAGATACAAGGGAGGATCAACCAACCAAGTCATCAGATAGAAAGAAAAATAAAGATCGTTTGGGCTTCAATAGTCTTCTTTTCTTTTATTCTTTTTATGTTAACCATGATTATCAATATGTTTCCCATGTATTATGCATTGAATATGTGTGGCTAAGCATCTAGTGATTCTAGGGAGTGCATAATTATGGATTCATATATTTTCTTTAATGATATTATTTCCCTTCCTATATTTGTTTATGCTTCCTTGCTCTGAATGTTCTATGGAATTATGTGACGACTAATTGTATATATGTAGTTAATCCATTATTACCTAAGAGGAAGTAATTGGTTAACGGATTAGGAATGCATAACATAAAACTTGCTAGATCGAGAGATTGGTAAGTATTATGATGAGAATAGATCCTAGGCACGATTGGGAGTTAGATAATATCTTGAGAATAATCAATGTTGTCTAATCTACTTTTAGATCTAACTCGAGAGAGATGATCTAAATATCTTAGTATCTTAGTGATATTCATACAAATATAGGAATTAAATATGGTTTGATACATTAAAAAGAACTCATATGAGCCACATAAATGCATGTCCCTAAAATCCATATAATCTCTAAATATTTTTAGTTGTTTGATTTACTTTGTTATCTATTTCTTCTCTTTATTTGTTTTGGTTTATTTTATAAAACTCATTCCATTAATTGACTCTTTAGATAAAGAAAAAATCATAAACAAATGCTCAGTTGATTTTACAATATATAGTTTCTGTGGATACGATACATGTTCTCATCATATTTCACTAAAATTTACCTCGTGCACTTGCTAGTCGTACTTTAAGTGAAATAAAATAGCGAACAATGTGTTATGTGCTTCTGCCTCGTGATTAGTGATATGGTGTGTGCCAAGGTGAAGATTGTTATTCTAGGCCTAATTATATATTTTCCTAAATTAACTCAAGCCCATGGCAACCCTAGGTCAACTCATATACCCTTATATATATGTGATGATATCCTTTAGCTTTCATATACCACATATGAAAAATCAGAATGTATTCTATTGTCTTTTCTATTCTTCCTTTTTTTACTTTGTATTTGACCGGTAGGATACACTTATGTGTGTGAAAGAGTGATAGTGAGTTACCAGATTTTGAGTGTGGTTAGAATTGGACCACATCGTATCACTGATCAATAACGAGGGGAACGACAACCTAAACCGGACGAAGGTCTCGATAGTGATACCCAACAGATGATAGACTCAATGCACTTATTTATATTTTATAAAATTCTAAACACCGTAGATAAATATGGGACGGAAAACACCATTCAACATTTATACAATTTGAATTTATCTTACAAATTATGATAAAAAAATGATGAAAATTATGAAGATAAAGAATATACACACGGTTTGTAAAAATAGAGCTCTAATATGAATATAAATAAATTATTGGAGAATAAAAATATGAATTATATTAGTATTATCGTTTTACATGTTTTGTTAATATATTTGGTTTTAGATTATTTAAAAGAGTGTTTCTAAAGCCGCCACTAAATTTGTTTTGCACATCATATTATTCTACTAACAAAATTAAATATAATCTAAATAACATAAATATCCTTATTTAAAAATTAAAAACATATACAAATTTTAATTTTTAATAGAAAATTAGGATTTTTGAGTGTGGATGAAATAAATATTTATTTATTTATTAAAAATTAAAATTTATGTATATTTTAATTTTTAAATAATCGTATTTATGTCATTTACATTATATAATTTTATCAGTAAAATTAATTTAGTGTACAAAGTAAATTTAGTGGTGGTTTTAGAAATACCCTATCTAAAATTTATATTATTATTATTTTATATTATTTAACTTACAATATAAATTTAACAATAAGAGAGACCTTTTTAAAGTATTATAGTAAATAGTTTTTATTGAGATTTTTTATATGGTTATAATTTTTTTCATAAATATAACAATAGAATTTATGATCACAACATGTGTAAATGGTCATTTGAAAATATGAGGTCATCCAAAGCTAGTACACCATTTAATTTCTATTTATATAATATCCATATAAGATAGTTTAAATTTTAATTAAATACAATTTTTTGTTTGAAAATTAAAATATAGATTTCAATTGAATGTCTACAATTTAACCCTTTAAATAATATTTTAAGATTCAAAATATTGTTGGGTCAAAGTATTATTCATTATTATTTTTCCATATATATAATTAATTATTATTCTATTTGTTTGAATGCTAATAAATTAGAATAAAGTTTAGAATATGATTGATATTCGGTGTATATATACACAAATATCTATTTAAAATATAAATAAATACATTGTAAATAAAATTAGTAAAATAACAATTTTTAGTTTTTTTTATATCCCAGAAAAATTTATTCTAAAACTAAACTTATGAAAAAATCACATAAAAAAATAAATGAATTAACATTCTTAATACTTTATGAATTAATAATCCTAATATTAAATTGAAATTATTTTAACTAAACTAATGAATTTGGGCTTGATGTTGGTTTAGTTGGGCTGCTGGGATTAGATTTCAGTTAAGGTGTTGGGCTTGTTCCGAAGAATCGGGCCAGGGTCATGGTTTTAGCTCAGTTTGAGAAAAAGGTTTGGATCGAGGGAGATAAAGAAAGGGAGAGTTCTTGTGACTTTGTGAGTGCTGAGAGCGTGTGCTTAAATGTAATTACTTAATGTAATTACTTAGGACTAGTGTGTTTATAAACACACACTACAAAATTACTATTCACGCCACTTTAAGTTTTTAAATAAATTTAAATATAATATAAATAATAAATATACCATTATATATATATTTTAAACAAAATCATAATATTATTATTATTGTTGTTCTTCATTCTTGATTATAAACACACACCAACCTTATATTCAAAAGAATAAAAATAAAATATAAAATATTTTACAAGTAATCAATAATAGGTCATACAATATAAATGATATATAAAATATAATTATTATAAATATTAGATAAATAAATCATATATTTTCTGTCAAATGATTAAAACCGCACACACGTTTGGCCAACCAGGGCCGAACATACAATATGGTGTTCGACTGTGGCCAAACACACAACATAGTGTTCGACCAATGATGGCCAAATGCCTTGTTGTATGTTCGGCCACTGTTGGCCGAGCGCCATATTATATGGTCGGTCCTGGTTGGACGAATTTGCGCGCGGTTTATTTTCGACGAAAATACAGTATTTAATTGTGTAATTCTTATAATAATTATATTTTCTATATCATTTGAATTTTATTTTTCATTATCAATTACTAACAAATATTTCAACTTTTATTTTGATTCATTTGAATATAGTGTTAATGTGTGAGTGTATTTGAGAAAAGAAGAAAGAATATCAATTATGAAAATATTAATGTTTATTTTTTAAAAAAATTACATAAGGGTATATATGTTATTTACATTCTATTTAATTTTATTCATTAAATTAAAGTGGTGTGAAAAGTAATTTTTGTTGTGTGTTTAGCAACATTATTAGGATTATTTGTTTAACTGTTCAGAGCATAACTGTTAAATTTTGATCAATTTAATTCTTTTACCAATAGTAATATAATATACATTGATATGATTGCTATTACTATCATTTCACTAAGATTTACTAAATCAAATTTCAGTAAATTAAAGATTATATTAGTATATTTATAATTATACCTAAGATACAAACCAAGTTTTCCAACACTTAATTATTGTATTTATGTCTACAATAAACTATTTATTTTCCTCATTAAACTTATAATTTAATTTGTTTATTTGAATATTGAAATGCTAATGCATTTACAATTTACGTAAGCTACACTATTGATATTTACTGAATCACTTGATTAATTATATACTCTACCATTTTAATTGGTAATACTCATATTGTCCGTTCTACTGTCCCTAAATCATAGTGAGATCTCGTAAGCATTGGGAAGTCTCGTTTAACTTTGTTAAATTATTATTGATTATTGTGAAAGCTATGTTATTAAAACAACATAGGTGACACTAGTATCTTTTCGATAAAAAGGTTATGAGAAAACAAGTCTTTTAGGACTATACAATGTTGAACTATGAGGAGAATGAGAATTTTGGAGTTAATGCTCAACTTCTGCTTTATCGAGGCAGCGTAACTTCCACTCTCTCATGAGTTTAAACATTTCAATGTTATGATTGTTATTGTTGAAGTTATGTGATTTACATGTACTATGATATATGTAATTGTATGAAATAGTTATGCGGAAAAAATATTCTCTGCCATGACTACCATATATTATGTCTTAAGTCGGGATAGTCTTGCTCTATGTTAGTTGTATTCCACGTATATTATGTTTATTCGGTTCTAGGTCTAATGCATACATTATTCTATGTCGGGCTCATTTGCAAAACCATAACATATATATTCTTACATATAGAAATTGACCTGCTCTATATTGGATGTCATACACATGTGTTTAGGTTTATCCTAACTTAAATCATATGTATGCATTGCCCTATGTTGAGGATACCAGTACCTGTGTTGGGTTTCGCCCATACCAATTCTATTATGATGAATATATTTCATCTTATGTCAAAATCGGTTCATCATGTGTCGACTTTACTATCTATGTCAAATTTGTCCTGCCCTAAGTTTGGATATACACTACCCTATGTCAAGGATGCTTGCAAATATGTTAAGTTTGCCCACAGCTATGTCGAGTTCGTCCGCACCAATGATATCACGAAGGGTATATTTCGCCTAAAAGTCAGGAATATACTTTCCTAGGTGGGTTCACACCCTTATTTCAAGTTTACCTTGTCCTACGTTGGATATATACATCATTCTATGTTGGGTTCTTCTGCACTTATATTACTATAATTGTTCGCCACTCAATTAGGGATGTAGTTGAGTCATGTATGATACAGTTATGTCTTCCTCATATCCTACCCTAAACATAGACATGGTTCTGTGGATTTTGGTTTCAGTTCTAGAACCGTCGGTTCTTGAAATTGTAAAGGTGGGACCAAAATCAAATCGGCTACACCGATTTTGAAACTACTTATTTCACGGTACTGATTTTGGTTCCAATTCTAAACCAAAACTGTGCCCATGTCTACTTTACCCTATCATATTGGGGTAATGTTTGGGTAATTGGATAACCCGAAATATATTAAAAAAATATGAACAATGCATAATATGTATATATACAATATATAAATTGATATAATAAAACATATTGTATATCTAATTTGTAAATATTATATTTTATGTTATATAATATATTACATATACAATACACTAGATGAAATTAATAAGTATATAATAGATAATCATATATGTTTTGTAATTGGGTAGACAAATAGGGTAATAGAGTAATAGTCTACATATGTATTCTACCCTACCTGGTCACTCAAGTATCAGGTTTGCATAGTACCTTGCCCAATTATCCGTGTACTTGTGAGGTAACTCAACCTTGCAAATAAAATTGGCATCTCTATACTCAAATGCTACTGTATAGATTTTATGTATTATATATCATGTTATGTGAACCATATTTATGTTTTTAATTATTGCAATCGTGAAGTTGGTTCACGAGGTCCACTTCACGCACTCACCTCCTACAAAATATAAATTTTATTTATGTTACTAGATTTTCAAGGTTTTAGGGCGTCTTTAAAGAATTAATTTACTTTTATTACCAAATTCGTCTTAAAATGAGAAATAGATCTCTATCATATTTTAATGTTCTTCTATTATACATTCTCATTTCTTATTATACATTCTCATTTCTTGTTGTTTGTTTGAAATAGGCTTTCGATGGGTTAAACATATTTTGGTTTGTCTATGTGCGAAAGTTGCTTTATAATTTTTTTTAATAAATTACGATTTTAAATGACAGATTATATAATGTATGTCGTTATGTGGAGCAAAATTATAACGCTTTAAAGCTAAATATCTTTACAATTTCAAGTGCTTTTTAAAATATGAGGTGTTACAATTTTCATTGTTAACATTTTTTAATGTGTACTTTGATGATGTATGTTCCTAGAATTAATTAAAAATCTAACATTTCTATGTATGTTACTAAAGAATCAATTAATAGCATAATTTTGTTAATATATATTTTCCAAGGTACATTACTAAACAAGCATAATGAGCTTTAATGACATTTATTGATGAAAAAACCTTTTCCCACCGTTACAATGGCAAATAGTAAGATTAAAGATACTTTAAATAACAAGATATTTTCTTGTAGTAACACCCTTTTTGGAGAAAAATCTCCTATTACAAACACTTCATTGAACTTTCCATCCAAAAATGCATCAAAATAGACTTTGACGGGCAAAGAACAACAAAGATGAGCTTTAAGCCAATGTTTTCCTAATCAGTCCATATGCCATGTAAAAATTCAAAAATTGAGGTTGCCACTTTGGTCCGATCAGAATTTGAAAATTGGAAAAAATCTGTTTCATTTTTTCAGAATTTTTTTACTGTTTCTCTAATTTTTTGTATTATTTTGGACTCATTTTTTACCAGCCTAAATTTGAAGATTGTGCATCATTTTGAAGTTTTATTTAGCCTTTTATGTCAGCCTCATTATGAACTTTTTATTTTGAGAGATCGATTTAATTATTATGCATTGTATATTGGGTTTATTTTACATTGCATATCTTTGGTGGATATGTTAGTTGAGTGATCATTTTCATCAATCTATAGCAATGTATGTCACAACCAAAATAAGAAAAAAAATATGTTTCATTGTGACTCTGAAAGGGTTGGACGATCGATCAAATTAGTCAAACTGATTAAATCGATAGCCATGGCATGATAGTATAGTATTTGGGTTGATTATGATTAACTTTTTGCTCAATTATGATAACAGTATTTCAAACCTTCACAGCTTCAAAAATAGAAATGAATTGTAGTTGAGGCAAGTAGGATTGTTGGCTCATTAATCATTTGTTTACATGTTTGTTAGCTTACATGATTAAGAGGTGGGTGAGACTTTTTTTTTTTTTTTTTTTTAAAGGTAATTATGAATATACTCAAAATTTGCTTATTTTAGGGGTCAAGTGCCTCATTTTCATCCCATACATGTTCATCCTAAAAGACAATTCCATTTCCAAAAAAAGAAAGCACCAAGAACTTTTCATTTTTTGTTTCCTCAAATTAAATTAATTAATTAATTAATTAAAATAAAAAAAGAAGTACAAGAAGAAGAAAGCTAGCTAGATTAAATGGACCGTACACAAACACAATAAATAAAATGAACGAAAGAAAGCAAAACTAGCTGAAGTTCGCGCAAACACACAGTAGACAGGATTAATTAGAAAAAAAATCGCGATCTTCAAATTAATTTCAAACTGCAAACATGATTCTTAAAATTTATCAATATTTGTTGCATTATTTTAATTTTTTTCAATTATAATATAGCGCTTTATTTCGGCATCCAAACAACGTTGCTCATTTAACAAATTTTTGTCTAAATTATGTTGTAATTGAAAATCATAGTAAATATTGTGATTTTTTAATTAATTTTTTTATTTTAAGTTAATTATTCAGATTAAATGATGTCATATAGATTATTCAGTCATTCACGTCAGCAATTGAATGCCGAAATAATATGATAATATTACAATTAAAAAATATTAAAATATCATATTAAATATTGATAAATTTTAAAACCATATTGCATTTGAAAATTTAAGCAAAGATCATAAATTTTTTTAATGATTAACCCTCCTATATAACAAATGATGAAAAAAGAAAAAGAGAGAAAGGAGGGGAAATAGAAGAAGTATACTGAAAAGGAGGGAAAGAAGGTATTGACTTAAATGATAATGCTCAAGAATTTCACTAATTATAAATAATGGGTAATCTATATACTATATATAATATTAATAATAATAATAATAATAATCATCATCATCATAATAATAATAATAATAATAAACTCACTGTTTTTTTATTTGTTATTATTTGTTTTTTTCACAAATGAAAAGACGAATTTTTAGAAAATGTTATTATATTGCTAATCAATAAGTATTCATTTTGATTTTTTTATATTTTTATTTGTTAATATTAGTAATATTACTAATTTTATTAAAATTAATAAAAAAATTATATATCTTCATAATTACTTAATTTTAATAAATTAATTATGAATTTGTGGAAGATTCGATGCTATATAATATAATATAATATAAAATGTTCACATTGATATGCATATTTTATTGAATTTTCTTGATTTCAAAAGAAAATATTATATATTGGTAATTTGATAATTGTATTTTATAAATAAAATTAATTAATATTCACATATAATTATATATAATATTTATATTTTTATTATAATCATGGTACATATATAAATTATTAAATATAATTATATAAATTTTTTAAAATATTAATTTGTGTATTTTTAAAATTTAATAATATTATATTATTATAATATGTCCATATATCACATAGGTTAACATACTAGTTTAAATAATAATGATCGAGAAATTTCTGTCTATAATGAAATTATTATTACTATTATTATTCAACAACTTAATTAAACAACAGCCTTATTAGTATTATGCTGTGAGAATTAAGGCGGGCCATTTATTATATTAATTTAATTATAAAAAATATTTTAAATATTGTATCTTTATATATATATTTGTGTGTGTGTGTGTGTGTGTAATTTGAGAGAAATCTGACGTCTCAACTCAACTGATGACTGACCATTAACCTAATATAAGCAAAGGTTTTGACCTTATTAACATGATATAGTATTAGTTACGCTATACCCACTTCTGAAATCCCCAAACTACCCTTCATCCCATCTGGACGAATGTATTTCCTAACTGATGGACCCTAGATCTTCTCCTCCAATTCTTCCGTCCATGTCCGAAATTTCACTTGTTTTAGATTTAATTTTCTTTTTCTTTTAGCATTATCAATAGAACACCCGAATTCCGTGGGCTTTTGATCTGTTTCAGAATATACAAAAGACACGGATGAAATGGAAATGGGAGCTAACAGTAAGCTGACAATTGAATCGTGAATTCAAAGATATCTTCTCGATTAAATTCCTCACCCAACCCCATTTCTTTGAAGCCACTCCGAAACCCATTTTCAGTTTATTCTTCTCTCCAATTTCGCTTTCCTTTGTAAGTTGCTGATTTTGGGTTGTTGACGGAGGAGGGAGAGAAGGAACCCAGAGAAGGAAAGAGACAGTATGAAGCAGCTGACGGCGTTGCAGCAGCAAGGCCGCCGGAGCAACAGCTTCCGCAACGCCTCTTCGCCGCTTGACGCCGCCGTAGACGGTGCTATCAAATCGCCGGCGACGATTTTTTGGTTAGTCATCCACGGGGTCTGCTGTTTAGTTAGCTTGGTCCTCGGCTTCCGATTCTCGCGGCTCGTGTTTTTTCTACTTTTTTCTACTTCGTCATCCCCTCCCAACACCAGCATCTACTCCGCTCTTCAAACAACTATGCCGTCTTACGTAGCCTCGTCGCAGCCGGAAAGGAATACTTCCGCCGTCTCGGGCGGGGGAAGTAGAGTGGTGGTAGGGAGGCATGGGATACTGATAAGGCCGTGGCCGCATCCGGATCCGTCCGAGGTGATGAAGGCGCACAGTATAATTGAGAGGGTTCAGGCAGAGCAGAGGTCACAGTACGGAGTTAAGAATCCCAGAACTGTGATTGCAATTACACCGACTTATGTACGGACTTTCCAGACTCTGCATCTTACAGGTGTGATGCATTCTTTGATGAATGTGCCCTATGATCTCATCTGGATCGTAGTTGAAGCTGGAAGGACGACCAATGAAACCGCGTCCCTGATCGAAAAGTCGGGGTTGAAAACAATCCACATTGGGTTTGAGGGGAAAATGCCTTTATTATGGGAGGATCGGCATAAATTCGAATCAAGGATGAGACTCCATGCTTTAAGGTATCCTGATATGCTTTTTCCATTTAATTTCATTAGTTCTGTTGTTTTTACAGTGTGATGTCAGTAGTACAGAATGTTTATGATTCAAGATGTTTTTAAATGCGCAGAATAGTTAGAGAGAAGAAATTAGATGGGATTGTGATGTTTGCGGATGATAGTAACATGCATAGCTTGGAGTTGTTTGATGAGATCCAGAATGTGAAATGGGTGGGTGCTGTTTCAGTTGGAATTCTTGCACATTCAGCAGGTTCAGAAGAAGTAGAATTGCGAACTGTACAAAGAGATGATAATGAAAAAGATGGAAAAAAATCACAAGTTCCAGTTCAAGGCCCAGCCTGTAATTCTTCAAACCATTTGGTGGGGTGGCACACCTTCAATACTCTACCATTTGTGGAGCAGAGTGCTAGGTATATAGGAGATCGAGCTGTTGTGCTGCCACGGAAGCTGGAGTGGGCTGGGTTTGTATTGAATTCAAGATTGGTGTGGGAGGACAGATCAGACAAACCAGATTGGGTTAAGGAGTTGGAAGAGGTTGGTAGGGATGGGGAGGATGTTGAAAGCCCATTAGCCTTACTAAAGGATACTTCAGTAGTGGAGCCTCTTGGTAGCTGTGGGCGCAAAGTTCTGCTTTGGTGGCTGCGCGTAGAGGCAAGGGCAGACAGCAAATTCCCTGCTAGGTTAGTCTTCTGTCACTTGCATTCATATTCTGATATGGTGCTTACTTAAATAACTCGTCAAATGTATATGATCTGCATATCCAATACTTGTTTTACTGTCAAATGCTGAAGTTTATTGTACATTTCTTGTGATTTTCTTCATGATGACTACTCTGTGGAAGTATCAGTTTCTGACAATCTCTCTTTAGGTTAACAAAGCATTAGGGCAGTAGTTCTTAAGTATCTGGTATTCCTCTGGAAATCGCATTGTGTAGTGTATTCTTTCATTTGATTTTTAATAGGAAGAATGGACCTGTCACACTTCAAACAGAAAAGTTTTTGGTCCGTATTTATTGTGTTAAAGTGAGCAGATTAATTGTCTTTTCTATGAAGAAATGTGTTCTTGTCACTGGAAAATCTCGCCGTGACTGGTTCCTGAAATATAGAAGCTTATATATCATATGACTTACTTTTTGGCTGATTTTTTTATTGAATGCTGTTGGGGGAGTTCCTCTAAACCCCATTGCTGATTTGTCAACTGTGAGGTTACTTGTCACTGTAGTTAGGGGATGAAAAAAATAGAACTCCAAGCTTATATACTAAACAATATTAGTAATATTTACACTCCATCAAGAGGAGGACCCATATTTCTTGTATTTAGGGTACGGGGCATTGGGTGCAGGTAAGTCTCTAACCATTGGACATGTGAGTTCGTCTGCTGATAGTGAATGGAGATCAAATCAAGAAGGTTATACTTTATAACAGAAAGAGTTCATGCTAGACTGTAAAGGTCACATGCAATTAAAAATGTAAAAGGTCTTTCCATTGGACATGTATGCCATGTGGGCACAATATCACAGCAGTAACTTCAATACTGATTGCTAACTGCATATTCCTTAGATTAAGTGGTATTGATCCTAGGTATCTCCAAGCATTTTGCATGTTCTATCTTGCATTCACAACCTGTCATGCCTATCTTTTGACCATTAATTTATTCTAGAAATAACAGTGCAGCCTTGACTGTATTGTTTTTTGCATTATTGATGTGATGACCAAGTCCAGATTCACCTAAGTGTGATTTATCACCTAAAGAAAAGAATGAAGCTTCATCACATCTGATATCTGTTACCATGCAGTTGTCTTTTGGTTGCTACTGATAAGAACTTGTTTAGAAAACTTTTATAATTTGCCTCTCATTCATTAATGTATGCTTAGAATTAGTTGCATGAGTTGCTTAACGTATAACATGTTTGCTATGTTGTAGCTTGCTACTTTGCTCACATCATTAGATTCATTACATAGATGTATGAAATAGAAAGATGCGTGCCCATGCCCACGCCCACGCACACTCTCACAACCCCTTAAATCTACCCTTCTGCAATGGACATTGAGTTCTTTGTAGATTAATTTTGTTTTCATTTATCTAGAAATAGTTTAAATGTCAGCTAATAAATGTTAACTCATACACTATTCAGCAGAACAATTATTCAGGCTGAGTCCGCTTTCTATTCATTCCCTGTTGTATGATACACGAGTTCCAGAACATGATAGCCTGATGGATATAATTATATGCCATCACATGTATCTTACTTAGTCTTTCTACTCATGTGATCCTGAAGCTGTCTGTTCTCCATTGCGTTTGTGCTCCTAGAACTAATGCTAGGACACTAGGTGCTATGCAAACTTTTCTCCGGTTCATGAATATGATGAAGCCTACTATAATTAACGAGAATATATGAAGAAGAATGACATGATTCCATTTTCGCTCTGTGTTTAGGATCATGAAATCAATTACCCCAATTTCGTTGGTCTTTCATGGGCGCAATGCTACTATTGAGATTTATTGTGAAGTCATATTTTTCATTCACTTTATGAGCAACCAGCACATATTGTGTCATCTTATGATAGCGTTGATACTCTGAGTTTTATAAACTCGATATTTGGTATAATACATACTGAAGATATCTTATTTAAGATACCACTTCTAGCCTAGGATAAACACTTTCATTGTTATCGAGCACAGTACCACTCACATATTTATGTGCAAGTTTTTTGGTGCTTCTAGGCTGTAGTTAGAACTGGTGATATGCTAGAAATACATCAAATTTCCTTAACTTGCTTGTTCTCTAAATTCAAATTAAGATGTTCAATGTAGAACATACCAATGCATGTGTCGAAAAGGTTGCTTATATATATATATAATATATTTACTTATTTTGGTAGTACGTTAAAATTTCTTTTGTATTGCCAAATTTGAGGACCACCACAAACACATGCATTGACATAGCTGTTTAGGACCATAATTGCCCCCCGTCCATTTGTTGGCTTGTCTGCCTAATATTGGGCCATGCTAACTGAAATCTGTTGTTTATTAGATGTGCTGGTTGGTTGTGAACCTTAACCTCATAGAAGCAATATACATATATATATATATATATATATATATGCTAAACCGATCCAAGTAAGGGTAGATTTTGTAATTGTACGAGATATGTATGAACTTAATCAGCTTCCCTAAGTATACCTCTCTTTTCTTCACGCAGATGGATAATCGACCCTCCCTTGGATATCACAGTCCCGGCAAGACGGACGCCATGGCCTGAAGCTCCTCCTGAACTCCCAACCACTACTGAAAAAGTGACGGTTATCCCAGAGAACACAGAAAAACGCCCAACCAAGAGTGGGTCCAGAAGAAAACGCAGCTCCAGAAAGAGAAAGCACAGTGCAAAATTGTTGGACGAGCATGTTTCTACGAAGCATGCAGGAGATAATTAGAGACTTTATTACACCACTCTGTGAATTCATCGGGGACTACAGGGAAAGCCTTCCACATCAGAAGCTCAGAGCCATGAAGACAAGACCGTTGATCTTTCTGGATGAATGCAGGCAGGAAGGCGTCTGTTACGTATACAATAGCCAGTTGATACATACTTGAGGTTTTTGTCCCATCTAATTTCATTCATGTAATACGCGGTATTTCCTTTTTTTTTTTTTTTTTTGGTGGGTACCCAGTTGTGTGGTAGAGTTGTTTCGCAATTTGGTGCTCGGCAGAATGTGTATTTACTTTCTCCCAAGTTTTATACATAATTTTATACTTTCTTTTATTCGAATTGTATAGTGTGCATAATCTTACTTCAGTTCCAAATTGCTCTTAGTTAATCGAAGAAAATCCATTGGCAGAAATGTTATATGTGTAATCTTCTATTTTAAAATAATCACCACATATTATGAGTCTATTTTTGGATTAGAATCATGTATTTTACTTTGTGTTTTATTTTTTATTTTTTTGTTTTTAATGTATGTCATGTGTTAATTAGTGATATTAACATATACACATATGATTAATTTAAAATATAAATAAAAATAAAAGATCTCAAACCCGTTTATTGTTTTTTTTCGATGGATCGGTAGACCATTTGTAACAATAATAAGGAAATTAAGCTGAAACGTGCTTGAGTTGACTAATATTTGAGTAATTCCGCAGTGCGGGCAGAACATAATCGTCTCAATCACATCTTAGCTGGAAATATTGTGGAATGGGAAGAAATTAATAGTGCACGTGCATTCAAATGTTTATAATCAGCTAAACCGATCTAACAATTAAATGCGACCAATCAATGGCGTGGAAGGGGTTGTGAATACACCTCATCCAGCTACTTGACTTATATTTTAATTGTTGGGCGTATACATTTAACTCCTAATACTGATTAAGAAATATTAGTATTTGCATAAAAAATCTCCTCACTTGCCTAATTGCAGAAAACGTGTAGGGTTTTTTAATTTCAGAGAAGGGTCCATCCTCTGTTGGATTAGGTCAAGGTCAACATCAAGTTTTAAACTTATCTAACAACTATTGTATTGAGGCTCTTAGCTTTGGTCTAAAGCTAAAAGGTGGGCCTTGAGGCATAAGAATTTCAAGACATGTTTTAATATACGTTCCTTATTTGCTTTTGAGAAGTTCTCCCCAGAAGAACAGATCAAAAAATGGTTGCTGTATTCAACAAAGAGCTTCTCAGTTGGTACCTCATCACTCTAAAGCTCAATCAAGCCGTAGAAACCGGGCTTCAAAGTGCTCTAAGCCCCACAAATTCAAGTTCCATCGACTTCCCAGAAACAACACACGCTCAGAAACAAGAACACCAGCCATTGAACCCTCTCCAAATCTCGACCAAAGAAGAAGAAACCGGCCGTGTCGAAGTGGGCCAGGCCAAGCCCCAAGAGCCCGAGTGGGTGATCAGCATTAAGGAAAAACTCGATCAAGCCCAAAACGATGACGCAGCGGGCTTGTGGGCCAAGCTTTCCATCTACAGGATCCCTCAATGCCTCAGAGAAAACGATGATAAGGCCTACATTCCTCAGACCGTAGCCTTAGGGCCTTACCACCATGGCAAGAGACGGCTGCGCAACATGGACCGCCACAAATGGCGGGCCCTTCACCATGTCCTCAAGCGGACCAATCAGCAAATCGAGCTCTACCTCGATGCTGTCAAAGAGCTCGAAGATAAAGCCCGGGCCTGCTACGAAGGCCCGATCTGCCTCAGCAGCAACGAGTTCGTCGAAATTATGGTGCTGGACGCATGCTTCGTTCTTGAGCTCTTCCGTGGCGCGGCCGCCGGATTCACCGGCCTTGGTTACTCCAGGAACGACCCCATTTTCGCGATGCGTGGGACCATGCACTCTATCCAACGGGACATGATAATGCTCGAGAATCAGATTCCACTCTCTATTCTTGACAGGCTGTACGGGCTTCAGTCGGGCCAGCCCGACCAGAAGGGCGTGGTCGCGAGGCTGGCCTTGCGTTTCTTCGACCCGTTAATACCGACGGACGCGCCATTAACAAAGAGCGATCGGAGCAAACTGGAGTCGTCTGCGAGCACTTTTGATCCGTTAACGGAGCAGGGCGGGCTGCACTGCCTCGAAGTATTCCGGCGCAGCCTGTTGGCGATCCGGGACGGGCCGAAGCCGGAGCCACGGATTTGGATCAAGCGGTGGTCCCACGCCAGCCGGGTGGCGGACAAGAGAAGACAGCAGCTGATCCACTGCGTGACGGAGCTCAAAGATTCAGGGATCAAATTCAAGAAGAGAAAAACGGACAGATTCTGGGACATCAAATTCAAGAACGGGATCATGAAAATCCCTCGACTTCTGATCCACGACGGGACCAAATCGCTCTTCCTCAACCTCATCGCGTTCGAACAGTGCCATCCGGACTGCACGAATGATATAACATCGTACGTGATCTTCATGGACAACTTGATCGACTCGCCCGCCGACGTCAGCTACCTGCATTACTGTGGGATCATAGAGAACTGGTTGGGAAGCGATGCAGAGGTTGCTGACCTCTTCAATCGCCTCTGTCAGGAAGTGGTGTTCGACATAAATGACAGTTCTCTGTCGAGGTTGTCTGAACAGGTGAATAGGTACTACGAGCACAGGTGGAATGCGTGGAGGGCTAGTTTGAAGCACAAATACTTCAATAATCCATGGTCCATTATCTCATTCTTTGCTGCTGTGATTTTGTTAGCTTTGACATCGGCTCAAACGTTTTACAGTGTGTATGCTTATTACGTGCCGCGTTCTTGATCTCATTCTTTTTTTGTGTCAAGTTGGCATAATAGTGAGGGTCATTCTTCCTTTTTTTGTAACTAGTGAGAGAGAGTGTGCAGAGGGATGATTTTAGCCATTTATTTTGCCTAGGAACAAGCACACCAGGAAATGGTTAAATCCAGTTTGAACAATATCTTCTTTTATTATTGTAATTGGTAAAAATACATTTTTTTTGCATGACACACACTGATTTTTTACTAATTTTTTAAAATAAAAATTAGTATATTTGTAATTTATTTAAAGCATAACTTAGAATAAATTTTTGAGTTAATTAATATTTAAGAATAAACTTTAAGGATATCTAAAATATTTATGTTTTACTGTAAAATTTTAGTTTTTATAAAATTATACATTCCGACAGTCTCAAATAAAAGTTTTGTTTAGTAATAAATTGATTAATTGTATATAAATTAAATTAATTAATATTCTTTATAAAAATTATTATTTTTTATTTACAATCTAAATATATATACAGATAAGTCACTGCAAATAAATATTAAAATGACTTATTTACATAAAAATTCACAACATGCTGCTTAACTATCAATTACAATATGATCTTTCAAACATAACAAAGAAATGCATCACATTTGTAATTCTTTCAATTCGATGCATGTAGGCCAATTTCGCGCTCCAATTGGTAACTTGGGGCCCGGAATCCATATCTCGGACTCAATATTATACACATAGCAAAAGTTGGTTTTTTAATTACATAAAAATTTACGGCTTTTGGGTCAATTATCATTTACAATATGTCTTTTAAAAATTAATATAGAAATGCACTGCCTTATGATTTTTTCAACTCTATGCACATGTTCTAATTTTGGGTTATAAAGGCTTACGTTGATTTTGAATTGTTTTTAGGGGCACTTCTACACAAATTGAATAAGTTAATTTTTTTATAATTTTTAGTTTATGAATTCATACTAATTAAAATTAAGTATTTTATTAATAGAAAAATGAGAAAAAAATATGCTTCTATTTCATGAAATAGGCAACCACCACCATCAACTTTTACAATCCATTTTTAGTAGCCCTAAACCTCGTTAAAACATATTATATTAGATTGAAATTAAAGTATATGAAATATAAAATAATATCATTTAATATGCATCAATTTGATATAAAGACAAAGAATATATCATATGATGCTAAAAAATATTCAAAGATATGTTACTAGCATACATAAAGGAAAAATAGATTACAAAGATTGAGGAAGCTTGTTATTTATTTCACATATTGAAGACAAAATTTCGTTTATTTTTTCTATCAGAAAAATGAAGTTGTGCTAATCTAATATAGTTTTAAAAAATTATTTATTCAACATTTATAGCAATGCAAGATATAATATGAAATTTGAGTTCTAAAATATCAATATAGCTCGAAATTGGAACATATGCATAGTTCAATTGAAAAAAATTAAGAGGTGCTTTATTTCTTTATTAATTTTTTAAAAATATGTTGCATATGATAATTAATCAGTGAATGTTTATGTAATTTAGCTTTTGCCGCATGTATAGCAATGGAGCCCAACATTTGAATTTTGGGCTCCACCTGAGCATTGAATTAAAAAAAATACAAAGATGTATATTTCTTTGTTATGTTTGAAATGTCGAAAATTGCAATTGATAATTAACCAAAATATCGTGAATTGTCATGTAATTAAGCCTATTAAAATAAAACTTCAGATAATCAATGAAATAATGTGTGGTTGATTATTTGGGAACATCCATACACTCAAGAAAACACTGTCGACTAGATTTTGCAAGGAAGAGAAGAGGCGAGCACACCATCAACTCCATTTGGTCTATGTATGTCTATGCTTATGAAGTTTAGAAATTTATAGGTTATGTTATGTGTGGATTTTTTTTATTTTGATGATTGTATAGTCGTTGTAACGGATGAATATGCAGATAAAAATCAAACTTTCAAACTTAAATGTTGCACAAAATTGAATACTATTCTACTTAAAAAATGATCCCAAAATTATAAAGGCTTATATGATGATTAAAGTGAGGAAAATATGGAATCTATAATTATATAAAAGCAAGACAGTTTGGCTAAATTACAGTTTTGCCATTTTCCCGCCAAAACTGTTTACCAATTTTTAATTTCTGAAAAAAAAAGGAGATTGGATGTTATTGGAGGTGGGGAGGTGGGATAGTGATAAATAGTTGATCAATAACCTTTTTTTATTTTTTTATTTTATTTTAATTTTTTACCTTAATTTTAAAAGTTTATAACTTTTAAGTCTCAACTTATTTTTTCATTAAAAATATATCAAATAATTTGTTTTTTCAAAATCTTTAATTTGATATCCATATTGAGTATATAAAAATAATTTTTTAAAAATATAAAATATTTTAAAATTAATTAATATATTTGATATTTAAATTCTTTTTATATAAATTAAATTGTGAGATTTTTATACAAAATAAAATTATATTTTGTATATCACGAATTTTTATTTTAGAAAAATATATTATTATTTTATAAATTTATTTATTTATTTCATAAAAGTAACAAAATCTCACACAATGTGATAATGCGACACAAAACAAAATACAAAATGTAATAATTAAATTACTATTAATTATAATTTACGAACTATTATATTATAATAAATATTACAAATCGTGCAACGCACGGGAGAAATACTAGTTTGCATAATTCAAGGAAACCCATGCTTGCTAGCCTCACCAGGGAAACACAAAAGGCCTTGCTCCACTTCCCATTTTAACCAAAAGAAGAATTTATGGCAAATGTCCTAAAAGATGAAGTGAGTCGAATGAAAAAAGTTGCTCAAAATGCAATGCTAATGCTACAAATACCATGGCATTGTCCAAAGCTCTGAAACATCAAAACACAAGGTTAATTTTCAAAATAATATGATATGCTCAAAGCTTAGAATATTAGCTAATGCTAAAAACGTTCTGTAGTACTCTCCGTAAATACTTCGCCGGTATGAAAATTTTTTAATGTTAATTGATTCGTTGAGATAAATTCGGATATGATATTACTCAAAGCTCACAATACCATAATATTGTCAAGAATTTACTTGGCACCAAAGACTAAATGTAGAAGTACATTTTTTAATCTATTTTATTATTTTATTTTTTTACAACAAAAGAATTTAAGATTTTCTATATTAAAAATTTACTTAATCGTTTGAAAATTGTTATTAGTTGAATAAGATTATGTATCTTGTACACCTTTTAAAAATATATAAATTAATATAAAATAGGTCACATCAGATTAAATTAGGTATACTGAATCCATTAAAATTATAAATTACCGTGGGTCGAGGAATGAATAAAGTTTGGAAACATGGAGTATAAAATATTATGGGGATAAACAAGACAAAACAAAATTCTCACAAAAAAACAAATCCTTAAATTGAGATGGAGATCTTTTATTATATTTTATATTAAAAATATTTCTATTCTAAAATAATTAATCATATAATATTTATAATAATATTATTAATTAATGTATATCATGTATTAAACATTCAAATACTTCAGCTTGACCGTTCAAATAGTTCTGCATCGTCTTCTTATGCTGTGCGACCTGCCGCAGTGAATCGTAGCTCATAAGTAATAAATAATTAAATTCGATCAGATCATAATCCAATATTACAAGTAATTTATAAGAACTCTAAAATATCTCCAATCTTACTCCATAGAAATGCCAATGTTGAAAAATTTGAACCCTTTTTGAAAAGAACTTATAAAACTTCCATCGTTTCCAGAAGAAAAAATAAGATCAAACCCTGAATAATTTCCATTTAGTTAGAGTAAATTTTCCGAGAATTCGTTGAGGATACCAGAGGAACTTTCTCAATCAGGTGATTCACTTTTCACGCATTACTAATTGGGAAAAGTCGAGGATTTTGTGAACAGATCTGAAGTTTCTGCAGCCATTTGCAGCTGTTTTTATTTCTTATTTTTTAAATCTGTTTTATGCTATCTTTCTCTTGTTTGCGTATGCAGCTCGATTCTATGCGCATTAATCTTATTAAGCCTTATTTTACTTGTCAGCATGCAATGCAGTCAACAAATTAATATTTTTTTGTGCGATTTTAGTGAATCTTAGCAGCAATTTCCTTTGCGGGTGCAATCAGTAGCGATTAGTGGTATATACTCTTAGCAACGAAGGTCTGGGAAAGGTAACAGTTCGACCACATGCATGAGCAATATTCAATGCTCATGTAACAGTTTTCGAATTTATTATTCCGAAACTGGACTGTGCAGTGGTAAAGCTTCTTGGATTTTTATTTTGATGTAATTCAAGAATCGAAAAAGCAAGTTCCCGATGGTGATTGGCTTCTAATTTTAGAACTTAGTATAATGGGTGCTGCATTTTTTGTCAAAAGAAAGTGTCAAATTGTAATGCATTCCACTGTTTTTTATAGTCTCTTGCTTGTACTTATTGATGCCACGTTGAACCAACTAGTGTTCAGAACGCATATATATGAAAATGTCAATGTAGGATGCATTTCTATCGTTCAGTGACTGGAATGAAGTGAAGATAATTGGCACTTTTAATAAGTTGCTTAACATGAATAATTGAATGCTCGTCTATTTTGATGTTTGATCATAATGGCACAATACTTTTGAGACGTTTATTCAATTTAATTTATATTTGAGCCTGTGTTAGAACATTCGGGTTATACCTGACATATTTGAGTTTTTTTTTTTCTTATCAGGAGCATCATAATGGACTCTGAAGCTGCAAAATTATCTCCATCACAGCCTGATAAAGGTTCTGAATCTTCTGATATTGGATCTCAGCCTTCCATTGTCTCAGAGAAAGAAAGTTCGGCTCAGAATTCATCTTCTATGCTGTCTACGTCTTCCATATCCTCTTGGGCCAGAAATTTGAAACTTCCACAACTGCAACAAGATTCACAGACTGCAATTGCAGGGAATTCCACCTTTTCACGCCTTGCTAGTGGGCTCGGACTGCAGGTTCCGTCAAAAGCATCTGTATCAACTGATAATGCTGAAAACAACTCTGCCTCTGCACAATCAGGTGTCATTGGATCGTTAACCAAAGGGTTAGTTGACTCCTCTTTAAATGCTGTGAAGGCTGTGCAAGTGAAGGCAAGACACATTGTCTCACAGAATAAGCGAAGATACCAGGTAACAAAACTGTTATCCTATGTTATGTCTAGTTGAAAACAAAGGCAGGATGTCTTTTAAGTTTCTGATACACCGTGCTATCATTTCTTTTGCACACTCTAGTTTTGTGGTTGTGCCTCTTCTTCTGCTTCAAGACCTATATTGATGGTGCTTAACTTTGTTGATATCAAGTGTGCTTGCATTTGAAATAAACAAAAAGTACTGATCAACATCAGTTGAAATGCTGGAAGTACTCCTAACTAGTCATGAAGTTTGCCGAGTATCCTTATTTATCATTACAATGATACATACTGGTGGGCAGTTACTCAGTAACAGTTCATTCCTTCCTATATGGCTTCGAAAACACCCTGTAAAGTACAAAATGGAAATTTAAATAGAAAATAATTTCTGGAAATTGTAACAGTGTATGTCAATTTTTCGTGCAGTAAGTCATATCTGTATATGTAACATGTAGATGTGATAAAGGTGGTTGACAAATATATGTTTCTTTCACCTATGATCAGGATGGAGGATTCGACTTAGATATGACATATATAACTGAGAACATAATTGCTATGGGGTTCCCTGCTGGTGACATAAGTTCTGGCCTATTTGGATATTTTGAGGTAAGGCTTCTTCAAAATCCTCATCCCCATTTCATTTTTTTGGTCTCTCATAAGTATGTCCTTGAAAAATGATACAGGGATTCTATCGGAATCAAATGGAGGAAGTGATCAAGTTTTTTGAGACACATCACAAGGTATCTAACACAGCCTTCTACTATACAACCAATGAAAATATCTACATGGTAATCCACCTCAAGAAAGAATTTTATCATTCCTGCGAGGTGCTTGTAACATTGTTCCTCTTTCACTCGAATCTATCAAAGGCAAACTTCGTTAACTGCTAATTTATCTCATTCCATGTAGTCATGCATGGCTAAGCCGCGAACAGTTACTTTTGCAGAGGATGTGGAATTAAATGATAAGATTGATACAGCTGGCAGCCTGATTCTCTTCCTTCTTAAACATGTCTGAAGTAATAGATAGGATATTTTTAGCTTTTCCTTAAGTGTAATGTAATAGATTGGGAGGCTTCATTCATAATTAGGTTGTCTTAATATAATGCAAAGAAAATTTTACACAGCCAGCCTGTTGCTCTTCCTTCGTAAGTATGGTGGAGTAATAGTTAGGAAATTTTCAGATTTTTCCTGAAGTATACTGACATAGATTGGGAGTCTTCCGCTTATAATTAGATTGTTTTAATATAACAGAAGCAATATTTTACAGAAAAAAAAATGCTAGAAAATTTATCGTATGATGATTGAAATTGTACCGAATGATAGCGTAGTGATTAAAAGAGAGTTGATCATATCGATGCTGCGTTTTCCATTTTTACAGCCTGAAATTCTTGAGGTTTTAAAGTTATTTAGTGTGATGGATATACTTCACCAATGGCACTGAATAAACCTAGTTGCAAAAGGGTTCTCCACCAGTTACCACATGGCGTCTTGTAATACTTTCTAGCTTAAACTATGGAGGTTTTATTGTAGTGCGCTTGTGGAAGAGTAGACAAGTCTATCGCATTCCTCTAACCAAGGATTGAATGTACCATGCTTTCTGACATGGCAATCGTGTCAAGTTTCAATACCTTTGAATGGGAACAAACCTTCTTTCTTTGGTGAAAGAAGTAAAATTCTGGTTAATATTTTGAAGCAGCTTTTATATAGTGATGAAATGTTTCTTGAGTGGAGATGGTGTTCAACGTCATTATTGATGCCTTATCAACTTAACAGTCTTTGCTAGAATTGCTATGGTCGTGGGAAAATGGTTATCTGACACATGCGGAACAGCTGCATCTGCACTTATAAAAGCAATATATAGGCCAAAGAAAAATGTGAAAATAATGTCAGGAAATTTTAATTCCTGTAATGGTCCATATGATTTTAATTCTTTGAGTAATATCATGAATGCCTGCCACTAAACAGTATTTAGTAAAGAATCAATATTTTATCTCCATTGCTTTCAAGCATGCTTTACTTCAGAAATAACAATAACCACACATTTGGGAACTAGGTAAATTTGGTTCATTTGAGTTCTGTAACTTGTATTTGTTTCATTTTAGGGTTTATGCTGTTTGTATGTTGTTGATATTATTTCTGGTGGCCTCTTTTTCATTGACTTTAATATCTGGTGGCCTCTTTTTCATTGACTTTATTGCACTTTTTGATTTTATTTTTTTTGTCTAAAATATTATTTTTATTTATGCAGGGGAATTACAAAGTGTACAATCTTTGTTCAGAGAGGTTATATGATGCTTCACTATTTGGGGGGAAGGTATATTTTGATCAACATATATTTACTTGGATCTGAAGTGAAAATATTTGCTATCTTCACGTTCTTGACATGAAGCAACTGAATTTTTTAGTGTATGGGTACCATCAACAATGCATATTATACTTCAATTGATGATATCTCTGAATATATTAAAGCTTTATCCTGATAAAGTTGAAACTAATTGAAACTAACCATATGATTGCTTAAATAGCATTATTCAAGAGATATAATAGACAACTACTTTTGATTACTTTCCAGCATTGACCATGCATGGTCCGATGATTTATAAAAGCAATTTACTACCTTGCTTGAAAGTTTTTACCTTGCCGCACAGCCTACCTCATGATTATTGTGTTGTGAAATTGTATAACTTTATCCAAAAATATGAAGAGTTTTAAAAAAATAGTCCATTTCCTCTTTTCTTCTAGGAGGTATTTTTGGGGTGGAAATAGTACTGACTTTGTCTGAGCATGGTGGTAAAGGTTTGGCTCCGATGGTGTTGCCAATAGTTGTTTCAAAGGTTCTGGTTTTTTTTTTTTTTTTTTTTTTTTACCAGTTTATTATCTAGAAGAAAAAAGAACAGAAAAATAAAATGAGAAAACTAAGATTTAGACTGAGAAATCAGTAGTAGTATATCATCTTCATTTTTGTTTGGTCCATAATTTCATTTGGTTCTTTCAACTGGAAAATCAAGTTGGAAAACTGATGAATTTTACTTAAGTTGCATTAAACAACCCAATTACACTTGTCTGACCATGTGTGATTGGTTCACTTTTCTTCAGGTTGCATCTTTCCCATTTGATGACCACAATTGCCCTCCTATTCAGCTCATAAAATTGTTCTGCCAAAGTGCTTACTCGTGGTTGAAGAGCAGTATATTAAATGTGGTAGTTGTTCACTGTAAAGCTGGAAAGGCAAGAACAGGATTGATGATATGTAGTCTTCTTTTGTTCTTAAAGGTGAAAATCACCAAGAACAATAAAATGCTGGTTTCATTCTCTGGGCAAGTCAGCTGCCCTTATATTTATATTCCAACAACTTTTACTTTGTTTCCAACTGCAGTTTTTCCCAACTGCTGAGGAGTGCATTGATTATTATAATGGAAAAAGATGCGTAGAT